>OX371224.1:227279026-227623758 GCA_947310385.1 Nephrotoma appendiculata
CAGTATTCTCGTAGTATTGTTTATTATTTAATTAAGAATATTAATTTTTATTGTAATATTTCGCCTTTATTTTATTATTGAAGCTATCAATATCAAGATTATGACATGTACAAAGAAAAAATCGTGAGGAGCTATGTATATAAAATGTTATTTAGAAAATTTGTGTATGAAAAAATTCAAGACAAAACAAAAATATTACAAGAACCACACCTGAATATAATAATAAAGAAACCATAGAAAACTTAATAGGTTAAGGGTTTTTATAGGTTAGTTTATCATAAAATTTATATCAGTTTTGCATTTTACATAATAAAAATGTTTAATTCTCTCAATGATTTAAATATGTAGTTCAATTTGTAAGTTTATTGGTTTGTTTTTTTTCCACACCTCGAACTGAAACTTGATGTATTGCATTATATTACGTTTAAAATTTATTTCTTATATGTCTTGCATTTGTTTAATCAAGAAATAAAACTAAAATCAAAACCAAATAAGAAAAATTAAATATTAAGTTTTATTAACGACTTTCATATTTCATAATAATATTTTATAGTTTAGCTAAATTTTTCTAAAATAATTAAGAAAGTATAAGTATTATTGTAAAGGTTTTAATTTTTAAGCCCAATTTATTAAAGATTATTTGTCTCAGTTTCACATACTGAGAAAAGTAATTATTTGAAGATGGATGGGCGTTGGTTATATTACTTCTAATATTCTAATAATTATTGACAATATTTGCAACGTGGGGTCTGGCGTTGTCATGCATTAATAATTCAAGTGGTCCAGAATTTTTTCACGAGCCGTGTATATTGTTTATTGTAAGATGGCTCATGTAAACTTTAACCCATTTTATCGCATGAATACTTATTTAACCAGACAACCGAGTCAAGTTAATTAATATTTTAGTAACCTATTTAGAGAGCTGGTGTCGATCGATCCTCAACCACATTTATTAATTGTCTTATAATCAGTAATTTCTGTAAATTATATAAAATACAAAACTGCACAGTAAATTGAACTTACTGAATTTGAACTATTTGAATTTTTGGAACCAAATATCTATTATTAGAATATCGTCGTGTGAATATTAAAGTGTCCTATACGCCATTTGTTTCCTATGCCTATAGGGTACTTTAATATGTAGTATTTTTGGAATAGGCGAAAAATAGAAACACAATTACTTATTTATTGTTTTACAACTACAAAATTTTATTATTTAATTTAGCTTTTGTTTTTATGTATAATGCTTTCATCCATAGAGTTGCAGTCCGACTGACCTTTTTTGTCATTTCCGTTCGTTCCTTCTTCATTCGCTCTAGTGTTACCACACCAACATACATTTAACAATCCGAGCACTAGAGGCGTAAAGGAAAGAAAGAAGACTGACTACAACATAGAGGCGCAATGAATGCATAGGTAAATGGAGTGAAGCAAATAAAAGATCATTATACAACAAATATTCACACGACGACATGTTTGTTCATTAACATAATACGACATATTATGGCTGCAACGTGTGGGTTTGATAACAACTGATATTTTCTTGCAAATTTTTGTGGTACTGGGTTCACAAGGTCACAGAACTAACAGTTATAAAGATATGCATTTTCGAGAAAAGTTACAAGAATCATGTCCAAAAACTCTAAATATGACATATTTCTTCTATCTTTGTTCTTAAGAGTATTTAAGCGGGACTATTCGCGGGCCAACATTTTTTTGCTATCTTATGTTATTTTTGTTGTTTATTACAAATTAAAATTTAAAATTAATCGCTTTCTATTGGCGAGGAAATATAGTAACATAAATAAATTTTTGCCGATTATTTATTTTGAAGAAAGTTATGAAAGAAATAAGCAGTAATTGAATAGAGTTTTTTTATGAAGCTTACATAACAAAAAGAAAAATACTATTTCGCTTCATACGATAAAGGCTCGCCTTACTTTTTCGATACTTGAGTTGAATATTTTTCTTATATGAAAAATTTAAATATGAAATTAAATCATAGTGATCGAATACCATAGTACCATCACCGTTGTTTGACTACTGTCTGAATCAACTTAGCACAGAAATTTCGCACGATTTTCAGAGTCCACTAGATTTTAAGCAGTCTTAATACTAATGTCTAAGTATTAAAGGCGTTTCTTAACACTTCAATTTTCTTGTGGAACTTTTTCGTACCAAGACATCCTGTAAAGACATAGATAGGTAAACAAAAACTGAAAGACGAAAAGTATGATCCAGATGGTGAAAGCAACGTGCTCTTGTATAGGTTAGATGCATATGACCAATGCCTTCTAAACTACAGGCCTCTTACTACTCTCATTTTTTGCACATGACGTCAATTTATGTCTAAACTGAGACTGCGCATTAATAATATTAAGATATTTACACTAACAAAATAACTAGAGAAAGCAACAACAATGTAGACATAGCGTGTCGTCATCATTTGGTGTATGAGGCCTGTAGTTTAGGAGGCATTGATATGACAGACATATGCAGACATACAATTTTAGATGGGTTAGTGAGATTTTAGATTTTCAGTGAGAGTAGCTATATTCTGTAAAAATCCACTTATTATTAACTAATTTTCAGCAATCGATTGGCGGGCTTTTTATAACCGCACAAATGCAACTGTATACGTTCTAAGTTTGAAGGACAAAACTGACAAAACGTATCGTGTTGTAAATATATAAAAAAGTGAGTATGGTTTTTCTTATGTAAGTTTAAATAGAATAAAGTAATATGCCTTACTACACATTTCGTAAAACAGTATAAAATATAATAATGGAAGAAAAATACATACTGATTTTAGCGGTATTTATATGCAAGTTACGTGGTACTTGATAAAAATTCTTTAACCTTAAGTGTCATAAATGTTTTTATATTACGAGGTTTTACGAAAGCTTAAAATTACATGTTGCATTGTACGAGCATTGAAATCGAGCAGCTGATACCATAGTATTATTTAATTAATCTAAAAGTGTTCAAAGAAATGACAATAATTAACGCCATTCAAAAAATTTTAAAAGCATATTTTGATTAATTTTCGGTGCGTCGCCTCGGATTGAGCTATAAAGTAATTAATCTTAATCATAAATGATTTGCTGGAAATGGTAATGTCGATCACCTTTCAAAATATATATTTTATATTTAAAAAGTGTATACCAATCATTGGAATGCCTATATTATATACATTTCCAAAAGTCCTTGTCTGTCTGTCGCGCGCGTTAAATAAAAAGAATGAAGCATATCCGCGATTATTTATAAGTACAATAACAAATACTAGCAATATTTATACACATAATTATGTACTGAACACATCTGAAAAAAAAAAAATATAAAAGTCAAGGGCGGCCAATTTCTGATTCACTCAGATCTTTTGAAGTGCGCGGCTCAAAATATTAAATTGAACTCTAAAATAATCATATGTATAATTAATTGATTTCTCACGCAAAATATTATGAAAGTCTAATTTTTTGTTTAATTATTAATTATATTTATTTGTTTTGTATTTTTAATATTTCGAACATAAGCAACTAAATATGCGACTCTGTATGTAAATTGATATGCTTTTTCTTATAACATTTTTTGATTTAATTATACAAAAATTGTATGATAATAGGTGGTAGTGGCCTTTGGTAACAGGGCAAACAGATTGGAATATATCGTAAAGTGTGGATAAATATCTCGTAGGCTGTAAAGTATTATTACTAGTTTAATACTAAACCGCCACAGCTGTAGAGAGAAAGATAGGCAGCACAGCTACTTTCGAACCATAAACAACAAAAATTGTTTAAGTTCCTTATAAAATACAGTTTTTATCATTTTAAAGTAAAAACCAAAAGAAGTTAAAAATTCTAATAATAATACTTTTTATTAAAAATTATGTATATTCTTTGATATCATATTGCTTTTGTATACCGCGCACTATAATGAACGATAAAATTCAGAAATTTTCACGCAATTATCTTGAACAAATATCAGGTACATACAAGTTATGTTAGGACGTATGTTTATTTGTTTTCTTATAGAATATTGTTCATAATTTTATTAAACATTTCAAGTATTTCTTTAATGAGAAGAATATTTTTTTTGCTTAAGTTCCCGAAACCAGTCAACCTTTAATAAAATGACACCGCTCACTGAATTATCATTAATTCATAATGTTGAAAGGCTTCAATAATATAAAATCCAAAGATGAATTAATATATTTGTAAACAAGTCATAAAACTACTAATCATAGTTTAAAAAAAAGTAGATATCTCCAGAAAAGGTAATTTATCATTATAATACTTCACATTTTGTATAAATTTATACAACAAAAGTGACTACTAGAAAATACAACGCAAAAGAATTTATTTTTGCTAAAATAACAACCACATCACCACATAAAATAAAAAATCATTTAACAGATACCAAAAGGTCTTACTGTAATTGGTAAAGAAACCAAAAAACAAAAATTTAGTCTTTTTTTTTAAATATTTTCCACCCACAACACCGATTCGAATATATTACGAGAACATTTATTCCAAAAAGAACATATTAGGTCTTCTATCCTAATTGGTTTCACCTCCAATTTTATTATTCTGTTTTATTTTTTTTATCTCAATGATTTTTGTAGAGGATCGTAGGCATATACAATACAATATATGTACGTACATTGTTTTCGTATTTTGTAGAGTTTCAATCTACTTAAATAAATTTATTAAAACATAAAATTATTAACAATATAATTTCTTAATTAAAAAATAGTATGTTAAAGATTTATATTGCAGTTGAATTGAAAATTGAATTTATTGGTTATGATGATGGAATTTGTTATGGAATAGGCTTTGCATGAAATTAGGTTTAATCTCATCAAAAACAATGGACTCAATTTTACAATTTCACGCAGTTGAAGGTATAACCAGAGAATACCTAAAAGAGATATTTCATCCTATGTAAATGTAAAAATTTAAACTGAATGTTCATTTTCTGTAAATAGCCGCATACACTCAAAAATATTTTGTTTTTTGCGTATACGCATGATTAACGAAAATCACAGAAAAATCACATGACATTAGAATTATCAGAAATAAATTTTGTTTTAATTTTTTAGTTCAAACGAAAAATCTTATTTGATTGTCTGTGGTATAACTATAAAAAATATAATAGATATCATACACACATGGATAAATGATAAGTAAAATTAATATTGCACTTTTACTACACGAGCATTTAAAATTCCCGCTTGCCTCTATTAAACAGCTTCTTTTTAATATAAAATTTATTTCTTGTTTTCTTGTACACATAAAAAATAAATAATCAAAAATGTAATTGAAAATTTCTTTGAAGATTTGTACATTTGTACATGTTGTTCCGCAACTGACTGATACGAATGGTACGGTTGGATTCCTTGAACAATGCAAAAGTGGCCTTACATGTATCACTTCGCTCGTGGATGGCCACCTTTTAAAGTTATAGTTGTTTAAAAAAAAGCCTTCCATCTATAAGTACCCTGTCTTGAAAAACTGCTGTGAGTATCTCTCTTAAACGAGTGATTACAATTTAATAGATTTATATTCAATTGGAAGCTTATAAAATTGCCCTTTACCGTACAAGTGGCGCAGTGGTTAAAGCTTCGGCACTTGGACCGGGAGGTACTGGGTTCGAATCCCATCAGAGGCAGGATGTAAAGCAAATTTTCTTCATCGATTACGATCGGTGATGTTAATAAACACAACTTAGACCCTCTGTTGGAGTGAAGAATTTAGCGCCGACCCACCGTCCATGTCAGTTTACAGGTTGACATGGAGCTTGCAATGTGCAGGTGGTATACTGTAAATGTGTGAGTAGGTGAATGGGTGGGTGAGTGCGTGAATGAAAAGGGGAGTATTAATTGACCTTCAAAGGACATTAAATCCATTGGATGATTAATACTTTCTTTTTTGTAAAAAAAAAAAAAAAAAAAAAAAAAAAAAAAAAAAAAAAAAAAAGCGGGTCCACCACAATTTTTGACTTTGCAAGCGTTTAAACGTTAAAATTTCCCACCTTACACGTTGTTTATTGTCTGTTCTAACTTTATATGTATATATAAGGTTAAGGAGTACCTGCAAATATGTGCATGTGGCCATTCGCATACAATCTATGTAAGATTAGATAATTAATCGTTTTGTTGGTAAGAAAGGAATCCATTAATAAATCATGTTCTCGATTTAGTGTTAATTTTCCACACCAAAAGTCAAAACAGTACCTTATCGAACTAAAATTTTCCTTTTTTTAAGATTTTAAAAAATTTTCACCTCCCTACTATTTACTAAGCTTTTATTTGATCGATTTTTTCTATACTTCAGAAATTCATTTAGTTTTTCGCATTATAAGCAATGTAATGCTAATTTGCTGCGATATGTAATACGAAAAACGAAATTAGTTTCTAGTAAAAATTGCATCAGCGTGAAATAAAATCCAACAACCTTAATTATAATTTTGAGATTTCTATTGTCAATTTCTTCAATTTGTACAGCTTATAATCAATTGCTTTGTGTCGCTTTCACACGCATTAACTAACCAATAATCCTAATCCACTAACAATGTATTATAGTTCAGAGACCGCAAATCAGTAGTCACATGAAATATTAACACGTGAAATTAAACAATAATGTTATACATGATGTGATAAAATTGACATATGTTTGCTTAAGATGCAAAATTTTATAGAGAGCAACTCTTATGTTTTATTTTTGCCAATATTTTTATCAAATAAGTCTAATAAAAAGTTGGAAAATGTAATGCGTTGATGTATGTACATCAATAATTGACGACATCAAAACTGGTCATTTTGCCATTGAAGTTAATAGGAAGAAAACGCTCGACATCGTTATAAATTACTTCGAGTGTATTAAACTTTTCGAAGCCAGTAAAGTATTTGGTTTTCTTGGTACTATTTTTAAGAGCATCCATATTTGATTTGGTTGTTGTTCTTAAATTTGTATGCTGTGTTGTATCTTCCTCATTTAATGCAGTAATTTGTTGTTTTCACTTACATACTATATTTCATCATTTTTGTCACACTCAAAATTGTAATGTCAATGAACAAATAAATAAATAAATAAAAATAGAATTCTACGAATTACGAAACAAATGATAAATGTGTTAAGTTCATTTACAGTTATATTATTTTACCTTCAGTTTGACATGCTTTTTCATGAAACATTGGAAACGCGGGTACATCGTTCAACTTTTCGTCAATCCTAAATTCTGGTTCCAAGTATTCCAAGTATGTTCTGGTTTTGTGACAATCTGATCTTGCTTTACCATCAATGAGGTTCTTTTCTTCATTTTGTCATATTTAGCCGTGGAGCACTTTGTGTTTTTCTTATATTCTAACTCAACCGATGGAATACAGTCAGGATTTAATAGGGGAGCGCTTTTGTCCGATAAAAAATGCTTAGAGCAAACAAACGCATACTTTGATGAAGTAATTTTTATATCTTTCCGATTGATTGCAGTCAACCATGCTCGTTGCCGTTGTTCTGGAAGAACTTTGCAGGTCAAACATCGTGCTGGAACAGCGGGAATTCCAAACAACTTTATTCCAGAATTCGTAATTGCGCTCGATTGACACTTAAACATAGAACATTTCACGGGCATTTTAATGCAATAAAGAATGTTTTATAAATAAATTTATTTAGAATAATAAATTATTTCACTTTTACATAAATTTTTTTTGTAAAATTCCCAAGAAATCTATCGTTTATTATCAAATAAACAGTAACTATCACATAAAATTTGCACATTCGTTGCCACACATGCTCGTTTGACATTTAAAACGTAACTGATTTTGACAGATATTTTTCTTATCTAGGCCTATTCCGTGATATAAAGTGTGATATAAAGGTAGCTTACTTCGGATGCATTTTGGATGTACATGAATTATGTCACGTCGTGTATTGTTTCGAATAAAAAAAAACGCAATTACTTTCATCTCGTTTTCACATATGTATTAAAAAAATTGTTTTGACGTTTTCTGTCAAAATTGTTTATACGATATTATAGCTTTTCGTTTTTATCATAATGAAAAATAATAAATTAAAAAGTAATTTAAATATAGTATAGTATGTTTCTATAGAGGAGGTGCTTCTACTGGTGTAATACTCGTAATGATAAATACAAATATTTTCCTTATAATATAATTTATATTTATTTAATTTTATACAATTATCTTTATACAGTGAGTCGCACTCGTATTCGTAATTGCAGTTTTAAAAATGATAAATGAATAAAAAACACTTACGTGCATCAAACATTTAATTTTTTTTATTTTTAAATCAGAAACATAGTTAACTTCATTTTAATATAAAAATATGTGAGGTATGTGTTACATATTTTAAGAAAATTATAATAAATTGAACTTAGTCTAAAATTCATATCGCTTTCGTATTCGTAATTCATCACAGAAGGTTACTAAATTAGCCAGTTAAATAAAAAAAACTAAGTCTTTTTAATACCTATATTTAGTTGGATTTCCCTTGGTTTTGATCACCTCTGACAAACGATTTGGCATTGATTGCACCAACGTATCCGTTATTTTCGTATCAATATTATTCCACTCCGTCCTCAATCGATATATTAAATCGTTTTTATTAGATATCGAATATTTTCAAATTCTATTGAGCAAGTCTTGCCACAGATTCTCAATGGGATTGATATCGGGCGATTGCGGTGGAATTTCCATGACTTTTGGGCAATTATATAATAACCATATAATAACCATCGTAAGCTTTATGTTTTGGATCATTGTTTGTCCTGAGGCCCTATTCCTGAATACGATACGAATCTTCTTACGATACGAAAATTCAATTCGATACGAAAATAAATTGGTATTCCTGAATACGAACGAGACACACATTTTAATTTTTACAGTGTAGGCAGAGGGAAATTTTTTTGTTGTAATATTTTCTTCATAATAAGAAAATGAAAACACATAGATGTCATATTTATAATTTTTTAAATTTTGATATCGTAAATAATAATGAGTTGCAAAAATCGAATTATATACTTATACATTGAATGTGATTTATTTGGCCATATAAAATTTTCTATTTCATGTGTAGCAGATGTTTATAAAAAAAAAATACATATTGCTCTCAAAAAACCTATCAATTAGTTTTTGTTCAAATGGACAGTAAAATTTTGTTCTTTAAAAAAATATTGAAATTATTAAATAAAATAATTAAAACATTATAAAATATTTAGTAGATTAGTAGATTGTGAGTACTAGTGTAACACTTGGTAATAAAAATTATTTTTTTAAATTAAAACGAAGTGTCTTTTGAAAAGCTGCCAATGCCAAAATACGCCCAAAAAACTATAAAAGGATTCTTACGATCGAAAAGTTTACCAAGTGTTTTTATAAAATAAAATGTAAATTATGCTAAGAAAGTGATTTGTGGTAAAATTATCTTAATTTAAGTTTTATAAATTAATTCCTGTACGAATACGAACAAAACATATACGAATTCGTATGATTGGTATTCCTGAATACGAATACGTATAATTCTAATACGAATACGAAAATGTACGATACGTTCAACAATTTCCCCTATTCCGCAAAACGAATTCGAACAGTTTTTGTTCGTGCATGAACGAATTTGTGTTCGATGTCATTTTAGTTAACGACAATGAAAATAAAAAAACAAAAATAAAGATGTAAAATATATTTTTTAAATTTTTTTAAGAAATTTATTTTATTTAATTATAAATTAATTAAATATTATTCATATATATATAAGTATTTTAATAGAATATTTAGAGTAAAACATAAAAAAAAAAATTCTTAATTTTTTCGCATTTACAACTTTAAATAAAGATAATTTTATCATAAATCACTTTCTTCTTAACATAATTTACATTTTATTTTATAAAAACACTTGGTTAACTTTTCGATCGTAAGAAATTGTTTCTGTAATTTTTATGCGTGCTTTGGCATGGCAGCTTTTCAAAAGACATTTCATTTTATTTAAAAAAATCTTTTTATTACCAAATGATACACTGCTCATAATCTACTAACCGTTTTATAATGTTTTATTTTAATTAATAATTTCAATATTTGTTTAAAGCACAAAATTTTACTGCCAATTTGAACAAAACCAAAAACTAATTGATAGGGTTTTTCTTT
Organism: Nephrotoma appendiculata; assembly: GCA_947310385.1. Classification (NCBI taxonomy): domain Eukaryota; kingdom Metazoa; phylum Arthropoda; class Insecta; order Diptera; family Tipulidae; genus Nephrotoma; species Nephrotoma appendiculata. Next base: position 227,289,183 of record OX371224.1, read on the forward strand.
GCGATATGAGACTGCAATATGCATTTTTTATGTAACCATCATGTGTAGCAGATAGAAAATTTAATACGGGCAAAATTAATATTATTTAATATATCCCTTTTTACGGCCCTCGATCACAATTGTGTAAAATTTAAAAAATTTATTTATTTAATTAATTAAAAAAATTGACATAATAAATATTGTGCTCAAAGTATAACAACCAAACATTGTATTTACTTATTTTTATTAGTTGGAATTACATTTTGAAGTTAAAAACGTGAAAATACAACTAAATGTATCTAATTAAGATCGAATATTATTGAATATTATTACAAATCGTAACTAATTTACAACCGGCAGAATAGAATTATTCTATACAGAAAAAAGTTGGTTTAAAACAATTCTAATTTGGAATTACATATATGGGATTGTTGTTGTAAATTTCTCAAAGTAAGACCGCAATTGTCTTATTTTGAAGGAAATTTTACAACAAAAAATTTTCCCTCTGCCTACACTGTAAAAATTAAAATTTTTGGTGCGTTCGTATTCAGGAATACCAATTTATTTTCGTATCGTATTGAATTTTCGTATCGTAAGAAGATTCGTAAAAATAAAAAAATAAAAATTTTGGTTGTTGTTGGGATATTTCTCTTTGTAAATATATTTATTACCAGTGCCGCATTTTTCTTATTACTATGGTTCGAAAAGATGATGTTGACTATTTCATGTTCTACGTGCTTTTCTTTTCATAATTATTTTTGTATTTGTATTCCAAAATAAATTATTATAGTTTTTACAGAAATTATATGAAAAACATATGCCTTTTTTAGGATAAGCTAATGTGAGGAATTAAAAAACAATGGTTGAACTCAATTGGCTTCGATGTACAAGATGTGAAATGTAAAAAATGAATAAAAATTCGATTAGTTGCAGACAAAAGAGAATCGGTAAATATTTGTAAGAACCGAATCATCACATTTAAAGATCGACGTCCCATTCCACATGTATCACAGAAACCATTACTTTCTTCGTTTCTTTCCCCGTTTACCTGTGATACGGTTTTAATTGCGACGTAAACAAATTTTCGGTGCAACCACACTAACACACATAAATGAAATAAAAAACATTTCAAGGCCATTTTTGACTTATGTATTTTAGTTTAAATTTTATTTTCGAGAGAGCAATAACTAAACAATACAAAAAATTTTTGTCTTTAGATATAAAATAAGGTTTTAAAGTGTAATAAAAAAAATTCCAATTTATTTTCGTAATATTAAGATTAGTTCGAAAGATCACATTATATATGTCGCTGCTCTTTTATTTTGTTTTTACTGTATATAATCTAGTCTATAATATCTAGTTATTAGTATACAAAATGATTTTTAAATCCACAAATAGAAATAAAAGGAAAACAAATCATCGATTTTTACGTACAATACGATACCACAATACTACATATAACGTAAAATCACATTATACAGTAACATACATACCTAATATTATAATTTTTAGTTACAGCGCATCTCCAATAGAATTCCTCCTTACAGAAAGGTATGAAAAAATAACTTGAGAAAAAAAAAATTCCTAAGTTTTTTTTTCATACTTTTCTGTAAGGAAAAAGTTAAAGGAATTCTATTGGGGATGCGCGTTAATTGCTCACGTTTATCCTAAAATAAAAACAAAATATGTTTTTCATATAATTTCTGTAAAACCTAATGATGGCCCGTTCCATACTTATATGACCTCATGACATATCGACAACAATTCGCAGTTACACTAATAATCGTCAATTGTTCGTACCTTTCTATGGATATGTATGTAGCAAAAAAAATCAAAAAATAGTCATTTTAACGCTCATTTTTATATCGTTTCATATTTGTTTTATTTCTATTATCTTTGAGGTAGTATGTTATAACACGGGAATCAAAAAAAAAATTTAAAACCACACAAAAATTTAATTTGTAGGTAAAGAGAAAAAAAACGAGAAAATAGCAGATGCAATAACATAAGTGCGGAAGGGGCTAATATGGTATTCAAAAATAAAAGTAATTATGAAAAAAAGAGAACATGAAACAATCAATCCCATATTTTCGAACCATAGTAATGAGAAAAATGCGACACTGGTAATAAACATGTTTACAAAAAGAAAAAGCCCAACAAAATTTTTCTTACGTTTTTCTGTTTATAACTTAATAAGGATAATTACACTTAATAAGGATAATACAAATCACTTTCTTCTTAACATAATTTATATATATTTCATTTCATAAACACACTTGGTAAACTTTCCAATGGTAAGAAATCCTTTCTGTACTTTTTAGGCGTGTTTTGGCATTGGTAGCGTTTCACAAAACAATTCATTTTAATTTAAAAAAAATCTATTTCTTTACAACACAATCAACTAAAATTTTTATAATGTTTTAATTATTTTAATTAACAATTTCAATATTTTTTTAAAGCACAAAATTTTACTGTCCATTTGAACAAAAACTAGTTTGGTAGATTTTTTCTTTGTAATATGAGACCGCCATATGCATTTTTCTATAGTATATAACTTCTACGTAAAATAAACACATACACAAAGATCATTAGCAAATTCTTAACATTGTAAATTTTATTAATATTATTTTGATTATTATGAATTCTACTTTATTACTAAATAAAAAAAACCTTAATATTATAAAATAATTAAAAATATTTTACTTACATCTTTATTTTCTTTGTTCTATTTTCAAAGTCGTTAACTAAAATAGCACCAAAAACAAATTTGTTTATGCATATTCAAAAACTGTTCGAATTCGTATTGCGGAATAAGGGAAATTTTTGAACGTATCGTACATTTTCGTATTCGTATTAGAATTATACGTATTCGTATTCAGGAATACCAATCATACGAATTCGTATATTTTCGATTCGTATTCAGGAATAGGGTAGCTGGTAAAACATAAAATCGTCTCGTATGCCCAATTTTATCACACTTTCAGGTAAATTTGACTTTAAAATTTCGATGTACTTTGTTTCGATTCATTATTCCCTCTATTATGTGCAATTTTCCCACTCCAGATGCCGAGAAACAACCCCATACCATTACATATCCTCCGCCATATTTTACTGTAGGTCGTACATTTTCTATATTCATGTCGGTATTTGGTTTTCTCCATACAATTTGTCGCCCTTCAGACACTAACATCGTCTGTAAACAAAACCTGTTTCCAAAACTTGAAAATCCTGTTTATATGACACTGCAAAATTTAATCTTATTTTCCGATTCTTCTACTGATCCATGTTTTTTTCTGGTTACTCTACCGTTATATCCAGCTCTCTTTAGCACGCGCCGAACAGTATCTGGGTGTACATTTTTATTAAAAGAAGTGTTGATTTGCGCTGTCAACTTTGGAGCACTTAAACGAGGATCTCTTTTAATTTCGCGCACAATATACCGTTCCTCTGCAACAGTAAACGTTTTGCGGTTTGTGTTTCGCGGTAAATTTTCTACTCGATTTTCAATTTAGTGTCGTTTTACGATGTATTGTATTGTAGAAATACTTCTTTGCACTATTTGGCTGATTTCTTTAAATGTTTTCCCTGCTTCCCGATGTAAAATTACTAATTTTCGTAATTCAATTAACGTTTCATCTTGCTTACGGCCCATTTGACTAAAATTTGGATTAAATTAAGATAACTTGCAGTCAATTCGAAACTAAATGGTATACTGATATTGAGTGCAAAGCGAAACCGTAAAAACAAAAAAAGGATAATGGTAAATAACGGTAAAATTCAAACACAAATGGAATTTTACGAATATGAAAGCAACGCTTATTTTCCCTCATGTACAGATTTTAATTTTTTTTCTCTGAATTGCACCGTTATCGAAACCTGTTATTCATTCTATAATGAAGATTAAGAGTGAAATTAAGAATTATGCAAATGATTAAATTATAATATCATTTGTATATTTTTTTAATCGATTTTTTTTGGAAAATATTTGATATACGAATACGAGTGCGACCCACTGTATGCACAATATTTAAAAATATTTAATATTTTTTTGACGTTTCTCGCCTGCTGTTATAAACCGGTTATCAGCAACATCATATTGAGTTGTTGTTGTTTGGGTTGACAACAATGGTAGCGAATCATAAGCTAAGGCATTGTGATTGTACTTTGTATGTAAGTTTAAAGTATTTTGGATCTTTTTGTAGTTTGGTCATGGTATTATCCTAGTGTTCAGTCGGGCAAAAATGATAAAAAATATCATGATATTTTTTAGGAGCTTTTGCCATTAAACGCACTCATTTATCACAAAAAAAACCAAGAATATTTTCGATTCTGGCTGTCAAAATTTGTGTACATTTTATTTCTAATATTTTTGCGTTAGGTTTTTATACGAACAGGAGCAACATTTTGTTCAACTTTAATGTTCTATTTTCTTTAATCTTATATTACACAATAACACATTAAAAGCAATGAATGGATCAAATCAGTGTGAATAAAATCAACAACAAATATTGTTTGTGTATGATTGATTTGTGTGTATAGTTTCTTTTTTGTGATCACTGTTCTTGTCCAATGTCCATTTCATTTCCTCTGAATGATTGATTAGGTGACGTTGTGTGGTTAAAATTATTCGTGTATTCACGAATTGTGCGAGAATGTGATTTCCTTTACACTTATAAATGTAGCCTAAAACGATTTGTGAAAGTTTTTAGCGCAATCAAATATGTATCTGTAAATCTCCGCTACGTGAATTATAATTGAATGCATGTTTAAATGAGTGAATTACAATTACTATATGTACTGCGCGGGTTTGTTTTATTAGCTAAGAAAAGATGTGAAGTGTAATTATTGTGAAAAGCACTTAGGCATTAGTAAATAGTAAATTTTTGTTATGACAGCGTCAACAATGTTTTGACGTGCAGAATCAATTTATAATTATTTTTTCGATTTGGTTGTTCACTCGGGTTTGACATAAAATTATAAGGAGTGAAGTTAGCGTCACAAAAAATATCATGATAATTTTTATCATTTTGGTCGGACTGAACACGCCGTATGACACTGGATTGAAAAAAGTGCAGTAAAAAAAGTAAACGGTGACGAGGACGGAAACAACTAAAACGAATGAGACAACACAATTTTTCAAATGTCATGTTCATTTTGTGGATAAACAAACATTTTGTGTACCAATACAAATGTTAAAAACAGCGGCTGAAAAAGTTGGGAAAAAGCCAGTATCATAATACCATCACTGTAGTCTGCTGAGACGATCGAAATTATAAATTTAAAAAACTCAATGTTTCGTTAGTACAAAACCAAACTGGCAACATCTCACCTCGATGTAAAAATAATATCTGGCAATGACCAAGAATAACTCAAAATTTCATATACTAATTGTACTATATTTCACATTTATTAGTCCTGTATTTATTCCACATCTTCAATCGATATCTTTGGGTAAGCAATAAATATGACGTGATTATATATATGTGCTGCACCTACAGTTATTCGTTTAGCGTGTCTAATTTGAAAGTATGCATATTCTATAACTGCAGTTTCGTAAATCGAACTCGGTACATTGTCACATAGTTTAGTTTTTCTTATCTAATGAATTCTTTTTATAAAATGTTAAATTATTTTTATTAAATTCTTTTTATATTACATATATTGAAATTAAATAGCTGTTTATGGAATAAAATTTAAATTTCTTATATTTTGTGACATGACATGTTTGGGACATGACGCGATCGCGCGTACTTTAACAATTTATATAGAAAAATTTGAATTGAAAACAGAATTGTTCATTTAAAACGTTTTTAACAGAGTTTCGATTAAAACTATAAATTGATTCAAAGATCCAGTTAGTTTTTCTGAGACCGGACAAATGATGCAATGGATAAGTTTCGTGGTTCTCTACTTGTGTGTGTCCGTCAATGGATGATATTTAAAAAAAATATATTTTAAATGTCTTTCCTCTCGAATATTGGTAATTTATTCACAATCATTAATATTTAACTCATGTAAGATTTATGTATTGAACTGCTATATATTACCAATTGTTTGTAAGTTAAATTTACTTTAACAAAAGCGCTCAGAGCATTTTGCAGTAATAGTTTCACCGACTAGGAATAGGCACCTTCACCGCAGAAATTTTATTCCGCAAAATTATATTAGGTGTGTAAATAGAAACTTGGCTCTGAAGTTGGTTGCATTAAAATATACTTCCCAAGTATAACAAAATGGAACTCATTTTGACGGTTCCAACTTTCATTACATTTTTGAGATATTTCATGGAAGTCATGGAACTCGCATAATATCCAGTTCTTTGAGTTACGGGTTTTTGTTCCACAGTTCATAGTAAAACTTGTAATAAAATGGAACTTGACCGTGGAACTTAGCTCCAACAATTGTTCCATAAAAATCGAAATAAGTTGGAAGTAGCGATACTTGGGTTGAACGCATTTATACCGCCCGCCATTTTGGATATAAGTATGTACCACTGATCTATATATATGGATACGACTTGACAAAAACTATATGGTAGTGAAAAAATAGTTCTACGTTTGTGACAGAGACAGAAAAATTTTCTTTTTTTTCTTGAATCCGAATTTTCGAAATTCAAATAATGTAAACAGAAAACTGGTTCCTATGAGTTTTTGACGTTTGACGTTTTGACGACACGAACTCTTTTTTTTTTATTCGAAATATTTGCAGGTACGCATTTGAAATATCAAGGGAAATCGCAAGAAGAAATTTGCATACAAAAACGGTACCACATGAATTAAATGAATAAAATATGATTTATAATTTAAATCATTTGAATATTATTATTTGTTCATTGACTATAATAATAAAAAACCAATTTCAGAAATTTTCGAAATTAAATCTATCGTCAATACGGTCCTATCTTTCGGAAATATTTTTTTTAAAGCAAGAGGTGTATATAATCGAGCGATATGACTATAAAAAAAGTGCTCCCATTTTTTGCAGTTGTTTTATATGGTTTCTGACATTCATGTCGTATCCATGTATATAGATCAGTGGTATGTACCTTAGTCATTGCTGTTTTTATGACATAAGTTTCAGTCATTTACAAGCTGTCGTTCCGTGTGCAACACTTTTAAAAAATGGATATCGATAAGCAACGTTTACGTCATTGCATTCTATTCTGTTTACAGATGAAACAAATGCTGCTCAAGCTAATTGATTAAAAAAGTGGTTTGCAAGATTTTGTCTTTAGTCAGGTGCAGTAAAACAATTTGAAGACGAAGGCCTCATAGTTTTACTGGATAAAAATCCGTGTCAAACTCAAAAATAGCTTGCAGAACAATTAGGAGTTACTCCCCGAAGTGATATTCACTTTGATTGCATGCAATGGGAAAAATACAGAAGGAAGGAAAATTTGTTCCTATTAAACTATGATAGAAGAAAACAAAAACCGAAGAGTTGACATCTGCATGGAATTTGCTTTCTCGGTACAAAAGAAAATAATGTTTTGCACAAAATCATTACGGGTGATGTAAAGTGAATTTTGTTCGATAATCCTAAACGCAGAAAATCATGGGTTGATCCAGACCAGCCATCAACATTAGTTGCAAAAATGAATGTTTTTGCCGAGTAAGTGCTACTGTGTGTCTGGTGGGATTGGAAAGAATACATTTACTACGAGCTTCTGGAACCTGGTCAAACTATTACAGATGAACGTTATCACGCCCAATTGAACAAATTAAGTGATCCTCTGGAGGAAAACATACCATTTACGGGTCAAGGAAGGCGGAAGGTGCTGCATGACAACGATCGTTCACATGCAGCAAAATCAACCTAGGCACTTATCTTCTCCTTCGGATGGGAAGCTTTGCAGCATGCGACGTATTCTCCAGACTTGACTCCCTCTGATTATCACTTATTCAGATCGTTTTCATCATAATTGAAAGACCAGCGATTCAGTTGAAAATGTCTAAAAATGGCTCGATGACTATTGTGCTCTGAAACCACCTAGTTTCTATCTCGAAGGCATTTATTATCTACCTGATAAATGGCAAAAGAACATACATATGTAGTTTTGGCGAATATTTCGATAATTAACCTTTGTAACATTACACTTTCAATAAAGTTGAATTTGACCAAAAAAGCATAATTTCTACTTGGACACAATATATTTAATACTAACAAATAATTATCAAAACTCAGGGCAGAATTTGAGCGAGGTATGTAACAGATCAATTTGAAGATAAAATGTTGTTTGTTCATTTAAAAGTATTAAACTCTCCTCTAGTCAAAGATTTGCATATAATTTTGAAATCTAAAAATTCTATATAAATCAGTTGTTACAGAGCACTTAACACAAACTGATTTGATTTGGAAGACAAATGAATTAACATTTCATAATTAAGTATGACTTTAAATTAAGATATAGATATGGCTGTGCACAATTTTACACAATCTTCTTAAGCTATATATTAGTGGAAGATCGGTTCCCCGAATGGTGACTATGGAAGAACAAAAAATATCGTGTAGAAACTTGTAAGGTAATTTTAGAAATGAGTGAAGGATCTCCGGATCATATGGTTAAATTTATAAACTAGATAGTCACCGGTGATGAAACGTCAATTAATTACTATGATTCAGATTCGAAACAGGAATCCATGCAATGGATAGTGCAGGGAAATCTACCACCGCAAAAGTTTAAATGTAGGGGCTAAGATTTTCAAATGTAAGTGAAATCCACTATATAGGATAATATTTTGAAGAACAGAAGAAATAATTTTATTTTGATGGTTTGTATAAATTAATTGACAGGTTATTAATACGTGCATTTGCGTGGGTGGAAATTGGGTTGAAAAATAAAAATATATTTGAATAAAATGTACCTTTATTTCATATAGATTTACCAAACTTATTGAATTCCGCTCGTATGTATCTGAATATGAATAATGCCAATCTTAAATTTATCCAAACTTAACACCGACTCACCATTATGGATTTTACCCATATTTTGACAATTCTTATAACATAAAGACGAAACATATCCATCCGCCATCACTTATTTAATTCAAACGACTTGTAAATGTCGTCATATTTCAAAACCTAATATCAAAATTAGTACCCTATTTTAGTAAAAAAAAATTATAATGTTGTGAAACCGTCCGTCAGCAAATCTTTCATTATTATTACATAAATTTGTTAAATCGACCCCAATATCGTCTGAGCTCTGTGGTAAAATTTTCTCTTAGCAAAATATCGTGAACGTTCTAAAATGTGTGTGATAATTGTAAAATTAAATAAAAAAATATTAATAAGTTTTCTAATTTGTTTTCTATTTCTAGGTAAGATTGTGACCTGATTCTATTGACTAGTTTTTAAGGTATTTATTATTGTTTTTTATATAATTTATTTAAACATTTTAATGTCATCAAACACATTAATTGAATGTTTTGTATATATGTATTTTCGACATAAAGACAATTATGCACTTTTTACAACATATTTTATAACAAGAAAATAATATATTTATGTTAATGATGATGCGTTTAAGAATTACATTTCTTAAATTATTTATGTCATAATAAATAAAATGATGAAACGTAATGACGGAAATAAAGTGAATTATTGTTTAATTATTATTGATTAATGCGCTTGCGATTGTAGAAAATTTGGGATTCTAGATCTAGACGACGACTAAGCTATACATTGTTAATATTTTTTTCAATAATATTTGGTTTAGAGTAATTTAATTTTTAATTTTCATCAAGTTTTCTTTATGCGACGACGTATTACTGTCATCTAAATAAAATACCCTTTAATTTATTGTAAGCTGTATATTTTTATATTATAATTGAATTAACCAACAAAAAATGAATTTACAGTTTACAGCGGCAATTAGTTATAAATAGTTTTCATGAAAAATTACTATCACGTTGCAAGAGGAATGCTATTCAGATATAAGGAACGATTTTTTTTTTAAATTTTTATCAAAATTTTGTCTGTTTGTCAAGTAACTTATTATTTATTTCCTCTCACTTAAAATAAAAAATCGGTTTCCATAATATTTATAAAAAATTTATTCCAAATATGGCATCTTGACAAATTGAATAGTTATATTTAACTTATTATTTTTGGGAAAGGACAAGATTCGCTTATTCCTTGGAATTTAAGTTATTGTAATATTGCTATATTTCTCATTGACGAAGGTTGCAATAACTTAACTTGATTTTTTACAAATTTATGATCACAAATTAATATATTTTAATAACTTAATTTAAATATAAATGCAGCTTTTAAGACTAGACAACCACAAACTATAATATTTATTCAGTGATGTATCATTATTATGTAAAAGGTAAATAAATTTCATTGACATTGGTATTTGAATGCGCGGCAACTTATTACTGATTTATCGATCAATATAATAATTGTAAGTGGGTACGTAATAATAATCTATAGTGAGCTAGAAGGTATGTAGTGGAGCACTTTATAAATTTAATAATAATAGATAAAAACTAAATTTTAATTTAATTTTAAAATTAATAAAAAAAAATTATTAAATAATATTTTTTAGTTTTGTTGGCTTGTACAATCTTGTACATTTTGGGAAATCAGATTTAATTTAATTACTTCCTAATTCCTTTCCTTGTTTCTTATAATTTTAACAAATCTATGTCCAAATTAATACGGTTTTAATTATAGTTTCAATAACAGCATAGTGTCTATAATATGACAAAAAACAATTGTAAAGTTGTGTATGATTAATGCTAATATAAATAACATTTATTATACAATCTTGGCGCTTCCATAGAAGGAAGTTAAGCGACCTTGTCTATATTACTTGTATTTTAGAATCACAAATTATTTGATATGGACTTGTTCATTTTGCTTATTATTATTGTATCTTTGACTAAAACATGAAAATATGTTGTAAAACGATAAATTTGACGCCAATTGACAAGTTATTTTGTTAAGCATTTGCATATTATCAATGCGTTTAGAATTTTGTAATTAATTAATTTGTGGTGGGTATAAGTTGCAGTACAATATAATAAAAAAAATTCATTTAAAATGTTTTTCTATAATTCTAAGTATAATTTTTTATTTGCTACTATTTCTGTATAAAAATTTATAAAGTATTATAGTTCATTTTCGTTTGTATTCGAGTACATTTGCATTTTTATCTGGGAATTACTTCCGTTGATATTGTGTTTTCTATACTAAATTCAATGCTGCTTGAATGAAAATTCACTTCTTAGTCTAAACAATAATTGGAACCAATATAAGTTGTCGTTGCCCAAACTAAATTGATAATCCCAAAAAAGATTAATGAAATTATTTTTGCGTATTTCATTTTATTCCTTGACGTGTATTACCGAATTAAAGTTACTAATAAACTTTAATCGCTATAAAAGGTAAATTTTTAATCGCACCCACAGATTTCTAATGAAAATAGTGATCATTTAGTAAATCAATGGTTTTGGTTATTATAAAGAATTGATGACATGTATAATGCCATCAATACTGTATACTAGTGTACAACTCAAAAAATTAATAATATTTTAGTATTTGTCAATTGGTTATTATAATATATAAGGTGTGCCAAAACAAAAACCAGATATAGCGTTTTTCTGTCAACTGGTATGGTCATTGTATTTGTTGTTCGCCTCTTCAAAAATTTATAACAAAATACAAATACACACTAAAAATATTCATTCAACCAAATTCATAAAATTTACCAGAGGCGATTTATTAAATGCACATATAGCCATAGTTACTACTTTTTATAATCATATAAAAAGTTGAAAACTATTTGAGGTGAGGTGAATGGTCCCAGTATACATAATAAATTTTGAATTAGAAGCATTTTGCGGTAGAATTATCATTATTTTCATAAAACCAAATTGCAATATAAACACATTGGTTCCCACATTTAAAACTATAAAAAAATTCTTTGAGTCTTGCAAAATTTTATAAAAACTCACATTTTTTAAACACGGGTCAACGTGTATTAACGTGTATTTTACTTAATCTTTGATATATCTTTGTTAGATAAATCGAAACGTAAATTTTAAAGTTACAATTTGAAAATAACTCATTTGGTTTGTGTATTGCATAATATCATTTTTCGTCACGAGAAATTTGGAGCAAATTCGCAATATTCGGAGTAGTTAATGATATTCAACTTTAATATTTTTTAGATTTGAAAAATTAGGCTAGCTTTTCTTTTACAAAGCTTTTACGAAGCAACTCACAGAATTACAATTAAGTAGCAGAATATAATTCATAGAAAAACCGCAGATAAAAAATTTTCCATTTCTTAAATAACGTGGATTTTTTACGAAAATAGTTTTTCTGAGATTTTTTTTTAAACTTAATTTAAATTGGGTATTATTTTTTAGGGTATAAGATGGTTCTATTTAATTTAGTTATCTTTACTCAATTTGCATTTTGCAATTGACCTTAACGCGAGCTGGATACTATCCTGAAAAATGATAATTTTCAATAAGGAATATCTCAAAAACTGACTGGCCTTAAAAGCTACTAAACCATTCAGCTTCTTATAAAAATGAACTTAAATGTATGTTTCTATTAAAATAAGTCTCACACGCGGATTGTAATGGTAATAAATGAAAACATCGAATGTAGATTCTAACGAAATGTTTTTAATTATTGCTGCTTAATGATTACTTAACAAAAGTTATAAAAACCTCAAATTCTGATACGAACATTTATAATTGTGGATTTCAAAAAATTGGTTTGTTTTAAAATTGTTTTACTATTATTTATTCTACTTTCTCGTATGCACTTATGTACAAAATAGATACCATATTTTGATCTGTGGTAATATGTCTGCCAACAATCAATCGATCTTAATCTAGGAGGAAGAAATTTAAACGCCGAGAATCAGGATTCACATTTCTTAAAATAATTCATGTAATGTGTAAAGCATATAATCTAGCTTTCTTAATTAGTTTCACTCGGACTGTAGAACACTTTTCTTTTAACAATCTTTAATCAAGATTTTCTGTTTGAATCTTTTTCGGATCTAGAGGATCCTCTAAATTGATTCATTGGACTGTAGGACCAAATATTGGCCAAGAGTTACGAATACCGCCGGGTCTGTTCTTATAGTTTAAGTGATTACAAGAGGGATGGATATGAAAAGTTGTTTCCCAACAGAAAAACTCGAGTTGTAGACATTTAGCGATTGTACGGCACAAGAAAAGACAGTTCTATACTACATAATTGAGGGATCGTTATCATTACTTCCTAATGTCAGCTAGCTAAGGAGTAAATATTATTTCATATGCATCTGTGTATCTCAATGTTTTCTGAAATGTTTCTTAAGTAATACTTTTCAGCTACCTGAAAGTAATAAACACGTTTATTTATTAATGTAAATTTTCTCGGATAACTGTGAAATGCAGAACTAATAGTCTCTAAAGCATTGAATCTGTTAGTTTTCAACTATATTTATATACAATTCTTGTTGATTCACACTGAAATAACATTTTTATTAGGAAATCTGAATATAAATTGTATTATTATTTCTCCAATTTAGATAAGTTTTATAAATAAATATATATAAAACAATTCAGTTTTATATACAATATTATACTTATATCTAAAAGTTAACATAATCGCGAAAATTATTCATTATAATTTCACAAATTTAATTGACATTGCAATCTGTAACACATATGTACATACTTTTGGGGATGTCATCTATCGTTATTCCTACAAGTGAACATAATAAAGATGACGGACAATAATGACCTTACAGGTCATTTTCGTTACCTCTCCAAATTACAACAATTTACCACTTAAAACCCTAGGTAACCTACCACTCATATAGTTATAGTTTTTAATAATTGTTCAACTTCCCTTAACAAACATAAACACCTCTTCAACCTTAAGCCAATAATAAAGAAAAGAAAAAACTAATATATTATCTGTACTGATTCCCAACACCAATCATTATTAACCACTACACCACCACTACCATGAATGTAAATGCTCAACCTTAACCTAAAATCACCAAAACAATACTTTACATTAAATTACATATCAAATTTTTGGTAAAATTTCACCAACTCCCCTAACAATTTCAAATCAGATCCAAACTACCAGTCAACACAGACTTTTTACTTATTTTACTTTGGTTTTTATCAATTGTAATGGTGTATTGTGATTGTTCCGTATATTGGTTTATTTTCAGCACTCTCGAATAAACCAATATACGGAACAATCACAATACACCATTACAATTGATAAAAACCAAAGTAAAATATAAAAAATTCGTGAATTCGAAAAGTTAATTATTAAAATACAATATAGATGGAAATGTGAAAGAATCAAAAATTTCGTACGCTACGCAGTAATTCGCTAGTAGTACAACTACATGGTATTGCTCTATATATATAGAAAATATTTCAATGTAATAAACAACATCAGTCGTCGCGACCTGATGAGAAGACTGATTTTTTCAAATCATTAATCTCGTCTGTTCGAAACTGATTGTTGTGATTCTTACGCATTAGCCATCAATAAGTCAATAAAATTCAAATTTTTACTTATAATTGAAATGTAAGTCCAGGGAAAAATGATCACAACATCCCAAAAAAATGTTCCAATTCCTTCACGAATTCTCTTTCCTTCTAAACTTAATATACATAAAACTGTTAAAATTACGCAATTTGTTTCTTTATTAACTTAAAGTGCTAGATGAACTCCATCATTCATTATAGATGCGATTTATTGTCATTGATGCAACTAAAATTAATAAAAATAGAAAACTTAACATGTTTTTTTAAGAAATCCTTATTGCTGTATAATATTAAAACTAATTTTATGTATTATCTAGTAATTGTTTTATTAGCTTAGTAGTCTATTTCCTCTGCCAGTCCTTTGATTTAACAAAGGAACCACTAATTCTAAAGGTTTTGTTCTTTTTAGGCGCTTCGGTCCATTGGTGCGACGCAGCTCCTCGTCATGCTGCTGCAGACGCAGAACATGACTCGTATTTCATCGCTGATGTACTCCACGTTTAAGTCCCAATGGAGATTGTCATTTTTAATGTACGCATAAGGAGCTTATCACAATGCTACGTAGTACTTTGTTTTTTTACTGTTTGAATGATATTCACTGAAGTTTTCCTTGCACAGCTCCAAAGCTGAATACCATGCGTCCAGATAGGTTTTAGGATTTGTCAGTTGTTTAGAACTAAACACAGATGCCATATTTTTAAGAAGATCCGGATCACCATTCTTTAATAAGAAGCCAAACGCGCGTGCGTTGTTTTACAATATTTGAAAGCGAAAATAGTAAATCAGTATCTTCCTAGGTCGGAAACTTTTCAGACAACCCTCGTACATATATCAACATTTTTTGCATGTTAATTAAATACTTTTTTTTATAATAACTTTTTGACTAAAGCTCAGTATGCAGCTCGCGCTAAGATACAGTTTTCATAAAAGCTAGTGAATTGAACTCAAAGATATTTACCACATGGTTTCGCTAATACTATGTTCAAATTAGGGATTAGTAGTACAGATTTCTTACATGTCTTATCAACATTATTTTGTAAAATCCTATTACATACTTAGAGTTATTTGCTGGTTATCCTAACTTGGCTGATTGTTAGACGTTTTTTCGACTTCTGTTATTGCAAAATTTACGTAGACAGACTAGTTGTCAAGTATAAATGCATATTGAATAAAATATATTAAAAAAAAACCTTTTTAAAAACCACGCTTATATTTAAAAGCTCTAAAGAGTAGATAATAAAAGGCTTTGAAAAGTAGAAAATAATTTTTTTTTCTTACTTTTTTTCCATATTAATTACCAGCTCAGCCTAAAGTTAAAAATTTCGCAATTAAGAAAGAAAAGCTACCAAGATAGTATTTTAATGTAGTATTGTGTTTCTTGTATTCAAAGTTTATATTATTTATTTGTGAATAGTGGAAATACAATTGAGATTTTTTTTGTCACCAAAAAGTGGTTAAACTGAGGAAATTACACTTTACATTTTATTAATGGAAATGGTATTTTAAAATTTTCTAAATTCATAAATTGAGTATACATATTATTTTATTTAAAAAACGTCAAAATACGTAATAATAGGAATACATACTTACATTTATGCTAAAAATTTCCCGTAAACTCATGAGAATTTTATAAAAAGATAATTTAAATTTTTTTTTAATTTTATAAAAAGCATATAAAATCCATGTATGTATAGTTTTTAGCTTGTTAAATCATCTCGAATTATCTTTGTCACTTGTGGAGACCGCGTATAAACTTATCTTAGCGTGAACTGCATGCTTAGCTTAAGTAATTCTGAAATGTTTTAGTGTTATCTTTCATTTGTCCGATGTTTGCTAATTTCTATTATGCGCTCTATTGTAAGAAAAGGAAATCTGTTACTTTATCGTAATTGCAGAAAGTGTTTTCGTAAAATAATTCATCATTATAAAATTTATAAATTTTAAATTTAACCACACTATGCAAAGTGTTAAACATTTAAAAACATAAATTACGGTTACTTCTCTTTTACTTCTTTTTGCATGACATAAGGATGTACTTTCAGATTATATATCCCATATATTTTCAAGCTTTTTTTACTCGTTTGTTGATTTTCTTCTAAAATTGATTGGCCTTTAGCCCTTTGCACCCGCATTTCACACTGGAGGTGACAATACTAATTTATTCTAAAACTCGCATATCAGTCTGTAGACCAAAAACAAAAGTACTACACTGTAAAAGATTACAAAAATTAATAATTTTATAATAGTAATAAATGAAATAAATATAATACGTTCAATTCTACCACTGTAAATTATTTTAATTCGTTTAGCTAAAAATTTTGTTGACATCCAACAACTTTGAAAATAAATCGGGTGCCTAAAGGGTTAGAACATATTAAAAGGGAATAGAAATTTAAATTTTTATTACCTGTAAATGCTGAGTAAATGCACTCAATCATTCAATGAGATGAAATTACAAAGTCTTTACTCTTTTTTACTAAGAATCTTTCTTTTTCAAAGAAGCTGAAATGAAATTTAAATTAAGCACGAAAAAGTGCTGACACATGCTGTTATTTAATAATTACTGTTTTGTTTTCAAATTAATTATTGTTTAGTTAATCAATAGGTGTGATTTGATTCGGAGATTTTATTTGGATTTATTGTATGCGGATAAGTAAATATTAAACGTTGATAACCTGGGGTACCTACTATGAAATTTTACTGAAATTTTATTTCATGAAATCAATTTTACCAATGTATGTGTGTGTATATTATATAAAAATGCAAACTTTCGGAAAACTTCCAGGCTGAAATTTCTGAAAAAAATTTAATGAACTATCTATGTAGATTTGTTGTTTTTTATTTTGTTTTTAATTTGGTGAATCTCATTATAGAAATCCTCATCAACTCAACACAATGACACTAATCGTTCGCCGTCCATTTTGAATTGGTTTTAATTATATTTGTTTTTAATTATTGTGTTGGTGGATAAATAAAAGCATAAGTAATATAAATAAAATAAAATAATTTAGTTTTGTACAATAATAACAATGTGCGAGAATAAACACAGAAGGTGTAGTGGAATTAATCCACTTTTATAGACAAAATGAATGTCTGAGGAAACTGACAGAAAAAAATTACAGAAGGACGAATATAAAAAATGTTGCCATTAAAAAATTAGCGCAAGAATTACAAATGTCTGCGGAAGAGGTGAACAAAAAAGTTTGATAGCTTCGAATAACATATGGTCAAAAAAAAAAAAAACAAAGAAGCAAACAAAAGAAATCTGGTAGCGGAATTGATATAGCAGGAGAAAAATGAAAATGGTATTTATTCGACGAGCTACGTTTTTTAGATGACGTGATTTCCCTGCTCAAAACAACAAGTAATAACGATGCACTAGATATAGAAAAACCACAAGAAATGAATAATTCAGAAAGTGATTTTTATTTTTCTTAAGAGACATTTCATGGAATTTTTGCCACTGAAATGGAACATCTCTCTTTTCAGCGCTAAAAATTGGTGTGGTGTCTCGCATTTTATTTAATAATTTAGATGAGGTTGTGGTGCTTTCATCCTGTAATACCATATCCAAAAAAGTTGACGTTTATAGGTCGATGTAAAATGCGAAAACAGGACTCCATTCTGCCAAAAGCACATTCCACTGTCAACCTAACCCGAGATGATCTGTTATTAAATATTTGGTATTTCGTAGTTAACCGCAGACATCTGTAGTAGAGTTCATCATATGACGATCTAGCGTAAAAGAATGATCGGCTATAAAAAAAATTGGACTTTCGCCCTCCTAAAAATTTTGTGATGGTATACCCAATTGGACCAAGTTAAAAAAAATGAATTTTCAAAAATTGTATTATCAGATGCTCTTCCGTTGGCTCCCACATTACATTGATAAATAAAAATTTTGAATTCGCGTCCACAATTGTCGATAAAATGATACTGTAATATTCTTTATAATTGAAATAATCAGATCCGAAATTCGAGGGTTGGGTAATTCTGATGTATTTTCCATCCACAGCTCCTGGTGTATGCGGAAAATTCCAGATATCCCCAAAATCTGTAATTATTTCGTTCCATTCGGCCTCCGTGTTTATCATCTAAAAAGAAATATAATGAATTTTCTATTTGTGTAATATATATTTTTTGTAGATTGAAATGACGACGAAGCAAATGATTTATATGAAGAAGAACCCACACAATCATCACATTTACACCAAGATGAATCAGGCTCCTCCGAAGGGAATCGCCTGCAACAAGGTGATAAAATGAGATAAAAAGACAGTAAAGAAAATTTTAAGAAATATAAGGCAGCAATTGACAATATAGTGGGAGACAGCATAGCATCGAAAAAAGATACTATTTTTGGATCTTTTTCCTCAACACTTGCTTTCCATTTAGAGGAAGTATATAAATTAGACGTTGCGTCCGAGGCCTTTACGTGTATGCAGGTCATCCAAAATCTGGTACTAAATAAAATTAGAGCGTTTTACAAAAAAAAGTAGCAGAAACATCTGGTATTGAATCCAGGTCAGAATCAAATTCCAATCCATATTCACTAAGTCAATTCCATAATGAACCTTTCAGAAATCCTAACTTGTCGTCAAAACTACACGAATTAAACAAAAACAACATAAATATGGAGCAATATAAAATCTGTCATCCCAATATTCAAACAAATAACATTCTGTTATTTCGATAAATTCTAGGAGTCACCTAATTATATTTATAATCACATCATTACCACCAAAAAATATTAAACATTTTCAACCGATCGCTACCAGTTCATATCATTCTACAACACCAGATAATCGTTTATAAATTTCCCAGAATTAAGAAAAAAATTATTACAAAACATTTCAGTGGATTACGAATACGATCCATTAAAAATATAATTTCATCTGGAGCAAAAGATTTTAAATCTTATAGCGACAGTTTGATAGAGGAACATTTTGATTACAATACAGAGAGTGAATAAAATAAACCAAGATGTTCTGAATTTTTGAATTGTTTGATTATTTAATCGAATAAAAATTTGAATAATTTAATGAAATAAAAAATATCAAATCTAATTTTATTGATTTGTAACCAAACTTACTTTTAGGTATTTCGGCTGAAGATAATTTTATACGGCTGCAAGAACCTCAGGTATGAAATTTGAAATGGTTTTTTTCGACACTTTCTAAAGATACTTCAAGGAATGGTCAAGGAATCTCATGTTGCATGTATCTTAATGTTATTGCGAGACATATTCGAGCGCTTACTGCTTATCGTAATGTTGTATTTTTTTTCAATCTCTGGTTGTTCTAAAAATTTTGTGTTAAAATAAATTTATGTATTTAACTTTCAAAACAATTATCTATTAATCATTTATCATTGCAAAAAATTCATTAAACTGTTCATATGAAAGCCTGGTAAAATTTTGGAACGTATTAATATCACTCCAAAGCAGATCATTTAATAGGTTGTCTCCGACACAATCACAACATCGTTTTGCAGAAATGAATTCACCCAATACTTTTGCATGTTTGGCTTTTTCTTCCTGTTGTAATCTGTCCAATCATCTAATTTTATTTTTTGCTTGAATTTGCAATTCTTCCATTATTGTAATTTTTTGTGATAAATTACTTCAAGCCAGCCAATCTCACCGCATTAATTCTAGTTGTAACTATTTTTTTTTTATAATTAAGTAAGTAGAATTTTGAAATTAGCAGATATTTTCATGAAAGCAAAATGCCCAGTGATAAAATTTCACCGACAAAAATTTATTAATATATTGAAAGAAATACATACAATCACGAGAACCATGAAATAAATATTCAGTAAAATTTCATAGTGGAGACGAGACCCCGGGTAAACCCTTGACTGTATATGATTGATGTAATTAAGAAAAGAACGGCCAGAAATATGTATCATTTGCTAAGGTTAAAATAACTCACGATTAAAAGAAAGAATTTGTTCTTTGTTTTTATTTTTATTAAATATTGAAAAATATAGAATAGCATGCAAATTATGAAAAGGAAAGGTTGGTCTCCTCGATTGATTACTATTTCAAAAAATTTCGCTTCTTTAAAATTAATTAATTTTGTTTAAATTTTAAATACTCAATAAATTTGGGAATCTCATCAGCTTTTTAATGAAATTTGTAATTGAAAATAAAAATGGGTATTTCTCAAGATATTGAAGTTTTGTTAATACAAGGTGATGTGTTGGAAGGATCCTCTTTAAACGTCTATAACTTTATAGAGGGACTTTAACGTACGAAGTGATAGAAGTAATCTGACCTTCGTTTTGGCCAAGGAATTCAACGGTACCATTCGTGTCAGCTACTTTTTAACAACTATTCGTGTCAGCTACTTTATAACTTTATAACAATAATTTTCATTAAACAGAATTTTAGTAATTTTCTAAACTGTGTGCACCTCAAAAATGACAACGTTAACAGTTTTACATTGTCGCATATGTTTTGATATCATTACGACTTGCGAGTACTAAAGTTGAATACTAAATTTTGGGATAGTAGTGTACGCAAAGTTTTATTTTTCATCATCATAATATTTCGTTGATATTAAATAATTAAATGTACCTAAAGATAAGCTTAAGTAAATAAAAGTATAAAGTTAGTACTATTTGATAATTAACTACTTAAGTTATTGTATAAAAAATTTAATAAATAATGTTTTTTATTATTTTTATTGTGCATATATGTTTTATTATACATACCAATCAGCCCAATCTAAAAAAAATTATATATTGAATTTTGGGTAGTTGAACTTTCCAAGTAAAATAATTACTACTTAGTATACGCAGACAAACATTAAATTATGTACGATTAGGATAAATAAATATAAAAATTGGTAGCTCGGTTTACATAATTAAATCACACAATCATATGGTTAATGGCTTTTATTCATTAATTAAAAACAAAAAAAAGCAAACCGAATATGATTATTCTATGATTTAATAGTTAAATCGTGATATAACTACATTTATGTAATTGAAAGACAAGTGAATGTTATTTAAAACTAATGTTCTTAAAAACATGGTCGCCCCATCAAAATTTTACGTGTATACCTAAACGGTTTTTTAATTATACAACTTAGAAAATAAAAACTAACACCAACAACCTATAAGAAACAGCAGCAAAATTGTTTTTGAGCTTGACATGAGAACACTATTAAAGAAACAATAAAGTTGCTATGGTGTTTAAAATTTAAATTTGTATAATGACTCATGTGTGAAATTCTTGATCATTGCTATTCTTTGTCTTGTCGAGTAATGGGTATGTATACGTATACATACATATACACATCTATATTTCTCTATAAACTCCACCTACGTAAAAATCTATTGAATAGTTTATTATTATTATTGTACGTATTTGAAAGTGAAAAACTAAATATCATGGATAATATGCTTTTGATAGTCACGCTTTTGATTTATTCTATAATTTATTGCTTCCAATGTTAATGATTTTCTAATGTGTTATATAAATGACTGGTTCATCTGATAAGATACGTTTTGAACCTTGAAACAAGTAAATGATTGATATTATAGAGTCGAGGAAAATGAATGACATGGGGGATTTTCATGATTACGTTGTGAAGTAAAAATATGATAAAATTTTTAATCATGTATAATTTTCTTATGATCACAGTCTATTAATATTTTTTAATCTAACTAACACAAAGGTTTCGATTAATACTTTATTTAGAAGATAATACACACAAAATATATGAATGTTAACACCATTAGTAAATTTAATACTTTATCGCTAATTTTTGTATACATAAGTAAATAGTAGAAATAATTTCGTCATCAAAGTGATAATGCTATATTGATGTGATATTCACTAAACATAAACAAGATTTTACCAAAAACCTTGATTAAATATTTTAAATATTTAAAATGTAAGACAAACTATATAAGAAACATGTTACCAAATAAAATTGTTATGAATTGCATATAAATGTATTGAATTTACTATATACACCTACTCCCATCAAATCAAAAAAAATTATCCATTAAACAAATTTGGAAATAAGAGATACTACAGTAAATTGCGATTTTATGTATATACAAATATACAAAAATAGCGAATCGATAAGATAGCAAAAAATAATACGAAAATGTTTGTTATCAATTTGAGCGATATACACTGTCCGTCAAAAAATTCCGGACACGACATGTTTTCAGTAAATATTTGTGTTTACGGTAACTATTCGCATTATTCGAGTTATGATTGTATGAAATAATATAATATGCGCTAAAAGATTCTAACAACAAGTTTTTGTTTAATAAAAGTGCACGATCAAAATAAATGAAATAACAAAATTACCGAAAAGCAGATATTGATATACATATAATTCTTCTTCATTTAAATAAAAATCAACAATCAATCTAAGCGGTCTGTACTCTAATATCGAATTACTCCTCCACGAAATCTGATCGCATCTATAGCATTCTGTTTAGCATACAGTGCACCAGGTTTGCAATGTACTCCTGAGGTATCATTTCCCATTCTTGCTGCAGAGCTGATTGAAGATAATCTAAAGTTTCTGGAACGACTTCCCTTTGCCTTAAGCGACCCCTAGCCTATCCCACACGTGCTCAGTGGGATTAAGGTCAGGGCTGCGAGCAAGTCAACAATTGTCATGCATTAATAATAAAAATGTCCGAATTTTTTTGACGAGCAGTGTACATTTTTCTAGTATTGCGGCAGCACTTGCTTCATAAGAAGAGAATAAATTTTAAATTAATTTTTAATAATTTTTGAAAGCGCAGTCATTTTCACTGCTTTTGAGCAATATAGGTATGTACTAAGTTTCAGTCTTTCTACTGTTAAAAAAATAATGAAAATAGATAAACAAAATAAAAAACAATTTTCGTCACTCGCAATAGTGATATGGGCAATTCGTTTATTGGTTTAATAAGACGTAATTAATAATAGAGGAAGACAGCGGATTTACAGCACTTAACCATTCAGAGTAGTCATAATGCGTAGGCCAGGAAATAGTTGTCAATCCGTTATAGTTTCTAAAATTTTCTCTTAAAATTAATAATGAGATCTATCGGTCGTTCGTTTAGTGCCTCTTCTTCTTGAGTTTCTTATTGTGTTTTACTATCACTTTCGCACAGAACTTTGAAGACGGTTTCTTCCTGCTGTAAGTTTAGTGGTTTTTAGGGTTGCAGTTTGTCAGTGGAGACATTGGGGATTATATTTTCATTTAGATGTTACGGTTATATAACGTGCAATACCTGTTTGCATTAATAAATGCGAAACCGTTTTTATTTAGCATCATCCATTATAGCGATATCGCGAGGTACATATATTATTGTTATTTGTACTCGTATTGTTATCTACATTACACTATTTGTTCGTGTACTTTTTAATTTTTGTGAATCGTTCACAATTCTCACCCTATTCTTTCTTTGCCAGAGGTCGATGACAATAGAGAATTTGCTCGATTTACAGATCTTAAATTTGATATGGATTCCAATTCGTTGCTCGTGTTATTTTTGTCTTTTTGAGAAAATAAACCCATCGTGACATTCCTCATTTAAAGTTTGTTTTGACTTTACACTTGTGATTAACAAAACAAAAAAAAATTATATTGATAACAATGCACTTTTTGCTTTTTAATATATCGCGACCATTTAAATCGTTTGAATATATTAATTTTATTTAAAGCATATGGGTGTCGTAATTACAATTTGTTGTTGTTTTTTACTCGATCACATTTACAAGTTCGAGATACAACTGGTAGTGTTCAATTTTTTTTGTTTTCAAATACAATTTGTTAAGATTATTTTGTCTCGAAAATCGTCGAAATTGCAATGCTCACATACATAATCGACCACATCATATGCTACCCTACCTTGCCCACCTCAAATTGAATCCTAACTAGATGATCTGAATGCAATTTCTACATATTTTTTAAGCCACAAAATATATTGTAAAACTTATCCCAAAAACATTAAATTACACTTACTTATATTACTCGAAAACAATAAAAAATATTTTTAATTAATTCTTAAAGGGTATGCATGTTCTAGTACGTAATTACCTGTATAACTTCTATCATTCCTATAATAAAACCATAAAAAGAAATAAAACTTTTTTCTTACATGTTCTCGAGCTAGGCCATCAATGTATGTTCAATACACATACATTAATTTTAACATAATTTGCAATAAAAATAATTACTTTATGTAGTGGATTTAAATAAAATTGAAAATATATTAAAATTAGATCATAGTTTAAGCTTTTACGAATTTTACATAAAATTGGATTTTAAATGGTCTCTCTGTATATTACATAAAATTATGTAGTTGGGCGGGCGCTCAATTGAAATATTTATAAAACATTTATTAAAGCCACCTTTGAATTTTAAATGACTAATAATTGAATTTTATGATAAATTGATTTGCTATGTAGATTAATTTATTACTAGAAAATAATATAAAATTGTGTTATTTGGGTGGGTAAAATAAACACACGTTATGATGTGATTAATGTACATATTTTGCCACTAATTCGCAGTGCAAATTATATTCTGAAGTGTCGATTAAATAATTCAAGGATTTTGATCAATAAATTATGTGTTCAATTAAATAGCTATTAAGTTTTTTATTTGCAATCACCAAAAAGATGTTAAAGCAGTGATAATTGCAGAACAGATTATTTTGTAGTAAGTTGGAAATTTGATAAATAGAACTCTTTACCACTACCACAACAGTCTATCAATAGTTATATCGTTTTCAATTTAAAAGAAATTAAAAAGTTTGTGGTTACGAAAAAAAAGTACCACAGTGTACTTTTGATGTAGTAGCTAGAGTACCTTACCTAATTTTAAAATACTAAGTTTAATAATGTGTCGCTAGGTAAAACTTTTGGATAACATATAGAGATACCTTAGATCTTAGATAATCGTTTAAATTCTTTCAAGTGTATCAAATTTGTAGAAGGTAGTCTTGCGAAACGAATAAGATACAACACACGTGAAATAATAATTTTCTCACGTGAATTTCTTGTACAATAGTATGAGTATCTTGATTATACATTTGAATCTAAATGCCACCAACATGTAAATTTAAAATTTTTTTGGTGTCGTGTTTGATGCCAATGTAAATGCTTATAATATTTTATTAATGATACTGAATGATTATTAATTTTCGATCAAGATAAATTTGCGCTATGTGATTTACAATGAATGTTGCATTTTACATAATATGCTTTTCAATGATGTAAGTAACAGTCTCTTGAATTGTGTGTGTCATCAAATTGTTGGTGCTATTTTAAATAGACAGTTATAAAACAAGCAGTTTTTGTTATATTGTCTCGATTACTGCCAACATTTGATCGTTGCACTATGAAATGAAGAAACCACATTATTGGTTACGCTTTATTTGCGCTGTTGAGATTTTATGTCGAGAAAACTCAGCACAGCTCCCTTTATGTAGTACATTTTACAATAGGTTTGTCTCAATAGATTGCCTTTTCATCTCATTTATTTCATCTTCCTCTCTCATTTAGAGAAAGCGTGGTCGCGCTGTTTGGGATTCTTCGACAGTGTTTTTTTTAATATCCCCTGGGATTCAAACGGTTAATATTCTGCAGTTTTAAAATTTAAATAATATCTGAGAAAATAAATTGTTGGCGCGCAAACAAAACACATATACAGTTGATATATCAGTTTTTACCAAATAAGTTCGTGACCTTATAAAAAGTCAAACTGTATATTATATAAAAAATTCGTGAATTCGAAAAGTTAATTGTTAAAATAGAATATGGATGGAAATGTGAAAGAATCAAAATTTCGTACGCTACGCAGTAATTCGCTAGTAGTACAACTACATGGTATTGCTCTATATATATAGAAAATATTTCAATGTAATAAACATCAGTCGTCGCGACCTGATGAGAAGACTGATTTTTTCAAATCATTAATCTCGTCTGTTCGAAACTGATTGTTGTGATTCTTACACATTAGCCTAGCCATCTATAAGTCGAAAAATTCAAATGTATAGATATGTTGTTTTCTGTTTTCTCTGTAATTTTTGGGCATTTCGGTTTCAGTTAAACAGCTCAAATTTTTTGATTTATATTTTTATAAATTATGTTCATTAAATTTATAATTTTTCTTTAATAAACTTTTATTTTGTCCAAAAACTTTTCTTTTCTTTTGAGAAATTTGTAGATATCTACACAGAAAAACTGTAAACTCCGTTTGTTAATTTGTTGCTTGTAAAAAAAAATACAAGTAGCATTCTATGAATCGACTTATACTTTGTGAATTATAAGAGATTATGTCATACGATTTAGTTTTGTTTGGTCTGTGTAATTTGAGACAATACAACCACGTTTTATAATCTTCCTTTATAATCATATTTTAATTTTTATTTTCAGTTCAATTTTAGTGATGATGCCATTTTTAATACCATTTTATAAGAAATAAGTTTAGAAATAAGGGAATATAATATAAAATAAAAACAAACTGCCAACGACCTTGATAGATACTGCGCCACGTTGAATTGTTAAATTACGAGAAAGAAAAATAGCTGCATTCTTGTTTTCTTTCTTTTTGTATCATTATTATTTTAAAGTTTGTATGCAGCAACTATCAAGATTGATAGTAGTAAAAACACGAATTGAGCAAAATGAAATAAAACATAAAATAAAACTGATAATAAAAATTCTTTACTGGAGTGAAAAAACGAGATCATATAGACAAACATTATTCTTTATGTATCCTTATGTATTTAAGAAACTAAAATAAAAATTAACTCTTAGAAAATCTCTGTAAATGATGATAACAAAAATGCTCGGGAATTTATATTTTCTAATTAGCCTTGAAATTGAATTTATCCTATTTGAACTATTTAGAGGGCCGAACTTTGTAATTTCAGTTTCTTTATGAATGAATAAAAATTTTATTTTCTTTGTTATATAAAGTAACGGTACTCACAAACAAAAACGAAACGATTTTTTAATAAATTATTTACGTTTTAATTTTTATCGTAAAAATGAGTTATATAATTACAATTAGAATAATTAGAATAATATTCCATGAAATCACACGAGTATTAATAACACTGTGCTTGAATTTCAAACTTTTTTTGCGTGACAAGCTGGGCACCCGGGGGGTAAACCTAATTCGACTATGCTGAATTCATTGGTGCTAGTCCCATTTCAAAGTTAGTCCCCATTTTTGAAATATCGCTTTCGACATATTTTGCCTCTGAGACAAATATTTGTCAAAATATACACTCATATTCACGTTGATAGCTCCTGAACCATTAAGATTTTCGTTATGCTTTCTTCAGCAAAGTTGTTGCGCAAGCCAAGACCAACAACTTTGCTGAACATATCAAGGCCGAAAAACGACATCTACAATCACTTTTTTGTGTTATTTTATTTTTTGAAACGCAAAAAAATAAAATAACACAAAAATGTGATTGTAGATGTCGTTTTTCGGCCTTGATATATTCAGCAAAATTGTTGCGCAAGCCAAGACCAACAACTTTGCTGAACATATCAAGACCGAAAAACGACATCTACATTCACATTTTTGTGTTATTTTTCCATATATGTGTGTTTTACTTAGGCCAAGGTGAGCTTGGAGTGGCACTTCCGCACAATTAGCCCAGGAGTGCCCCGTTGTGATACCACAGGAAGCTATTTCCCCTTTACCCCTGTTCAAAACCATTCGGAGCTACGTACGTACCGCAAAATATCTCGCACTCCACATTCAGCGAGATCCGAAAGGCTGGTCACACTGGACACGCCCAAATACTTATGCCTTCTGTATGATAGTGCCGGACACGAGCATAGGATGTTATCTAAGTCTCTTCTTCCTTTTCGTCCATGCAACTTCTACAAAATCATTCGTCTGTAAACCCAGCCTTCTCGCATGTTCCCCAAAAAGGCAGGGTCTTGTCAGTTTTGGCAAAAGCTTCTCACAGACGACTCCGGCTCCACCTTGCCGTTTCGAGAAACATAAGTGCACAGGTAAGGCTAAATACAACTGGAATTCGGCATACTTAGGCCAAACAAGACACTCATCTCAGATAAGATACAAAGAACACATCACAAGTACATAAAATCAAGTTTCGTACAACACAAAAAAACTGAAACCATACACTAAATTCAATAAAAATGTAACCATTTTGCACAGAATCAAAAAAAGACTGAAATTAGACAGGTGTCCCAATTTGACTCATGAGTCATGAGACATTTGTATTCTGCACGTATACGAATTACGGCCAAAATTCACACCCTGAAAATGTACAAAAACAAAAACACCCACAATTTACTTCGCGACAAAATCAACACAAAACCCCAATAAAATTTACGAGCTCCATAACTTAAAAACAAAGCAGGTACCAAACAGCAGCGCCTTAGCTACAGTATATAAAGAGCTTCAAAATAGATTATGTAACAGTAGCAGAAAATAAACCGAAGAAGAGATTATTCTTGAAATTGATATTTCTAAAAAAGTTAAAAAATTGGCACAAGAAGTAAGAACTAAAAATTGTAATATACAATTAAAAATAAAAAGTTTTTCATCTAAATATATAAAGTGACAAAAGAATACAAAAAATAAAGTGAAAATCGTCTTGTGAATCTGGTGAAATAAATAATATGGATAGGTGTTATAAACTCAAGTGCTTTTGTTATGTGTGTGGAAAATTTACAATTATGAGCAATCGCCGCAAAATAAGTGGTGAAACCGCTGATTTATATCGACTATACTTTTCACAAAATGTTATTAGTGGTGTAAATTGGGCGCCGTCTTTTGTTTGTACAACATGCATTTCCCATCTGCATAGATGGCAAAACACTGGAGCCGCAATGCCATTTGGTGTCCCGATGATATGGATCGATCCACAAGGACATGATGCAGTTCAATGTTATGGGTGCATGAATTATATTTTCGGTACAAACAGAAACAAAAGTGGTTCTTTGACATACACTGCAACGAGAAATACACATCTACCGCTGCCGCATTCAGATGAAATGCCTGTTCCGGAAAGATCAAACCCAACCGAGGATTATTTACCAACAACATTTGAATCAGGTGAAACCGGAGAAACATCTGCATCAATATATCAACCATCAAATGTCACTGCGCCATGCAATCACATTGAAATCTTGCAAAGTCGTTTGGATATTACGGTACGACGCCTGAAACTATCCCAGCGGCAAGCCATTCTTTTGTCAAAGGATTTAAAACAAGTGAACATTTTGGCTCCAAATGTTCGGATATATGGAGCAATAAATCGTCATCGTCATTTTACGAATTTTTTCAAATCAATTGAGAATAATTCACTCGCTTTTTGCACTGATATCCGAGGTTTGGTATCCACAATGCACAATGCATATAATCCTGAAGATTGACGATTGTTCATCGATTCCTCTAAAAGCAGCTTGAAGGCAGTTCTCCTTCACGTTACCAACTCAAAGAATTCCATTGAACAATCACCAGCCGAATCCGATGAGCACGGCGAGCGTTTTCACCAAGTGACGGCTAAGGCTCGAACATTGGTACAGCGGCAAAAAGCTAGATGCACTCTTGGGTGACATTTGTTGGAATTTGCAAGAGGAAGAAGAACCCGAAGACGACACGAACAAATCAGAAAATTAAAATTAAAAGTTAAGAAAAATGTAAATTATTTAGGAAAAAATTGAGAAAAATCACAATAAAATCAACTGAATCAATCTAAGTTTCTGTTAAATAGTTTCTATTGTATCTATATATGTCGATGAGGTGTTTATTCGATCAATTTAAATTCAATAAATGGACAAAAAATGATAAATAACATGTTTTTCGTCGAGACAAATATTTGTCAAAATATACACTCATATTCACGTTGATAGCTCCTGAACCATTAAGAATTTCGTCATGCTTTCTTCAGCAAAGTTGTTGCGCAAGCCAAGACCAACAACTTTGCTAAATATATCAAGACCGAAAAACGACATCTACAATCACATTTTTGTGTTATTTTATTTTTTTGCGTTTCAAAAAATAAAATAACACAAAAATGTGATTGTAGATGTCGTTTTTCGGCCTTGATATGTTCAGCAAAGTTGTTGGTCTTGGCTTGCGCAACAACTTTGCTGAAGAAAGCATAACGAAAATCTTAATGGTTCAGGAGCTATCAACGTGAATATGAGTGTATATTTTGACAAATATTTGTCTCAGAGGCAAAATATGTCGAAAGCGATATCTCGAAAATTGGGACTAACTTTGAAATGGGACTAGCACCAATAAATTCAGCATAGTCGAATTAGGTTTACCCCCCGGGTGCCCAGCTTGTTGCATTTTTCAACTAGCACAGTGTAATTAAGCACAATCATATTTACAAATCAAAATATGTAATGGGATTTTACTGGGGGGTGACATTCGTGCATTGTTATGTATTACATAAAATGTTCATATACTTAATAGTCAATATGAGTTTTAACTTAATAAACATGGCACAACAACTATATGAAGATAATCGAAAATTAAGATTACTTTTTTACCAACTGATTTTAATGATTCCCAAATTATTTTATTATTTTGTTAAACTGTAAAAAACAGCATAATAATTTTGACCCGCATACGCGTTGCAAAATTTGAGTCATTTCTAAAGCTCTTTGGCGTTTTACAGTAGTTTGCTTCATTCGTAGTTTGCATCGGTGCCTTTGTAAAAATGGAAAAAATCGAATAAATTAAAGGATTTTTAATAAACGATAGTCGTGACCGTAGACCTATATTTTTCATAGAAAGATGCCAAATATTATTTGAATGGGTTAAAGAGATTGGACCATCGCTCGAAAGTATATCCACTTAAAACAGGACCTATAAATTTATTAAGAATTTGTTTGTTTGTTTATTACGCTCAAAACATTTCAGACGGTCACTTTCCTCTTAATATTCAATTGTAAACGTTACATAACCTACTGTGAAATAGAGCCAGCTAAAACAAAGATAATAAGTCTTTAATGCGGACTACGTTAAAATACATAATACAATTTAAAGTTCTAATAATCACGATAAGAATTAATTTTACTTATTGTAGATGAAATTTGAAATAGCTTAAATCCACTCTCATCTGTGGCGATCCGAAGGTTTTGCAGCTTTTCATACTCAACATTAATAATTTCCTTTATTTATTGGTTGATTGTTTGTAGATTTCGACGCAGCATTAATCGAGCTCCGTTGTACGCTCGCTTTACTTTTAATAATGAAGGATATATATCAAAGAACAGTTAGTGGGACAGTCTTGGTTCACTTAGGTGAACTTATTAAAGCCAATAGATAGTATTAATTTTTTTTACGGAGTCGAGATTTATGCAAATTTATACCATTTGCTATATCGCCGAAATCAAAAAATGTGTTTTTTAAAATTCTGTTTGTGTGTCTGTGTGTGTGGTGTCGTGCAAACTAAGTGCGTTGGTTCTCTGACTATCGGAATAAAACTTGATACTTAAGCTGTTTTCATAAATTGGGAGATCCCTGTGATTTTTGGCCGAAATCGACAGAAGTGATGGTTTCCGTAGGAGCTTTTTCGTTTTTTGCAGAAGTTTTGAAAAGTATGTTATTTTATGAGAAAAACGATTATGAACTAAAACATTCCAAAATTAATTTGCAATAATATCGGTCCACATTAGTGTTCCAAAATTTAACTGGAAATGACGATTTAAGACTAAAAGATGTTTTCCAATTTAAATTTGGCAAAAACTGCAAAAAACTGGAGTAACAAATTTTTTTAGTAAAAGGTCTAATAAATTTAAAATAAAAAGAACAATTTTGAAGTGATTTTTTTGAGAAAAAATGAATTGAATTTTTTTATTATGCGTTCAATTTTTTTAATTCCATCAATGTTTTCTTTATGGAAGTCACTATGGATGAAAATTTTCATTCCCGAGAAGAAAGAAGAACTCTGTGTCCTTAAAATTATAGAAAAACAATTGAGTTGTCTTAATTTTTACTTACATGATTCAAGGTAATCTGCCATGATAAACAATTTGAATTGCAATTTAAGTGAGTAACGGTTCATTCCCGGGCATATCCATATAGTACTTCATGATATTGACCCAGCTAGACGTTCTAATCATTTGGACTCGTCCCAATGGGACAGCCTGATCATGATACTAAGTATAATTTAATTTTTCAATTTCTGAAATATATTTTCAGGTAGGTTGTTCAGTGAGTTTTGTCGTTCGATAAGAGATAGCGCTGTTAGGGTTATCGTTTTATTTTTCTAAAAATTGTACTACTTTTTTATGAACACGTGTGAAGTCTCATGTAGATGTGTCACCTCATTAGCAGCACTGTTGAAAGTTGACGTGTCACAGTATTTTTTTTTTACAATACAAGAACAAATTGAATATCGTGCAGTGATTAGATTCTACTGTTCTAATTGAAAGTTTTTATTTAAGTCCTTATACACTTTTAACAATCGTTCATGAATTTCTCTTGGACACCTACAACTAGAACAGTAAAATTTTATCAGCTAATAGCGCTATCTCTTATGGAATGACAAAACTCACTGAACAATCTACTATAACACATACATCTATGTTGATCACGTTAATCGGAAAACCTATTATCACATTCTTCTTGTTATGATTGTCATGGCTCGAAACCACAGAAAGATTCAAGGTTATGAATCATTACATAATATTGTCTTTTCGATAACGGTTTAGTATATGACAGGTATCGCGCACACGTATAGATCATATTTGATAACAGCCATTTTTATTTAAATTTTTAATAATGTACTACTGTTCTTAAATAAATTTCTGTATAGCGAGCGATTCAGTAACATTTAAGTAGGATAAACTAAACTAAATTTCTGTCTATTGTTTTAACCCTTTAATGAATAATTAAAAAAAAAACTGACAAAGGTAGTTAGTCGTTTGTCGAGTGGAGGGTTTTAAAATGCCGTATGTCATACTAAACGTCTTATTTTAATCCTAATTAATATTCTTCCTGGAAGCTTGCTGAACCTGTATCATAATATTTTCAGGACTTTTTGTGGGAGTAGGCATGATAAGAGTAATAACGGGTTTGCTAATAAATTAGATATTTAAAGTTTTCGAATTGTCGATAGGGGCTATCGAAAACTAGAAATAAAACTAAAATCTAGAAAAATATTGCGGTACTTAGACAGTTTTTGTATTTTCGAGGGACATGGCATCCCTTCAATTTATATTTTTTTTGTTGCTCGGGAGAGTATAAATTGGTAAAAGTTTTTGATTTTTACGAGGATATGAAAAAGATGGTTCTAAGTTGAATAAACGATTGTTGATTTTTCATTATACGGCTTATAATTTGTTTAATATTGTTGTAAATTGATGTAATAGCTGATTATCATAGATTAATTTTGGCTGTTTTATTTTTAATACTTCTTAATATAATTATTTATTTTATTTTTAGAGCGTTAACCAATCGATTTGGTTATTAGTCAATAAGTATTCTACGATTGTCGTTGTTAATTCTGTCAACTTATAGAATTCTGTTTAACTTGATAGTTTTACCTAATTCAATGTTAATGAATTGCTATATATTAATTTGTTAAGTTATAGAGGATTCTAGAAATGTGTCAAACATTCATTTTTGTTATGCATGCAAGATGTAACTTAAGGCGGATTCATTGTTGTAGCTCGTTGTGTTCATTCCGTTCATTCCGTTCGTTATGCTTTTTTGTAAACCAATAGGATTTGTCGCAAATGACGTTTTGTTTCTTCGGTATTTTTTTCATCAAGTTGATCTATCTTCAACTTTTTTTACCGAAGGAACATGGCAAGAAAGAGACGACATGATATATAGTATAATAGTAGAAACAAACAGACACATTTTCGATATTTTTATTTTGTAGTCAAGTACGTTGTTTATTTTGTGTTTTGATGTTTTGTTTTTTCATCAACAATGAACCCAAAAAATAATACTGCAGAAAAAATACCGAACGAACGGAACGGAACGAACACAACAAACTACAACAATGAATCCGCCTTTAGACTGAAAACAGATGTGCATAATTATGCATGCCAAATTAGAATACACTAGTTTCTATGAAATGAATTACATGTATACATCAAGGTGAGGTTATCAAGAAGATGGAAGTTTGGTTTCGAACTAATGAAACATTGAATTTTTTTGTATTAATAACCCAAAATTTCATATAGAAATCGCATGTATGCGTTAAATACAATAAAATTCGAGGTTACCAAGGGGTGGCAATTGCGTAGCGAATCATTATAATTCGCTAAGTCATTGTGATTATACTTTGATTAGTTCAAAGTATTTTCAATATATTTGCAGTTTGGTCACTGCGGTCTGATAAGACGACCGAATTTTTTAATACAAAAAAATTCAATGTTTCATTAGTTCGAAACCAAACTGTAAACCAAACATATTAATATGAAGGAGCACGATTATTAATGACTTATATAAAAGTAATAACGCTCTAAAGTAAAAGAATCATAGTGCAACCAAAAAATTCTTTAAATTTAGCTGATATGTGGTTAAATTTGCTCAGTCCATTAACATATCTAACGGCATTATTCAAAATAACTTGCAGCATGGCACTTGAGGTAGAATCACATCTTAAAAAAAGAAATTCGCAATATAGTACGTGGGGAATTATTAATGAACTAATCAATAAAATTCGAACATCTATAGAACAGATATTTTTATGAAGCTTCAAACCATACAAAGTAGAATTGATCTTACCACAAACATTAACAACTTGAGAATCCCAGGAGAACCTGTCATTTATCCAAATGCCCAGATTATTTACGTGATTCGCAAACTTAATCTTCACTCCATCAATAAAGATACCAGGTATCACTGGAAAACTTCTTTTAGAAATCAGAATTGGTTGTGTTTTAGCGATGTTCAGTGAAATTCCATTAGACTTGGACCAAGCCAATACATTGGATAGATCCAGATTGTTAAAGGTTTCCAATATATTTTCACTAGCAGCACCAAGATAAATTTGACAATCATCAGCATGCATGTGATATTTGCAGTATTTTATTGCTTGTGGTAAGTCATTAATAAAAAGGGAAAACAGAGTTGGACCAAGTATCGTTCCTTGAAATACACCTAACGATATACGCTCAAGAACTGATTCTTTTCCATTTGCAATGACTT
This sequence comes from Nephrotoma appendiculata, assembly GCA_947310385.1. Taxonomy (NCBI): domain Eukaryota; kingdom Metazoa; phylum Arthropoda; class Insecta; order Diptera; family Tipulidae; genus Nephrotoma; species Nephrotoma appendiculata. The sequence goes on from OX371224.1 coordinate 227,324,833, forward strand.
TTTGATATCTATCTGTTAAGTAGCTAAACATAAGTTTAAAGGCTCCATTGTCAAAATTAAAGAAAAGCGTCAACTTCTGTAGTAACAAAATATGGTTCAAAGAGCCGAATGCTTTGGAGTAATCCAACAGTATTAGAATAACAAATACGTTTTTCCCGTCAAGATGATAAACCAGATCGTCTACAACATGAGAGAGGGTCAATAGTCGTACTGTGTTTATTACGGAACCCGGATTGAAATTAATTTAGATAATTACAATTAGCCAAATGCTGGTTGATTTGATCACGAAGAATGATCTCGAATACTTTAGATAAGATGGAAACTAAACTAGGTGGTCTAAGATTATTCAAAGAATCGATACCCTTGTTTTTTACAATCGGAATCACATTGTTCATTTTCCAGATTTCAGGAAATTCTAAGTTGAAGGGCAGATGAAACTAGTTTCTTGCTTGGTTGATTAAAAGTTTATAGTCGTCTCTCACAATAAGACGAGGGAATGTAGAGATATTCTTAATTGTATCCACGTTCGATTGGTACAATTTTAAAAAATAAGAACGTACTTCGAACGTTTATTGGCTATAATAGTTAAATGAAAATTTGGCATTCTTAAAAACTGCAGAATAAATTAAGGAATGAAAACATATTTCAATTTTTAGTTTTTTTCTGTGACTATTAACTTATTTAATTAAAAATTTAACATTTTTTTAACCATACCTGTCTGTTGAAGGAATATTTTTTTTAATGTATTATCTTGAATAATAAAAGAGTAAGATTGACTATAACAAATTTGTGTTTTCTGTTTTATCCATTTGCATAAAACTACATATTTTATTTTATAGAAATATTCTATTTTGTTTATGTATATTCTGTTTTTAAACAAAGAAACTATTATTTATAGAAATAAAATATTTATAATTTTATGGTATTTGCAATAAATTCAGTTTTTATTGTTAATATTAAAATAATTGTTGTTTATTATATGTAAATTATAATTATTACTTACTTGACAAGAATATTTTTTGTTCTTTATGTTATAAAGATATACTTATATTGCTTATTTGTAAAATCCTTCATAACTTTCTTTTCATATTGTGTTTATTAAAGCAATTTTGTAGTTTAAATTGTTCAAATCTTCAGCAGATTCCATTTTTAACAATAAATAATAATAGTTTTATTACAATATTACAACTTATTCTTTATTAATCATGAGCTTAGAAGGCTGCCAATCAATTGTGACCTTTAATATTAGACTCGACTTATCTTAATGACCAAGCAGAAGATTTATTTAATTATTACGTACTTTTTATAACCTGTACGTTTTCTTTAAAAAAAACTGAATACTCTTGTTTTTATATACATATATAGAAGATAAGATTGCCAAAATTCCACACAACTTATATTTATAATAGTCCGCTACCAACGCCATCTATTGAAAATAATCCGAAGTGGCTATATAAATGAATGATCATTGTCGAAATACAATTTTCATCGGTGGTGTTAGGTGTACGATTTTACGATTATTTTTTTTTTGATTTTGCGGTTTTCCTTTGGGTTCCGATTTTTTTCGAGCTTACGTATTTTCCTTTGGGTTTTCCGATTTTTTTTTTCCTAAGCCGCCACTATTTTGAGATGGACAATGCACAAAAAGAATCATTCAAATTGGTCGTGTCGTTCTCGAGTTTTTGCGAGACTAACGCACGGCAATTGATTTTTATACAAATAGATAGAGAAAATAAAAACCACCGCCGAAGCTTTAACCACTGCACCACCTGTCTCATCAATAATGTACACACAAAATTCATATAAAAATGGCTTTTTATTCGATTTTTCGGATATTCATCTTTTCCGGTGAATTTCAAAAATTTCAAACAACAAAGAGAGACTTTAACATGCGAAGTGATACAGGTAACCTCACATTGGCTTTGCTCAAGGAATCCAACGGTACCTTTCGTATAGCTACTTTCGGCACACCCTGTATAAATTAAAACATTTAACGCCAAAGTATATATTTCAGTTATTCTGGAAGGCTGAATGCAAATTATCAACATAAACGATTTAATCCCTGAAAGTTTATAATTCCATTTGAAGGCGTAACACGGAAAAATCTTTGGTTGACATTTTGTGAACAACGATTTGGAATAAAGTTAAAGTTACTTGAAAAATTCAGTAATGATGATGAAACATTTAACTTTACGTTGTTGATCTGTTTTTTGAGAAGCTATTCATCATTTTTCGATACTTTCCCTTCTAACAAAATTCTCTACTGTGTTGGCTGTATGCAATCATTAATTTGTTTATCATTTATATAAAATCAATTTTAAACATAAAACTATTTAATAAAAGCAATATGATATTGTTTATAATTTAAATTGGTAAATTCTTCAAACGAAAATGATTTATCACAAAAATGAAAACTATTTTTAGTGCGTGTGTCAAAATAAACTGAAAATTCGTTGACATATTACATGTTTTACAAATACACCAAAAAATAACAAAACTATTCAATTTGAATAATTTTGTTGTGTAATCATAGGCATATGGATTCTATCCAATTTATTTCTTTGTGTGCAGGAGACGCACAATTAGATTAAAAATCACTAATTTAAGTTGTCATAATGAGAACCCGGCTTAAATCCCCAACAATAAAGGTAATTATATATATCCTAGAACGATAGGTCTGATTCGTTTACCAGAGATTGATTTGATCACGTAAATTATATTTATTCATTGTTTTGGAGTTTTACTTTGTATATTTTATGATGTATGGAAACTAGATCTAAGAACATTCTATTTCTTTCGCCATAATATAATTATATTATCATAAATTCATCACTGGTGATTTATTTTGTTAGTAAAATATTATATTCGTGTTATGGAGAGATTGCCATGATTTACTATGAGTGTCTGAAATAAGCCGGTTTATAATTATTAAACATGTCGCCAATTTTTTTAATCAAATTTTTTTTACGAATTTCATATTACATATGCATTATACATAATATGTATTTCTGTTAGTGTAAATGGCCAGCAAAGACGGTTTATTTTTCGATAAAAAAACGAGAAACATATAAAATGGTTTCAACTCTCGTGATGAAATTTTATGTGTTATTCTTTTCAATCATTATTCTTCCAACTGTACATGTGTACAAAAAATATTTCTTCTTTCTTCTATAGTACTATTTTTACTTAGAATTCGTGGAAAAGTTTATCTTTTTGTGATTTGATATTTAAGTCCGCGTTAAATTACAGAATAGCATAATTATAAAGATTTCTCATATACCCATTCGTTTATAACTTTATAAGTAACAACGCATTACAGACACTTTATAGAGGCAGACTTTACAGACTATAAAAAAACAAACAATCAGCTAACCACTAAACCGCAAAAAGTAAAGTACAAGTTCCTAATAGTTAATATTGGCCTAAATTTAAAATTTTAGTATGTATAGATATAATATTTTTTATGTTTACATTAATCAGGCTAAATTAATTCTTATCACTCTTATAAGTACAAATAAAATAAACGTTATGTGCAATAATTATTTTACTTACGTAATAAACAAAAAAATATTATTAAATAACATACATGAATGTCAATGGAATAAAATTCCACAAAAAAGATTTAATATACGTGCACATGACTTCTTATATATTACTTGGTTTCATATTCTGAACAGAACATGAGAAAAATAAAAATATATTCTTATTCTAGAAAAGTTAAATGTGCACTAACAAAATTAAGAAAAAAGGAATTATAATTGAAGAAACAAAGTTAATTTAACAAAATTCATATACGTCTTAACCACTTAAGTGAGGGCTTTCTTCGAGAATGTTTGTTCATAAATTGTCAGGTTTTTTTACATTTACAAATTGTCAGGTTTTCGAGCATGATTCGGGCAAATCAAAAAACAATCGAACTACGCCCCCGAGTCACGCTCGGGCAAAACACTCAATTGGTTAACTATGTCAGTGTTGTTTACTTATCTATTTGAATAATTTGCAATTTCTCATACTGATCCACTTCTTTCTGCTCCACTGCGGTGTGGATCACAAAGGAAGTTATATTTCTTAAATAAATTTTTCGTATTTATTCGAAAAATTTATTTCAACAAAATGTATACAATTAGTTATTCCAATAAAAATTATTCTTATTAAGTGAAAAATAAATAAATCTAAAGTAGGCATGAGTACATTTAGCTTCCATGTAATAATTACAACTAAGACTGTGTGCCTGAGAGCGATTTTTTCGACTAAATTGCTGACTAAACTAAATTAATGACTGATTCATATCATTCATTCAAAGGTGGCACTAGTATCTTTTAAATATGTTGTGCCTCCGATTGTAAACTAAATTGTAAATAAACCAAATTATGACTTTTCATACGTCATATTGTTTTCAACAAAACCGGTTTGTTATTATTTAAAATCAAGGGAATAGAAAAATAAAACAAATATGGATATGGGAATCGCATTTTTAATGAATGTGATTATAAATTACAATCGAAATTTAAGAATGGGATATTGCCTTTTAGACATTTTTACTCGTATGTATTCGATAAAAAAATAATAAAAATAAGAAATGAAAATGACAACTAAATAGTCAAGCAACCTCAGCAGGAGTGTAAATGATAGAAACTGGTGGGTAATAGCATAACTACACATTAATTTAGTTTAGTCGGCAATTTAGTCGAAAAAATCGCTCTCAGACACACAGTCTAAATATGTTTTTTACTGACGTACTGTAATCATCATTTTTAAAATTTATGTACTACCTGCACTAGGTTGTTCAGTAAGTTTTTTCGTTCGATAAAAAATAGTGCTATTAGGTTCGTCATATTATTTTTTCTAAAAATGGTACTACTTTTTTATGAACACGTGTGAAGTTTCATGTAGATCTGTCAACTCATTCGTATATTAACAGCTGTTTAAAGTTAACGTGTCAGTGTCACAGTATTTTTTTACAATGGAAAAAATTGAATAACATGCAGTGATAAAATTATACTGTTCTAATTGAAGGCGAAGAGTCTTTACACTTTTAACAATCGTTCAGAAATTTGTTTTGGCGCTACACCTTTAATTAGAACAGTATAAGTTCTGCAACTGTTAATATACGAGTGTGTTAATGCTCTGTTCATAACATCGGGAAAAATACCATGGTATTGATAACCATGCTCTACAGCGAACACTTAAGTAAGGGCTTAAGTTGTGCTCCGTTTGAAGCACTTAGGACAGCGATACGTCCACCAAAATTTTAGGGGTCAGTTGTTTATTTGTGACGAGAATCCTATACAATTTTGGTGGTCATCGCACTAACCGAAACGGTACAAACAGAGGCAACTTAAGCTCTTGCGTGTTCGCTGGTTGAAGCATTAGATCCATGAATTATAATATGTAATATTATAATTCATGGATCTAATGCTTCAACCAGCGAACACGACCCAATACTCCTAAAAAAATATTTTTAAAATTTGTACATCAATCAAATCCAAAATCGCTATTCTTAATGAATGCTGCCAATGTTATTAAGAAATCCCAATAAATCCACACTGTTTGCAGAAGTAATATCCAGTTTCGACCTGATAAGATCATAAATAATTCAATCATCTTTCCAATAATGATCACACTTTGTGTTCTACCCGTGTATTAGTAACTTGTGAATTATAGGATAACTCACTAAATTTATTCTTACAAACTTTTATCTCATTTATATTATTATTTTCCCCCTACCCTTAATAATATAAAATTAATAATATTTAAAAAATAAAAAATTTGTTTTAATCATCAAAATCTGTTTGCTTCAAATATGATTTTTATATTGTGGTTTCACTTACTTCAGGAATAGGATCCTAGGATCGCCATTATGGTTGGTCTGTACGTCTCTTCACAATTCACATATCATATCATATAGAGTTAGATTATCCTAAGAATAACTGTGTTTTCAAAAGGTTGATTTATGTTTAAGTTATTTTAGGGACAACCCGTCAACTTTGATGATCATGAAATTTTCATAATAATAATTATGAAAATTTCATAATTGCATTCTAAATGAAGGAGAATATTGGAATAACGGAAACATTTGTAAACAGTAGCGTTAGTAGTCATGGCGGATGCTGAAATTAACAACGTCATTAATCATGACATTCCATTTGAATGTTCGTAAATAAAATTACATCAGGTGTCTTACAACTGCGATACACATACACTGTTGAATGCAATAAGTGGGCTAATATCGAACAGCTATTACGCAATTATATAAACCCGAGCAAACTATAATGCAGCCGCAGTTTACCCCCCTCAACAGTGGTATAGTTTAAAATCAACACTGCGCAGTAAAAGTCCAACAGTGATCAAAGTGAAATTTGTGCAAAAAGTGTAAAAGGCATTACTAAATAAAGTTTTCAAATTTAAACTGAATCGCAATAGAAGTTTAATAAAGTTCTACTATGTATTTATTCAGTTATTTTATTTAATTAAAAAAAATAATTTTCCCGAGGACTGGGATTAGGTAACTAAACTACCCACTTGACGAGCAATAATTCTTTTGTATTAAATTGCTTTTAATTTACATTTAATTTCGTTTCTCTGCTAAACTGTTACAGTATGACATGTCAAAGGCTCTCCTTGAAAACGGTTTACATCATTTTACCTCTAATCATAGATTAGTCCATCACAAACCATTTTTCGATATTTAATAATTCTGTGTAACGTTGAGCGAATTATATCGGTTACGTTTCGCATGGCAAACTCGTTTCCGTTTGCATATGAGGAGTTGAAGAATGTGTGAATTGTGAACGGTTCAGGGCCTGGGCCCGCATGATGCTGAAATATTATTCGCAATCAGATATAATTTGTTATTTGATTGTTGATATTTCAGGAGTATCGTAACGTACCTAGGATCGCCGTTATGGTTGGCCTGTACGCCTCTATCATATATCATCTCATATATTTAGTTTATTTCGCTTTAAGCATCTCTATAATAATTTAATATATTATTACATCATCAATTTCAATTTATTTGAATTACCTGTTACAGTTGTAGAATAAAACTTCAACTAGTAGCTTTAAACCATACAAGGACTCCCATTGTAGAAGCAACATAGTTTTTATAAAATTGTTGGCGCCAGACAAAACAAAAATAGTTTTAATATTAAAGGTTGAGTAAAATGTTACATCATCTTCATATACTCTACTACGGCATTAAGTAGTGGTTGGCACCATTGAAATCTCCAATTTAAAATTAACACTAGTTTCTTCTACAAATCATCCCACAAAAATATAAACAATCTTGAAAAATATAAACAATATTGCAAATAATTTTTTTTTGTTTATTTCCAGGTAAAGGACTACATTACAATGAATATGGAATTTTATGTGCGTGCGCTTTCCAAAATAGAAAAAAGTCATTGATCATCATTCATGGTTTTATGAATTTTTTTATTTTATCTATAAAACTTTATAAACAAAAATATTATTTAGTTGTGTATGTCTAAGTTTTATCTATCCACCTACGTTTCTATTGTATATCTATTTCATAATTATTTGTGTTTTTATGATCAGGTGTATTTTTCGTAACATGTTTTCGTGATTTAAAGAGTTAAATTAATATTTTTTTATTTAATTTTTGCCGTGTGTTCTGGGGCCGAAGCACTCCCAACTCTTTCGCAGTTCACTTATCACGTCCTTATATATAGGTCCGATTATTCAACCATCTGCACATTGCATCTGCACATTGTCGGCCCATGAGTTCTGCACTTTGACAGGGGGTTATAGTTTTGTTCATTTTCATCATAGATTGTAATCTGATAATAAAAGATGCCTTTTGCATCCTACCCCCATCGGGATTCGAACTCGGTACCTCCCGATCCAAACGCCAAAGCTTTAACCAGTGTACCGTTTGGTCGGTAAATTAAAATTTTAATAACGATAAGACATAATTAGTCTATAAACAGTTAAGAATATTAAAATTAATTAAATACATTTTAATTATATCTGTGTTACGTATTTCAATAAATAATAAATTTGAAAATTCTTTTCTGTCAGTTTCCAAAGTTTTTGATTCTACAGGGGTCGGCACTCGAAGTGTTAACAATTAAAAAAGATGTAAGTTTGTCAATTTTTATTCGAGAAAGCTCGATCGAGTCTATCCGAGAAAGCTTCACACGCTATGTTACGTAATCAATTTTTGTATGTCCAACTAATACGTGGAACAAAATATAAATACATTCTGCTTATGTCGTTTTAATTCGGCTTGTCTTACACTTAATTAAGCGACTGTATCAATTTTATAATTATTATTGTTAAGAGTTAGACACATACATTTTTTTTTTGTACATAATTTTGTACATAGAGCAAATTGTGCAAGTACATAGTGATTAACCGGATTGGTATGGATCGTAAATTAATTGGTATTGGATGGATTATATAATTTTTGTTTTTGGAGAAGTCGACGAAAAAAGAAAATTGTTGGTTGATCGGGAGTTGATCTGAACCATTGTAACCGAGCAGTACGCTCAACAGAAAATAATGATACACAGTGAATATAAAAAAAATAATAATAATAAAATGTTGTGGTTGATGTGATGTGACAAGTCATGGCTTGCAATAAACATTTTTTTTTTTTTTTTTTGAATTGCCATAGACATTAATTAAACAAACTATAATATCTACTAATTAATAATGAATAATTAAAATTCAATAATCAAAAAGTGAAAACCAATATATCGGGCATGAACTGTTAAAAATAAGAAAAAAAAAACTGTTTCCCGAGGTTGTGCACGTGAAATTATAATATTGGTTAATGATGTGTATGTACATAATTTTGTTTGGTACGAAAATATGGATACCAGTGTATGGACCTTCATTATCAAGAAAAATTTAATTTAATTATACAAATAATAATAATATAAATAGTATAAATATAAATAGTATAAATATATAATAATATTAATAGTACAACTAAAAAAAAAAGTTGTTGCTTGCAATGCTATGGCGGTATTTCTAGGAGAGGAAGGACATTAAAATAACGGATCCGCAACGCTACGGATAATCCTTACCAATCCAAACAGCAAGTTTTTATATTTATTTTATTTGATTATAACTATTATTATTATTAATTACTTCAAAATTATTATTATTAAATTAGAATTTTTATATAAGATATGATTTCATTTATTCGGTCTGGCCAGATTATTTTCTTAGTTCCTAGTTTTAGTATATTTTCTTTCTCGTTTGAAAGGCTGAAAAAAACGATTTTTTTTTTATTTTAAGCCGCCATTGGCGTGCTAACGTTTTGTTCTTTGTACTTTTTTTCTTCTATTTTTAATTAAAATCGATTTTTTTTGGTCGTTTTTAAATGAATTTATTTTCAATAAATATTATTTTTGGAAGATATTTAATATATTATAAACATTAATTCTTTTTATTTACAAATGAGAATGGTTGCTTAAATTTATGTATCATCCCCTGGTGATGTGATTTTCGTTTTCTTTCTCCTCTAGTATATTGTAATCTATCTAACATGTAACCAACACAATGCAGCAATTACTAGCTCTATCTCGGTCCACATAAACCCCCCCAGCCACTGAAAGCTAGCCGGCTGAAATATGCTGCGTGGATTAGCGGAGATGGAGTCTGCAACGGATATTATTTTCGTTTTAATTACGAAGTGTGAATAATATCTGTTACAGCTACACGAATATGTAGTCTGATGCTATTTTGTCCCATTCTCGTCTAAGAGCAATCTTTAAGGCGTCGACCGTCTCATATTTTTTAGTTAATACTTTGACCTCCAGAATGGACAAATGAAATTATTCATTGGGTTTAAATCCGGGGAATACGGTGGCCATTGTTGTGAAGAAGCTGGGAACTTTTTCTTGTTATAAACGTTGGATTTTACGGGCTTTATGGGATGGTGCCGAGTCTTGTTGAGACATCCAATGGTTTGTACCGAATTGTTTACGCGCCCGCCAAAAATGACAGCTTTCATAGGACATTTTTCGTTTTTTCGAAACATTTTGAAAAGTATAGCATTTATGAAAAAACGATTAATGACAAAAAGATTCTAATTACAAAAAACAAACGACAAAGATTTAGAATATTTAAATGAATTTAAAGATTGCATTTTCAACCAACGGTTTAACTTTGTTGCTTTTCTGAAATTTAAGCAAGGACAATGTTTTTTTGATTATACAAACACTTTTATCAAAAATCCGGCAAGATTAATTTTTCGCTTTAGAAATCAAGAGTGTGGTGTATTCGAGATCTATGTATACATTCGCCGCGGTAAAAGAAAGTCGGGTGTTGGCCACAACTTATTCACCCTTTCATTTTTTTATTGGAATTTTCAATCATTTTGCCTACAATATATGAATATGAAATTTATGTTATTTGTTGGTTCAGTGCCAACATTTAAAATTTCTAATGTTTTAGAGATATTAATATTCAAACATTTTTCCGGTCGTACATTCTATAAAATGATGCCCTATAGTTGTCCCTATAGTTTCGCTACTAAAAACTATAGGTTCTATAGTCTTTGTGTAAAATAAAGCTTGTTTTTTAAATTATTGTCATTGTTTATAATTTTTCTTATATTGTACTTCTTGCCAAAAACAATTGAAAAGATAAATTGATTTTAATTGAAATTGAAACTAAACGATATTAATATAAATTGATTGGTATTTTTAAACATTTAAATATGTGTAGAGATATAATATAAATAAACTTTTTCTGTCTGGTAAATTAGTTAAGTGATTTGACCACCCGTTTTAAATTTGCTGATATTGGTCTAGAATTACGGTTAGAGATTCAAAATAACTTAAAATTTATAATCAGGTATCTCATCGTTTAATACTTATAAAATTTTGTATGGCTTCGCGTGGAATGCAAATGGGACTTTCGGGGTAATACCTACATAACGTCTGATGTAATCAGTTAAAAGTTTGTTTTGTATTAATTTCTAAATATGTTAATTTTCCAGGTATGAAATGTTTTGTTTTAATTAACAGAATTGCCGGTCTTATCTAAAATACGTCAATCTGAAATATTTTAACATACTCACGGAAAGGACGTGCGTTTTGAAAACGAAAGTAGAACAAAAATTAAAATATAAAATAGTGAACAAAATCGAAAATAAACAAATATTAAATAATAATTTCTGTTGTTTTAGTGGCATCTTTTAACATTTTTGTAAAGTAGATGTCAAGGGAAACACTATTGTGTAGTTAACATTTTTTATCATAATTTTGTATTTACAATATTAATTTATTACTAAATCATAACGTAAATAATCATTTTAGACGTTTTGCAATATAAATTTTTTGTTTGTATAAATCTTGAAATGTTTCTCGCCCATTTTGATTGATTATCTTATATATCATTTAATTTAAAAATAGTATACTCTCGTAAACTAATAATAAAATTGCTTGACTCGATAAAAATTAGGTTATAACGGGGCACCGTCACCAGAGGATTCAACTTATTTCAACTAATTTTAGTTGCATAGTATTTTATTTATTTTTAATTTGCCAAAAAGAATTTAACTGTTATGTTCAAAAATAAAATTGGCGACACATAATTATCGCCAACATTTATTTTTTAATTTTATTTTATAGAAGAAGTAAATAGATTGCCACCGAAAGTTTTGTTATTAACGTGAAATAAATAAAAATAAAATTAAATAATCTAATTACATGAAATACCCAAATATAGCTTCGTTTAATAATAGCAAATTTCAGAGCGATAATTTTGATATTTCTGTTATTTAAAATTTCAAGTTCAAGGATATATTTTATACTTGAAATTTGCTCAAGCTTATAACGGGTGATTTTTTTGTGGTTAGGATTTTCATGCATTAGTATTTGACAGATCACGCGGGATTTCAGACAAGGTGTCAAAGAGAAAGATGCTCAGTATGCTTTGACATTTCATAATGAATAGACTTACTAACGAGCAACGCTTGCAAATAATTGAATTATATTACAAAAATCAGTGTTCGGTTCGAAAAGTGTTTCGCGATTTACGTCCGATTTATGGTCTACATAATCGACCAAGTGAGCAAACAATTAATGCGATTGTGACCAAGTTTCGCACTCAGTTTACTTTATTGGACATTAAACCAACCACACGAATGCGTACAGTGCGTACAGAAGAGAATATTGCGTCTGTTTCTGAGAGTGTTGCTGAAGACCGTGAAATGTCGATTCGTCGCCGTTCGCAGCAATTGGGTTTGTGTTATTCGACGACATGGAAGATTTTACGCAAAGATCTTGGTGTAAAACCGTATAAAATACAGCTCCTGCAAGAACTGAAGCCGAACGATCTGCCACAACGTCGAATTTTCAGTGAATGGGCCCTAGAAAAGTTGGCAGAAAATCCGCTTTTTTATCGACAAATTTTGTTCAGCGATGAGGCTCATTTCTGGTTGAATGGCTACGTAAATAAGCAAAATTGCCGCATTTGGAGTGAAGAGCAACCAGAAGCCGTTCAAGAACTGCCCATGCATCCCGAAAAATGCACTGTTTGGTGTGGTTTGTACGCTGGTGGAATCATTGGACCGTATTTTTTCAAAGATGCTGTTGGACGCAACGTTACGGTGAATGGCGATCGCTATCGTTCGATGCTAACAAACTTTTTGTTGCCAAAAATGGAAGAACTGAACTTAGTTGACATGTGGTTTCAACAAGATGGCGCTACATGCCACACAGCTCGCGATTCTATGGCCATTTTGAGGGAAAACTTCGGAGAACAATTCATCTCAAGAAATGGCCCGGTAAGTTGGCCACCAAGATCATGCGATTTGACGCCTTTAGACTATTTTTTGTGGCGCTACGTCAAGTCTAAAGTCTACAGAAATAAGCCAGCAACTATTCCAGTTTTGGAAGACAACATTTCCGAAGAAATTCGGGCTATTCCGGCCGAAATGCTCGAAAAAGTTGCCCAAAATTGGACTTTCCGAATAGACCACCTAAGACGCAGCCGCGGTCAACATTTAAATGAAATTATCTTCAAAAAGTAAATGTCATGGACCAATCTAACGTTTCAAATAAAGAACCGATGAGATTTTGCAAATTTTATGCGTTTTTTTTTAAAAAAAAGTTCTCAAGCTCTTAAAAAATCACCCGTTAGAAAGAAATATTTATTTCCCGCATTGGAAGTGTTAATCCGTCGATATGTAAAATTGTAAATATTAATCCGTCAGCACTCCTGTGCTATGCAGCGCAAATTTTATTATTATTTTGAGGAAATCAGCATATTTACGAGTAAATTTCGACCGCTCATAACTTCTTATAACCGTTTCTAACCATAATAAAAAAGGCGAAGCCGCTCACTATGGCACATTTCAAAACAGGATGTAATAAAACAGGACATCACAAAACAGTACATGGTACGGAACAGGACCGATTAAAACAGTACATGATAAAACAGTACATGGTACATTAAAGTACATGGTACACAACAGGACCATTTAAAACAGTACAACACAAAACAGTACATGGCACACTAAAGTACGTGGTACGAAACAGGACCGATTAAAACAGTACATCACAAAACAGTACATGGTACACAAAAGTACATGGTACGAAACAGGACCGATAAAAACAGTAAACACAAAACAGTACATGGTACACTAAAGTACATGTTACTGAACATTAAGCTAGAGGATTTTTTCAGCTTGATTTGTTAAATATATTTTTTATTGAATACGTTTAGTATTCAAAAATTTAGTACTTCACCTAACAGTATATAACATATACTATACAACATTATGTGTTTTAATTTAAATCGCTAATACTCGATCGTTGCAAAATAGATCAAAAATTTAAATAAATATATAAATAATATATTTATTTTATTTATATATTTAATTAAATTTTTGATCTATTTTGCAATAATAAGTAAAACTTAAACAATTATTTGGAATTAAAACCTGCAAAATTGACTATTAACTATTTTGTGGTGTTCTCTTTTAATACGTACTGTTTTGCGATGTACTCTTCCGTACCATGTACTTTAGTGTACCATGTACTGTTTTGTGATGTACTGTTTTAATCGGTCCTGTTCCGTACCATGTACTTAAGTGTACCATGTACTGTATTGTGTTGTACTGTTTTAATCGGTCCTGTTTCGTACCATGTACTGTAGCGTACCATGTACTGTTTTGTGATATCCTGTTTTGTGACATCCTGTTTTAGCACATCCTGTTGTGAAATGTGTCGTTTCGTATGAGACCCTAAAAAAGGATATTACTATGGAGGGTATTACAGAGGGTGAAGGCCTCTGCTAATTAAGATGGAAAATGAATATCTAAATGAATATATCGCTGAAAGAATTAGTTTTCTGTAAAAATAACAATGATAATGTTAAAATGTTTATTTTGTCCATTTAAATAATTGGCTCTTATCGTATTTCTCGTTTCTCTTTGTTGTATTTTTAGATTATTATTTATAACAAAAATAATAAAACTCCTAACTCTCTTGTCCAGTTTATGATCAACATCAATACTGTATGGACAAAAATGATTTTTTCTTTTTGTTATTAAATTTCGTAACACTTTATTTGGTTTAACATGAAGTTTCTATTAAAACAAACATAAAGTGTAATAATATACTTAACTGTAATTAAATATTATAAATTGTTCAAACAATGTTATACTTGATGATGGTGCGGAGGCTCCTACATTTTTGACATTTGTGAAAAGTACTAAGGCTGTTTTCGAAACGACTACTTATTTGAAACCTATTTACTTATTTGCCGCCATCTTAAATAAGTAAGCAAAGTCGTTCGAAATGACTTTGCTTACTTATTTTGACAGCAACATGAAAACGCATTACTGTTTTCGATGAAAAATTCTCAACCAATATTTTATTTGGTATTTTTATTAATTTAATGTATACAATTAAATAAAATAACGAATATAAATAATATGTATACTAATGAAAATGCTTAACTGCAAATTTGGATCATAAAAAAGAAATATTCTTTAAATATTTATTTTAATGTGAATTTTTAATGGTTTATCCAGTGCACCTAGAATACTACAGGCAACACTGCTTTAAAAATTTTGCTATATGACGTCAATTTATGTCGACAGTTCTCTCTTTGGCTATTATAGGCAGCACTAAAATTGAGAAGGTTGTTTTGATTTTTTTTTATATTTTCTGTCATATTGATAAGAAAAAAATTGTGAACAAGCAACTAGAAAAATATTTTAATAATATGTTTTAAAATTCAATAAAAAGCTAGTGGTAAAAGTAATAATTCATAATACTATTATAAAATTATGCATTCTAAATTGTGTTAACTATGTAAACACGTATAAAATGTATACACATTTCGTATAATTTACCAGAAGACATAACCTTACTTTTAGCACTCGTATAAATTTTTTTTTCTTTTTGTGTTTGTTTTCGTTTTTTCTTTTTATAATCATGACTGTCATCTACAGTTCAAAGAATGAACTGTAGACATAAATTTAATGACATAGCAAGCAGTGTGGGCTGTAGTTTTCTAGGTGCACTGGTTTATCTCAGATTTTTATTACATATTCTAAATTTTACAAAGCGACCAAGAAAGATTTAGTTGGGTTCTTACTTAATAGCGGAATAATTATTGTACGTGTAATCAGTTCACTTCGTACCGTCTGTTTACATTATCCAAGCTCTACCCGTGAATTGTGTGTAAATTAAAACATTTTAATGTACGAAATATATAATTGGGTTCTTTTACATCTTTATTTTAATCGTTTTATATATTTTGCTATCCACAAAGATCCATTTGTTTCCTAGATATATCATCCTAAATCTAAAATAATAAAATATTGACATGTAAATATCAACAAAAATGGCAACTAAATTAGATTTTTATGGAAGAAAGAGACATAAAATAAGTCACCGCGCCAGTTTACTTATTTGAATAAGTTAGGTTCCACAAATAAGTATTCGTTTCGAAAACAGCCTTAATCAATTAAATTCTAATTTAATTAGTATTGAATCGACAAACCAGTTTGGTTTTATTTTATTGCGAAGAGTAAACTTTTGTGTTGAATCGTTCTATAGTAAACATGTTAATGCGAAGGTGATTAACCTGCAAATGACGGCTATAGCCGTCATATTTTTGGTGATATACATATAGGCAAATGGCGACTATAGCCGTCCTGCATATTTTAATTAATAAAAAAAGGAACATCATTCTTACGAAGTGTACTAATGCATTATTTTGTTAATTATTCAGTAATACATCAAAGAAAAAAAGATGTAACATTCCAGATGACATATCAATTGTTTTTTTGTGCGATTTTTCATGATTAGCAATTCGATATATTTCCGCCTACAGAAACAAATGACGGCTATAGCCGTCCTATTATGTTCGCGCAAATTACGGCTATAGCCGTCATTTGTCTATATATCACCAACAAATCGGACGGCTATAGCCGTCATTTGTTTCTGTAGGCGGAAATATATAGAAAAAATGATGTGATGAGCAAATGACGGCTATAGCCGTCGAGAGTTTTCATGGGAAAACTGTGAGAAAATGAGATAATTTTCACTTCCAAACATGTAAATGATGCTCAATTTCATATGGCAGTCATAAACAATTGAAAAAGAAAAAGTGTGTTTCTGAGCACGGTCGTCAGGTAAAAAGTGTGCGGCAATGGGTTAAGTATAAATTGACGGCTAAACAACCATGCAGTACTACGTAGAATGTATTAAATATATTATCGGGTTTACCCAGGAACTCTATTTTGTTGTTGAGTTGGTATGCATTCAAATTATATTTTTAAATATCGATATCATTATTTTGAGAAGAATACTTAATAAAGACATTTTTATTAATCACTTGTTTTTTGTTTCGCAGTTATTTTGAATAATTTTCAAAAAGTTTAAAAAATCACTCGATCGATTTCGACTTGTTAGGTCATCATCAGGAGTATCTACTACTGATGATGACCTAACAAGTCGAAATCGATCGAGTGATTTTTTAAACTTTTTGAAAATTATTCAAAATAACTGCGAAACAAAAAACAAGTGATTAATAAAAATGTCTTTATTAAGTATTAGTGTGTTTCGCCAAGTGCCTACGGCCAATAGCGTAAAAAGTATTGAGAAGAATAGTTTTCAAAAGTACAAGAAGGCTGCCCTGATTATAAAAGATACTATTATGAAGAAATTTATGTCTGCATTTGGAACTAAAATATCGTGAAAATTAAATAAAAACTAGTGGCTCATGTTTCAATATACATATTTTTTAAATTCACTTTCATTTATATAAAAATTATCATAAAATTATGATTATAATTATTATATATTATGTTTTATATGATTGTTGACTAAGAAATATATATCAAATTTTAAAAATCAAATGAAAAGTTGTGTTATGCAGACAATAACTAACTACATTATAATGATTGACGCATGATTCTCTCATGCATTTGGGTTTTGGAGATGGTTGCGGAATGCATTTGAGTTTTGGGAAACTGCATTGAGCAAAACAACCAAAAATTTATATTCATGAAATAAACTTCAGAGAAAGTGTTTCATGTTTTTCTTAAATTTTTTTGGTTGTTGTTTTTATTCTCTTATTGATGTGCGTTGCCTGCGTGTCTTTTTAAATTGTTATGCATATATATTATTCGTACATTACAATATAGATTTGTTCTATTTATATTTCTGAAGTATTAGAAAGACTATTTTAAAGACTCTGACTAATTTGGTCTTGTATGAATATTTTTTTCACATTGTTTCCTTAGTCATTTTAAATAAGATAATTCTCTTCCATTTACAGAATACAAAAGTAATTTTAAGGATAGCTCCTATTACAGTGAATTAGGCACCTTATACATAAATAAATAAGAATCAGCAAACTATGAGTAATACAATTTCCTATCCAAACATAAATTGCATTGAGTTCAAATATAGCTCGGAACAACAAATAGAAACTTGATTAGCAGAATAACATTTTTCATATAGGTAAACGAGAACGAGTTAATTTTCTCATCATAGAAATGCATCTTTTTTACTTGTTATATTAATAATGGCCAAAAATTGTTTTTAGGTTAGTTATTTGAAATAATAGTAAAAAAAAAATTATATACTTCTGACTAGATATAATTTTATCATAATTATGAATGATAAACAAATTCGTGCGGATTTACAATATCAATCTATCTTTTTGTTGTATTTTAGTCGGTATTAACGTATTTTTCCATTAAGGACAACAAGCATGGTTTTGTGATTAATTTCTAAAGAAAGTTATTTTTTAAATTAATTATACTTTTCTTGTTGTTTAGAAGTTATATTGAAATGCGTGACTAGCTACATACTATGTATTACAATTCGCTCTTATGTGATCAGATCTATATACTTACGTACAAGAGTTTTATGTTTTGCTTTTCCAATAAAAATAAAAATATTTCGTAATAATAATAGCTTACAAATCAATTGATTTTCTAACGAATAAAATTCCTCAAAAGTTAAGTCTCATGTTGGCCTTGAGCTTTGTGTTGTGTTAAAATAAAAATATATTCAATTGGTTTAATTTATATAAGTCTCTCTATGTATTTCAACTAAATGTTCGAATTCGATTTTTGGTTTTTATATTTAGTTTGTGTATTTAAATGCTTCGTTTTCTTTGTACATGGTTAGATTATGAAAATTACACTGACCTTCAAACAGAATTAATATATTTATTTCATAATAATGAATCGTAATCATTTACTTTCTATAAGATTGGTTGTAGGTGTGTGCATACATACTAATTTTTAAAATGTCGCGAATAATTTTGTTACATTATATATCAAGTTATGTCTTAGAGGAAGTTATATCCCAGAATTATGCGAGCCTAGCCAGCATCCTCGACAGATAATGACAAAAGATAATATTGATGGAAGGGATGTCACAAAAGCGCAGGGCGAGCCGCAGTAAAGCCATTATCTTACTACTCAGATATGTTCAAAATATAAGTTAGATTTGATTGTGCTAAACTATAAATTTATGGTAAGGTACGGTAAATTATGGTTAGGTTATTGAACCTAAAACACATTATATTCTTAAAATTAATTAAATTTAAATAAGATTAAAGAAAAATAAAATAAACTGGTTTCAGGTGCATACGATTTCCTCAAAATTAATGGCCAAAATTAACGTAACTTTATAGAAATTGCTTACCTCTAGAGTAAAAGAAACAGTGTTATAAAAAATTATGTATGTATATTCACAAACTGTAGACTTTTCGCCGCTGTAAATCTATACGAAATAAACTCGCCGCTGTCACAAAATTATATGTTAATTTAAAATAGTCTATCAAATTCGATGGGTATTACTGCTACTACTAATATAATACAATCCCATCCAGTTTCCACCATACCCCATACTATTGTATAATAATTTATTACAGTTTGATTAGTCTTTTGGGGTTACTGACACTCAAATAAATTGCTGTCACGAGTTATATACGATAGGACTTGTCATTCACTATAACATTTAATTTTACACGCCACAGTCCAGATAGTTTTAATAAAAATATTAAAAGTTATGTTTGCTAATATATTACCTCTAATTCAGTCTAAAATATATCGATTTTTTCGGACAAAGAAGTAAAAAAAATGTTAAATAAATCTTTAAATTTAAAACTATAACGTAAACTTTGAATAATGAATAATAAAACAAATAACATCAAGGGCATTTAATTTACATTTTCAATTTCAATATAATTTACTACACACATAATATAAAGGGAACAATTAATATATTAGCTCATATCAATTTGTAATCCAGAAGAATGATTCACATGTTATAATTAAGGCATCATTTCAATATATAGTATAATATGTTAAAATATACCCTTTCCAAGTTGGTTTATACTGTTGACACAAGGTAACTTAGTTATAAAGTGCAATATACAAGGTTTTTGCTGTACTTTATGGAAAAATATGCGGAATAATGAAATTCTTAACATTCCAACACTATATAAGTGCTTACTTAGTCTTTTAAAATTTGATAATGGACTCGGTAATTTTTATTTTCATTATATATTTTATTGCATCATAAATCTTTGAATTTCAAGGAAAATCAATATATCAATAATAATTGTATCCGCACGCTTTTGACACCTTATTATTTTAATGATGTATGTCGTATGAATATAAAAATCTCTTTATTTTTATAATTATAATGCGTTCAAGTTTTTAATTTCTCTTTATCACTCTAAAACTATGCCACTAACTTAGGTATGTATGTATAGTATATCGTCACAATCGTAATATTTCAGAATCTTTACAGAATGTTGTTATTGTTATACTTTAAACAATTTCGCGTGCTGGATACTTTTTGCAATTGTTGAATTTGAGAAAAGAATGCTTGTTGAATGAGAAAAGAAATAGGAATGAATCTGTCTTATTTACTTTTTTGTATTTTTAAAAGTAATTTGCTGTATTTAAGTTTATAAAAATTATTATAATTTATTGAGTAAGAATCTTACAATTAGTTATGTTATTTTATGTAAATGGTATGGTGGTAATTTACCAAATTGTTACGTCCAAAGTTTTATGAAAACGGGGAGCACGTGCCGGCTAAGATTATAAAATTACTCAAACAAAGAATATTTATTATTTTTATAAGAATTTTTTATATGACAAGGATGAATCATTGATACACATTATTTTATAAAATACTCGTATATGTCTTGATGCATTTTGAAAATAAATTCTTTTATTTATGCTTAGAAAGTGTACTAGATCAAGTGTTCGATCAAATGAAGTTGAAACGTAGATGATGAATGATGACATGTGATAAAATAATGAAAATATTATAATCCATGTTTAGGTTATCGTTATTTTAAACGAATTAAGTAAGAAAATTGATTGATTGATTGATTGATTGATTCTGAATGCACGACCAAGTTCTTACACAGGAGCTCCCGGGTGACGCCGGGCCCACCGTACACTCTTTTTTACATATAACAAAACCGAAGGATTGGATAGGTTAGTTAAGTGGGACAGAATCGGCCCGGTTACAGACACCTAGGTATAGCCGATAGTTAGTAACACAAAGACAGCACAATACTAATCTACTAAGGAAGGATAAAGGTTTAATAGGTTTAATGGATACCGATGGTATTGGTCTTCAACAATTGCTTCTCTAAATCAGCAACCTGAGAAAAAATTTGTATTATTTCACGTACATCTGGAAATTTCCTGAAATGTAATTGTAAATTAATGCAAAATTTAATTGATTAAATCGGCCCAGTTGCAGACCCCTAAATAAAGTCGATAGTTATTAATGCAATGACAACACCATTCTAATCTACACAATCAACAATTAATATTTCAAAGAAATATTATTTCACGTCTGTAGATTTTCTGAAATTTAATTCTAAATTAATATTTTCCGGCTTCCTAAATATAATATAAACATTTATTAATTTAATCCTCCTGCAATTACACGACTTACAATAGGATTTCCTGAAACCATAATTATTTAAATTATATCAAACTTAGTCTAAAATTCATTAGTATTTAGCCCTTAAATCGAAAAAAAAAATAATAATAATAAAAAAAAAAATAAAAAAAATAAAAATAAAAAAAAATAAAAAAAAAAAATAAATATAAAAAAAACAAAAAATTTCATATGTAAGGCATCCCAAAGGCAATGGTTCCCGGAAAAATATCAATGTTATTCAATACCAGATTAACTACCTGATAGGATATTTCAAACAATTTTAATTTAATTCGCAAAAATTTCAAATATTTTATTAGTTTTGTTCACCAAAGAAGAGAATATTCGATTAATTACCAAGTATAATTATAGTGCACAGGATATTTATATCATGCTCAATGGAACTTTACTATTCCTCAACCAATAACTGCTAAATATGGTACACAGAATTGGATTGGCACTCTAGCATGTTCAATGGAACTAAGCAAACTCAAAACAAATGATGATCAAATTCGGGGTGCAAAGCCGAATTTGACGAAATTTTCGGAGTCAGCTATAATGAATGAAATAGGCCGTTTCCAACCGAAATTTTCCAGTTCAGATTGTAGAGCTGGGCTAGGATTCTAATAAATTAGGATCAACTTGTATTGGGATTTTAATGTGTCTTTTTGATAAAGTTCTAAAATTCGATAATTCTGAATGGAACTTGGCCATACCTCGACCAATTATTGTCAAATCAGGTAAGCAGAATTAAATGTGAATGTAAAAATGGATTTTAGAGAAGTTCTGGAGTTCGGCCGTGCTAAGCACTGTCTTAACTAATCATGTTCGAATCTGATATGTTGAGCTGAACCGGGATTTCAACATAAATCCCGGGTGAAGTACTGGATTTTTCAACAAACAAATCCGAAAATAATTGGCCAAGAAATTTTCCTATTCCTCCATTTACACGTCAAAACAACCAGTTGACATATGGCCCAGCCGAACTAAGCCTCTCCCAAATTAATGCTAATTGCTAGAATTGCGATTTGCTAGAATTCCAATTAAGCCCAAAAATGATTTTATGCATCTTCCGCAGTATACTGTCTCAATCAAACAAAAACGATCATGATTTATGTGAGGTGATGACAGGATCCGAAGATAGAACCACGCGGAAGGCTTTTTACACAATTGGTGCATGAGCAGGTCGTTGATTAGGATTTAGAATTCAAATCAATCGATATTCGTATATATCATTCCCATGCAAAGACGAACCTGTTTCGAGAAATATTATTGAGCCAGAAATTCTTTTAGATAAAATAGTGCCAGCAGTAAGCAATTTAAAAAAAAACAGTCAACATTAAAAGGTCGAAGGATATCACATCAAAGATTTAATTGTTATTACAAATGGAAATAAAAAATTAAAAACCATTTTCCCTTTGCCATGCCGTAACCCATATGAGGTCTCATCCCTTTAAATCAATCTACAAAAAAGTCATGAATATTTATATATATACACATATACATACATATATACACACATACACACACATATACACATATACATACATATACATATATACACACATACATACATACACACATACATACATATATACACATACATATACATACATACACATTTAAAATATTAATATTTTAAAATATTAAAATGATTATAAAAAGGTAAAAACATTCAATCATATTATATAAATATACACATGCGTATATATAACTAAACATATACATAAGTATAAATACATATGAACCTACACACACATGCATAAGCACACAAATCCACACATACGCCTATATCAGGGTTTAAAAAAGTCGCTCGTTAAAATGTATTGTTCACTCTACACCGATCGAACAGTGTCATGTTCCTATTCCATGGGAAAAATCTGCTGTCAGTAAAAATAAAACCGAGCAAAAAAATATAGATTTTAATGGTTGTGTACGAAACAAAACATGTTGTCAGTAAAATTTTACTGAGAGAATAGTTGTGATGGTGGTAGTTTACTAGCATAATACTGCCATAAAAATGTAAATTGGACTTTTTTTATGGCAGTATTTTTTACATACATATGTACAAAAAATGTATGTAAAGATAATCAAATTTTGTCACACTCATACAAAATAAGTCGTCCGCCATTCTTATACTCAGATGTCGATTTGTTTTTTTTGTGTTGAAATTTGTTAACGTTAGAGGTTTTTAGTGGTATAGGATATTAAAATTAAAATATATAAAAAACAAAAATCGAATTGTACGAAATAATGTACAAATTAAAAATTTTAAGAAATGTGTAGGTTATGCGAAAATGAAAACCATAAAATTTTACTATAAAATGAAAATAAAAAATATTTCTGTTCTTTATCACTCTTATGAAATTTTAAAGTTTTTTTTTGCGTATTATCAGTAAAAAAATTGCTGTCAGCAAATCTTTCCACGGAATTAATGCGTTATTTGTAAAACTGATCTCAACAAGAAACATGTAAAGGAACAAAAAATATTTTGTTTTACTATTCACTTATCAAGAATAAAGTAGAAAGAAATGATATGTATCATCTATTCGATCGTTCAATACAGGCAACAATACATTTTATCCAATCAGTACTACAATGAATTTTCGCTTTCTTATTAGAATAGAAAAGTAAAACCAAAAGAGCAGTAGATCCCGTACGCTAACACAAAAAATAAGATCAACCTTTTTAGTTTCTCATTATTCGCTCACTAGACACTATTCATTTTTTACTGCATAATATTTCTGAAAATTCATTTTACTATTCAAGAGCGAAGAGAAATTAGCATAAAAAATTCATATGAAAATGAACGGAAAATGAATGATAAGCAACTGAAGAGTATTTTTATTTTCAGCCTTTTTGTTTTATTTGTCTTTAAACTAGACTGCGTTATTTTTGACTGCGTGAATGTATGTACATATACATCCCTTTTTCTACCACAATAATCAAAAATTTCGCTTGATTTGAAGTACAACCAACACAACTGTGTGTTTAGTCATAGTGTTCTTTCAGAACGAAAATAATTTTGACAAGAATGCACAAATGTGCAGGTTGGTCCAAAACACATACAAAAATAAATTTTTGACATGGTTTTCCTGCCTTACCGACAGAGTTGTGTGGGCAGGCAGGAAAAGGGATATAAAAACTAATGTTGCTGTGCACACACACACATACACACACACACACACACCGTAAACCATACCACAACATTACTACGACACATATTACAAATGGAAATAGTAAAACATATTTATATTAATAAAATTAAAATTTAGATAGATTTAAAAAAAAAAATATAAATTAAACAAAATATAAATAAAAAATATGAAAAACAAAAAACACTTAGCTTATGATGTTCATCATTGCTGCGTCACTGCGTCACACAAATTATTTTATTTATATGTATATTGACATATTTTCACATTAATTTAATTTTAATTTTAATTCACTAATATTTATTTAATAACACTTTATATTATATATTTTATTTAATTTAATTAATTTAAACGAATTAAGTAAGAAAATGATTACAAAAATACTTTTAATTTTACTTTACTTTAAATACAAAAACGGAGTATAATTTGCATTTATACTCGTTATTTTCGTCCTGCAAAATACCCTTTTTATAACTAGTGGTGCTTTGAAATGCATTAGGTATTTTGACATTCCAAATGTTTAACCAAATGTTAAACGAGTGTTGAATATTTTTTTAAAAACAATATAATGTTGCATATTTTATTGATTGATTTTTGTACAATAAATGCATATCCATTATCGGCATTATCTATTAAAAGAAAATTCAATGACAAAGAAATTACCTTTTGTTTATGTTTTAGTTTATAAAAGAAATCGGCAGTATTTTACAAAAACTTAAAATTTCTAATTAATATAAAGAACAATTTAAGTAGTACCTTATGTACCGCAAAGAGTAGTCAACAGGAAATATCATATGACATAATTGGATCCTATTTGTTTTTAAAAACTATAAAAATTTGTATACAAAATTATAAAACCAGATGTATGTATTTTAAAATGTTTACATCTTTGCTAAATTAATTTACCAGTTAATTTAAATATTCTATAAGAATAAAAAGTTGTTTTATGCATAAAAGAATTCAATGTCAAGAAAATGATTCTATCAAGAAGATTCTATTCTATAAACAGAAAGAAAAATGTCGGAAGTTTACTCATCTTAAGTAACTACAACATCCTGCGTTTCGTTTTTAAATAATATTTTTTTGAAATTATTGTAAATATGTATTGCATCTTGTATTAAATACATATTAATGTTTAAAGAATTAGAAAATAAGTTTTAATTTTAAACATTTCACTTGATAATAAATTTTAATTTTTTATGTTTCCCGTATAAAAATGACACCATTATTATAGGTATTATAGGTCAAACCTCGTAAAAACATACAACATGCAACAAATATGTATTCCACATCTACAAGCACCATGCAGCATTGCATTAAATTTTTATTTTTTGTTTAATTTCTTAAAATAAAATTAAAATTATTTACATACATAAGTATATGTATAACAAAATTAATCAACTCTACATCATCAAAATATTTTAGAAGAAGCAGGCGCCTAAATTATTTATGTTTACTTATTTTCTAAATAAGAGTGTCTCATCTGTAGAATGCAATAAATTTAGTATTAAACTAGTTTATTTTGCAAAATTAAATTACTGCATGTTGAAACTTGCATAGTGAAATATTCCTGTTCGTATTTTTATATCATTTGTATACTTTATATTTTTAATTGAAGAACGGAAATATTATTTACACAAAATAATTAATTTTTGAAATTGCATATTTCCAGTACGGAGAATATTGATTATCTATTAAAATACTCTTTTTGAACTACAGTTAAAAAATGTTTAGTTAAATTTGTCGCATAAACACACATTTATTAAATTTCAACTTTACATAATCATACATTGTAAATGTTTATATAATAACAAAAAACATTTATTTAAATAAAATCTTTACCAAATTTTAATTATATAATTAATTCCAATATTATAATCTTGAAACGAAATAGTATTTATGTCATATTTATGACTTAATTTGGACAAGACCATCGTGCTTTTATGTTTAGAAATTTTAGAAATACATTTTGATAACAAGAGATGGGTTGCGATCGAAATTCAGTTAGGTAATTATTTATAAATCAATATGGATTTTTTGCTAATTAGTTGCAAAAATTATAAGATATTTTAGTTCTTTTCTGTGCGGTGCTTTGTTTGATTATGATTCTATAGTTTAAAATAATTATGTCTTAAATTATTAAATCAATCAAAAACGTCAGTTGTACATTTGTAATTAAGGTCAACAGATCATTAGAGATAATATAGGCGACAAAATGTCGTAGGTTAGTTAACTATATTATTTGTTAATCGACAGCATATACATATATAAATAGTAAATTGATTTCATTCATTTGCATAAATTGCGATTGCTCCAAGGAAAATAACTTCTTTGATATATAGGCGCCGGAGACTTAAATCACTCCACAATATTATTTTAATATGGATATACCTTCCGTTGTATTAAAGAAATATGTATATATGCTTGTACTTACATGTTTCGGATTTTGAAAATAATTTTCACAGGAAAATCAAAATATTTCAATTAAAAAAATATTTGGGATCGAAGCCAAAAACGTGATAATGTTGTTTTTTTATGATTGGGATATCAAATTTTCTAAATTGAATTATTTGCAAAACGTTTTAATTAAATTAAATTTTTTGTTTGTTTTATAAACTAGGAAACACGATTTATATTTGACGTTACTTGTCATATTTCGCTTTTTTATGATGAGAATTTTATTGTTGAGACTATGATTAACGGATTTTAAAGTAGTGTAGGCACTTAAAATATAATTTGACCATTAAAAAATAAACACAAAAATTTAATGAATAATAAACGAACTATTTTTGTATTTTTGGCCTAATAAATGGATCGTACCGTACACATTCCTTTCGAAAATTTATTATATTATCTCAAAATTAATTTTAATTATAAAAATAACTTTAGTTTTAATTAAATGTTTGTGTTCTTGCAAATATTTAGATCGTGATATTTATATATTACTATGCGTGTTTATTTTTGTACATGTTTTATGTAAATGTGCATATAAGAGAGTGCGAGAGAGATTTTTTAAATTAAAACAGATAATTCGGAAATTATTTGAACTATTTCTAAAATTAAATTAAAAATTGTCGAATATTTCTAAACACATGTATAATACACGGTTGTGCGATTAGCATTACTAACCAATTTGGTCAACATCTAAGAGAATCGGGCCAAAATTGAATTTAAACGCCAGTCGACAACCTACAAGAGTTTGTCACTTTTATTTAAGTGCGTTTTGACCGTGATATTTAATTGTTTTTATATAAGTTAAACTTTTTTGTCATAAAATTGTTACATTTGAAGGATTAATTATAAATGTTTTTTAATGTGCTTAAATTTAAAAGGTTTTTTTACAGCGTTAGAGTGAAATATTTTCTGAAGGGAAGCAGCTTATATAAACATTTTTAAGGAGAGGCAATATTACAATAGAGAAATCGCCAGGAAAATTGGGCGTTCTTTCAGCGTTGTTTGTAATTTTATTAAAAAGGGTACAAATATGTCAAACACAACAACAAAGGCCGTGGCAAAATCTCAGTCCACCAAAAAAGCCAAATTCACGAAGAAGTTATACGAATTCGAAAACTCTGTGATGGCTCGACACGTCAACCCCATTTTAAACAGTTCCTCAAACATCAAATGGACCAAACTACATAGCACACCACGTCCAACCGATGGCGGTCGGAACACCAAAATTTCGCGCCAACCTAACGATGCTAAATCCTTTCAAATGCCCGGGTGTGTCGTATGTCCGTAGCTCCAAATCACTCTACCAAGCTGTTGTCCACGACATGACATTACGAGCAAATTTAAAACGATTACTGTTATGCATGGGCATAATACTAATCGTTTCAAATTTGTCGTGATACCATGTCGTAGTCAACAGATAGGTAGATAATGATTTGACACTCTCGGGCATATGCTACTGACATAATTTGAAGGTATGGACATCGTTAGGTCGAAGCAAATTTTTGGTGGCGGTAGTGTTATGTTATGGATGAGCATTTTCCTAACAAAGGAAGCCTCCTATCTTCTTTATTACGATTCGAATGACGTCCAGTATGTACATTGAACTTTTGGAAGATGCTTTATTAACTTATCTCGATGATAAATCAGACCAAAATTATATTTGTTCAACAAGACAATGAATTATCGATTCATGTTTCAAAGGAAGCCAGCTTGTAGTCCTGATTCAATCCCATCGAAAACCTTTGGGGGATCCTAGCCGGAAATGTATAAAAATATTTTTGATCGAAATAGAACTATTTATTTAACGAAATATTTATGATCGAAATAAATAAAAATATTTATGATCGAAAAAACTATACGACTAACGGCGACAAAACGATTCTTTCAAAATAGATTGTTAGTATTTTACTTTCTGGTTACTTTTCACGAAAATATAGGGTAATAGTTTCCGCTTAAATAAGTGTTTGGTATTTAAATCGGTTGTCAACAATTTCTAACCGAAAATCTCTGTCAACTTAATTTCATGCTATTTAACCTCCAAAGTGTGTTCAGCCCCAACGTAAAAACATAGAATTAATTTAGGTTAATCGATGGATATACTAACGAACATGATCTTCCAAACCAAGTAAATGGTGCTCATCTTCCTGCATACACCCTCAGATGTAGGAATGAAAATATCTCAAGTCTGGATTAGAAAAATTTAATTTTTAAAACAATTTAAGTTAAAAAACAAAGTTTACAAACAAATACTAATTAGTTATGTTCTCAAACATATACTATATTTGTAGCTAAGCAACACGCCTATTTATCCATAAGTAGTGTCCAACAGTTTACTAAACTAGTTTAGCATTTATGAGTACCTAATATGAAGAATAGACATATGGTTTGGCCAATATTCAAAATTGTAAATGTACTTTTAGTTACAACTAGGTAGTGTTTCGAGTACAATAACATTAGCAAAATGTTTAACCTTATTTTGTGTGAAGGAACCGTTGATAATTTTATCGTTCATTAAGACGACAAATTATTCACTAAGAAAATTAATAGCAACTGTAAATCTGTGTGTCAAAAATGCAAACAAAGAATTGGTCAACAAACCGGAAAATAACACGACACATAATAATAATAATTGTTTCAAGGTTATATCACAATGGCGAACTGGCTATTAAACACTACTGTGTAAGTTCTTTGTAATGTTTATATGAAAAACTTACTCGTTTAATATATAACAGGTTTCACACACAACACGCACGCTTTTCTTTCCTGAAAATCGCATATTGTAACAATAGATTTAAATTTTTGTTATTTTTAATCATTGTACATTATTTAAGATTATATCTTTGAAAAATGGAAGGAAGAGAATTTCTGTAAAAATTTTAATTGTATTTTATGTCAAACAAATGAGATTGTTTGCTTCTTATTGTAATTTTCAGTGAATAAAATTTGTAGTGTTTTTTGTCTGAATAGCAAGAGAACAGCGTACACAGATAAAGAAATATTTTTTTAAACATTATATACGAGAATATAGGAGAAAGTGAGATACTTACGCTTTTTATTAAAGAAGATATTTCACTTCCCTAATCAATCAATAACAAAACTTAACAATTTATTTTGTGTTGTAGTTTGTAGTATTTTTAGAAGCCTTTGTCTAAATATAGCTTTACTTAAAAATGTAAATTTTATTTGTAACTTAAATAACGAATAAAAATAAACATACATAAGAAAATAAATCGGGACATATTGATTTAAGACGATAAGTAAATTTTAAGACACTTTCATTTTTTTAATTAGATTATATATTTTTATTTTAATAACTATTCTTAATGTTTGATAAATTTTAACTTACTTACGATGAAATAATATATTTGAATATTATAGATCCTACTCTAAAGTTTTAACTTACCTTCAACTCTTTATTTTTGTTAACGTATCTGGTAAAAAAAAAAATTTGTTTTAATAAAACAGCCATATAAAATAAATCGAAGGATTTGTAAACAATCAAATTTTCATGTAAAATAATTAAATGCATAACAAAAACAAATTCTCTTGAAACTAATGATCATCATCACTTACAGATGAAGAACGCTAGTAATTTTGTTTATTAAGTGTGAATTCTATCAATGTCGCGTCGTCCAAAATAACAGAACAAATATACTTTTTAAGAAACAATGTATATATACACGGCGTCGCGTTAGATTAATTCACTAGAAATTAACTTCATATTTCGTTTTATAACGGGCGTCAATAAGACAATGGCACTTTTTATACTTGGAAATATATTCTAAAAAAAAAACGTTTAAGTAAAAATATATTAGAGAATCCGCGGTTACACCTCAATTTTAAAATTATTAATTTGTAAATATAAATAAATTTACAGACAAATAATAAAAACGCAGAATTAATATGTTTGCTTATTAATAATTTTCCCGACTGAATGCATATCAAAATAAAGATATGTGGCGGCTATATGCTTACTTTACATAAAAAAATGTATTTCAATGTCATAAAATATAATAAAAAATATTTAGCTGGTTATAAAAATACTCGCTGTACTTACAAATTTGCGACAAATTTCAAAATACAAAATAATAATTCAAGCATAAAAGGTATCCTTCTTGTGTAATAGAAATCGGTTTTCAATATAATCTTGGATAAAATGCCATGAAAAAGAAACAGAGTCAGTATTAACTTAAGATTGCATCAACTGATTGCAATATGTAAATCAAACAAATTATTTCCAATACTTAACTTTAATAAAATATCAAACAAGGCCGACATGCTCGTCGCGCGATTTTATATTACTTGTATACTTCTAAAATGATTATAATTTTATGTTATTTTAATTTATGTTCTGTTTTATATTTGCACTGAATTGTATTCATAATCTGACTAGGAGCTCGATAAAATAAAATGCATAATTGACACGCTATAAATAATCTCTTATCTCTTAATTGTACGGGCTTTGAGCACATTAGCCAAATAAGAGCAGCTCTAATAAAGTAACTGATTGGGACTACGAACATGATCTTCCTTACCAAGTAAACGTTGCTCATCTTCCTGCATACACTACCAATTGTAAGAATGAAAATATCTCGACTCTGGCTAATAAGAATAAATGTCTTGGGTCAAACCTCATTGCAAATGTACTCCTAGCCATAAATTTTATACTCTTTTTACAATCCTCATGAGAATTTACCGAAACGTTTTAGTACTGGTGTACGTATTTTGAAACGTGTTATTGGATTCTTTTAACTACATAAAATAATATGTTTAGGTATATAATTTGTGAGTTTAAAGTAAATATAGTACAATAATAAATTTCCGTTAAATTCTATTCCCAAATAGGTGTGGAATAATAAACGTCCAAACTGCTGTAATTGTTAATAGTTTTTTCCCAAGAAACATTTTTACCACAAGCCAGAATACACTTTTGGGAAAAGCGGCGAATAACATATTCTAACGATTTGGTTGAATAGAATGGGACTTTCAGTATGCTTGCCGCACTTATTGAGTCATCCATTAATACTTTGAACATGGTTATTATTTTTGAAGGAGTGTCTAAATGTGAAATGACACTCCATAATATGTTCCTCTGGATGTTATCATATGCCTGTTGAAAATATATAAATAGAAAGAATAGTCCTTTTTGTAGCACTTTTCCAACACAATCCTCAGAAAAAAAGTTTGGTCGATGTTGACCTGTCTGGACAAAAACCATACCGAGCGGGCTGTGTTTGTGTTTATTTGTAACTCTCCAGATTCATTACGAATAATACTAGTATGTGGTTGGAAGTCGGTAGCGATTTGTTTCTTAAACTTATGAACACAGTTCTATTTGTGAAAATTTCTATTTTTTTTTAATAATTTTATTGTGTAAATTACGTAACAAATCTGAACAAATATGTATATCATTTAAATTTATTCGTGTAAACAATACGAATAATTGGAACAACAACAATAAAGTTTATGACATTAGTTCGTGTACCTACTTACCAATTTTGTATATTCCTAGGAACCATTTGTCCCTTTAAGCTGCATTTACCTAATTTTATTTACTAGAGAATTGATAACTTTTGAAAAGTAATTTGTACTAAAATGTTAATTTACCTTACTAATCGATCTATCTGAGAATTGGTCCACGACCTTAGAGAATATTTGTTCTAATTTATTTGATTTAAATAAAAATAAATAAATTAATTTTAAATTGGCCTAAATTCGAAAAAAACATTACGAACTCGAGCAGATTTTAAACTATTATAGTATCAGCCGCTCCAGTGGCAAAGTGGTCAGCATGCTTGCTCCATCGATCGGAGGTCCCGGGTTTGATTCTCGGTGGTGACAAGGAACAAATTTCACGGCTGGTTTAGGATCAATGAATTAATCACTCATTATCCGAGATGAAAATATGATAATGAAACCTCATTTGAGGCGGCCAAACCCCTTGATGGGATATAGTGTCAGAGAGAGAGAGAGAGAGAGAGAATTATAATATCGTATTATTTAATGCATTATTTATTAACAAATTATTACATTTTAGTCCAATTTCACTCATTTTGCAATAATATATTAGAATATGTAGAATAATAGAAGGTAAGAAAGTACAACCTAATTTTACTTAATTAGAAAACCTACTATTAAGTACATTTAAATTAATATCTCAGTGAAAATGCGTATTCTTTCATTCTCTATTATATATAACAACAAAATATGTATTTGTTGTTGCCTTTACGGGAGAATAAAAAGGGATAGGAATTGCCAGTGAGATATTATTTCATTTAATTCTATTATTGACAATGTGACGAAAATTTCTAAGTTTTTATTTTTACAGTAATGAAAGTTTCATTTTTAACAATTATTTTAGCTTAAATTAAACTTTGCAAATAAAATAAACTTATAAAATTTCATAATAAATGCATATAGAAACATCTAAACAATATATCATCAAAACACTAAACAAATTTGCTAAATTTGTTTTACAAGGTGATGTTCAATTCCATTATTATTTTTAGTGTAAGTTTATAACAATATTAAAATTATAACGTAACACAACGGTTTGTGGTTACGCAAACTTCCATAATTTAAATATGCGCAACTACATATATACTTTCGAAATTGCTGGATGTTCTACATTTTAGTTTAGTAGTTTGGATGTCCAAAACAAAATCAATTTGATCCAATAAAACATATATTATTTTTCGTTAAAGTTGGTTTCTCGTCCTACACGTATCAAATATAAAATATGACAAATACAGAAGTATTTTAACTGATTCACGAAATCTTTTTCGAAAATCTGTGTGAGCGTAACTTCTTCCAATTTGGAAAAATTGAATTACTTACTTATATATTTTAATTCTATAAATAATTTATTTAGCAAAATTAAGCTAAAACTAAGTGGCTAACAAACTATCTGTAATAACTTCCGCATGTTGCTTTCTTTAATATTACAAATGTTGGCTTAAACTCGTAAACATACATTTCCATTCAATATCAATTATGCGTCTTCTGGAATTATGTATTTTATTTCAAAAATATTCCCATGATTATCTTAAGTAAGAATAATAAGTAAATTACAGCAGATTAATGCATAGAATTGTTGATTTTAAAACATATATTATACGTGATACCGGACATGGGTTTTCATTTTTTTTTATAGTTTTTTTTTGGTTGGCTCATTTACATTTGTTGTTTTAGTCGCATAATGATGACTTTTGAAAATTGTTAAATTTTGGAGTGTTGGATGATCTGTTTTTATTCAGAACAGAATCATAAACACCGCACTGACATTTCAGACGTTAATCACATTTTACGAGTCTATATTGAAAATCAACCACTTTTACCGGTTTGTTCTTTTGTTCTAAAAAAACCTGTGAAATTCGTTCGATTTATACAGAGTTTTGATTTTAATAAAAAAAAAATTTTTGTGGTGTTCTGATTCTAAAGAAATGGTATATGCTATTTAATGTTTATATGTTTGTTCTTGTTATATTTGCGGTGTTAATTTTGATGCTCTCTAACCTACCTTATAATAACATAAGTAAATATAACAAAATCACCCAAAAATATCCGCAAGAATCTTAATAATTCCAATAAACAAATTTTATATTGCAACAGTTAAAATTTTAGTACAAAGGCACAAAAAAATCATTTGATCAGAATCTACCACACAGCTAACGAATGAATTTTAATTTTTATAAAGCAATTATCATTTTCTCCATGTTTATGTATATATAGCACATTCTTCATATCTGGATTCTTGACATAATTTGTCTGTGGGGACAGGATGTTAGTCACAGAAATAACCTGTTCGATAGCCGCAGCAAAGTACAACTATATTGATAGGTTATCTAAACTTTAAGTTAGTTACATTAAGAACGTAACACATTGGAAAATAATTTATTAGTTTGTGTTAGTTGGGATATAAGGTAAAGGATTTTGTAAATTTCATCATTTGTGAAAGTTTTTAAATATTTTCTTTGGTTGAGTACAATTTTTAACACTAAATTTAGTTTTTAAGTTACAATGAAATTAATTTTCTTTTCAGTTTTAATTTGTTTTACTATTAATTTCAAAGTTTGATCAAACGTATTTTACAAGAAAAAATTACTCAATGTACAAATTGCAAATCAATTGCCAGAAAACTGGCTATAATCTATCTTTCTCGTCTATTTTTTGTGACTTCTAAATACTGGTCAAATATTTTAGGAAGTTATCATACCATCTAATATTTCAAATTGATTTTCTACAATAAATTTTCCTTAGGTATATATTTAAAGTGGTTTAACAGATTTTCGTAATTGTAACGGCAATGAAATTTATTTGTAAATGGCTTTGCATACCTAATATTTATTACTGTTGAACCCATCAGCTGACCAGATGAATAATATTATCGGATTGCAGAACAATGCTTAATATTATAGCACGCTATTAATGCTTATCGCACATAAGAGACAAAACAATTGAAAATTAACTTGCATACTTCTTATAAAGGGTATTCCAATTTGAGGTTGATTTTTAATAAAACACATAATTTGAAAAGTATCTAAATTGTTATTTCAAATAATACTACAAAGATTCCGGTTTAGTACAAAGGTAGGTTCCGGTTATGTATAGAAAGGTACCGTGCTTTTATCAACATTTTCGATGACATACTGGCACAAAAATGGCTCAATTTCTTGAATACAATAATAATATTCTCCTTTAGGCCATTTAATAATATTCTTCTTTAGGTTTTGTTTGTGAATCGTTGCCATAAACTTTTCCTTTTAAATAGTTCCATAGAAAAAATATCTAGAGGTGTTAGATCACACGATTTAGTGTTCCCCCTTTGAATAATTAATCTATCATGTCTGATAACTTTATTTTTTGAGTGGGCTGAATCTTGTAGGCATACAAATGAAGATCTTTTTGCAAAATGTTGAATAATGTGGCTAGTGGTATCGTGTGAATATTAAAGTGTCCTATTACGCTATTTGTTTCCTATGCCTATAAGACACGCCTATATTCACCGGTGATTTGTAATTGCTGTGCTATGACTATTGGACTCTCATTAACACTAGCACATACAGCTGCAATATGTTCTTCTGAACGACCACTACGATGGCAGATTTTGCTTTTTTCATCCTTTACCGAACCAGTGTCCACACAATTTGCAACAATTATTCAAATAGCCACAAGTGACGAACAATTCTCTCTTCCACATCAAGTATGAAATTTCCTTACTACTTCTGCCGAACTTTCACTAAATTTAAAATAATTTTTAACAATAAATACGCGTTGGTCATTCGTATATATCTCCATTTTTAATAATCGGAATATTTCTACTTGTCATCGTCAAATAACATATGCTCTAGTATATATTGGAATATTATATTGTCACACCCTTTATAATACCACAGCAATCAAAGGAGATTTTTCATTTGACGTAAAAAGGTGGATCAATATTTATTTCTGATAATTCCAATGTCATCGTTAAGTATCTGTGATTTTTCGTTAAACTGCGTAAACCTATACACAAAAAACCAAAATAAATTTTGTTTATGTTCGACTATTTCTTAGATTATACTATAGATAACGCACCAATACAAATTTCAATACAAAACACAAACGAAACTTGAAGTACTAAAAATGAGAGGCTCATATACATAAAATAGAGAAACACAGATGAGGTGAAAAATGGAAAATTTTCGTCATTTTAGTGTTTTTTTTGTGTGACGTCAACTTGAATGAAAACTGTTTAGTTTAAAAAATATAAGTTAATAAATAAGAGCTCTATCTCATAACAATGGCTAGGTGTAGTGTGTTCAAGTGTGAAGACACACAGTTATAAAAAACATGGAAATTTGTTTTCACAATTAAGTTTTTTGTTAGTGTTTGCAATCTGTTTAATTGCCTTTTTCTGATTAACCTTCCAATTGATTTTAATAATATTATACAAATTTATAGTATATAAATGCTTAATTACATATGTTTAGTGATAAAGGTGATTTATTTTAAATTTCATTCAAAACAATAATGTGTCTATTATGATTCTCGCCTAGTCTAAACACAATGGTTGTGAGGTACTTAAAAAATTCAAAGTATGTATATAACATTTTCAACATGACAGTTTTTATATGACATTAGACATTTTATATGACATTAGAGCATATTTGACATTAGACTCTCTCACTGTGAGAATTATAATACCAAAAAATCTATGCGGTGATTTCGAGTCGTCAAGCGACGAGCATGTGACGATTACTCGCTCACTGCGAAAATCATAGTACCAAAATAGAATTATAGTGACGACTCTTCACTCGGTGACGAGTAAGTGAGATTCATAATAGAGTGTGAGAGAGTCTAATATCATATATGCTCACCTAAAATATGGTAGTGAGAGTCAAGTGACAAGGTATTTTCATTATTAAAACTATAATATTTTATTAATATTTTTACATTAAAATAATTAATTTATATTTTTCATGTCAGAAATAAAGCAAAAATTACCACAACTCAACAATTTATCAAACTTGTTGAAGAAATGGAAAAATTATGCTCACCTAGAGGATATAAAAACTGTCATGTTGAAAATTTTATATATACTTATGGACAAAAAAAAAACGCATAATCTGTATTTCTGAAATTACGAGTAGCTTAATAATTGGTTTTGTAATTATTATGATAAAATCTATATTGTAGTATCTTGTTCTCATTGAAATACACATGCATTAAAAAAAATACTACCATTAGTTTTGTTGAATTCGAGTTTAGCACAAATTTGAGCATTTTCGCTCTTCAGTCTAAAAATTTATTTACAGTGAATTGTTATTTAAATTATACAATTAAGTGCTTGTAAGGTTTTTCATTAAAAACAAATAAAAATGAAGAACTTGTCGGCCGGAAGAAATCATTTGAGTGTTGAGGATTGCGTGAGGGCCATTACATTAGTTGAAGAAGGAAGAGCTCAGTCTTACGTTGCACAACTGTTAAGAGTGGATCAATCCATAATGTCAAGAGTGATCAAACGATTCCAGGATCATAGACAGTATCATCGTCGTGCTGATAGTGGGAGAAATCGATGTACAACACTCGCTGAGGATAGATATATTAAATTAATTTGCTTGAGAAAACGGTTCGTAACTAGACGTAGCATCAAATCAGACCTAATCGGATCCCGAGATGCACCCATTAGTGAAAGGACCGTGCGTCGACGAATCAAGGAATCCAATTTGACTGCAAGAAGGCGAGCCTTATGTCCAGAATTGTCTACAGCACACCGCAGAGCTCGTTTGCTCTCGAATATGAAAACTGGACAATGGAACAATGGGCCAATGTTTTGTTCTCCGACGAGTCTAGATTTTGCCTTGGATCATCAGACCGACGGATGAGAGTTTATCGTCAGCCTTCGTTTTCGATTAAATTGTATGTAATAATAGATATTTCGTTAAGAATTCCCCTTATAAATGAAGCAAAAAACATTATATGCGTTTTTTTGTGTCCATAAGTATACTTTGAATTTTTTAAGTACGTTCACAACCATTGTGTTTAGACTATAATAACCTTATAAATTTTGTCGAACACATACAAAAATATCGTTTCATGAAAATTATTTGTAAACAACTAAAACTTTTTGACAATACTATAGGATTTCCATAACGACAAATAACAAACTCAAAAAAATACAAGAATCCACATACGACGCCGCAAACAACGGCTCGCCAAACTAAAAGCGAGAATTACAATACCAATTTTAAACTCGGGTGACTTAGATAGTCACGGCGAGTGGTGTGGTGTGGTGAGGCGAGAATCATAATAGATATAGATACATTAGAAAATAACAGTAAAAAAAATCATAAATTGTCATTGAAAATCCAGTGGCGTTGCTAAATTTTTTATATTTAATTTTTATGGGGCAGCGATTCGCTATTTAGTTGTATTAAATTTTGTGATTTATTTTCTTTTTTAATTCGTTTACTTTCAAGTATTGTAAAAGACTTATTACAAAATATTCAACATCAATTATGAATTTTAGTATAGTAAAAGTATATTTTTGATTATTAGTAAATCGATTAATAATTTATATATGTATAATTATAATTTATTAATAAATCGATTAATTTTAATGATAAAGGATATTTTAATATATTTTAAATATTTTAATATAACATTTAATTTATTTTTTTGCCCCCGCCCTATGTAACAATTCATACCGCCATTACATGATTTTATGAAATTTATAATGTTGTTATCTCGCTTTTTTCTTTCTCTATTCCAAAAAAATATCAAAACAATAACAAAAACATTACAAAATTGATACTTCAAAACAATACAGTCGGTGTTCTATCTATAGTATAATCTAAGGATTATTTACAGAAAATGAAAATGCAGTTATTTTTTTACGTTTTCAAAGGATGAAATATCTCTTTTAGGTTATCTCTGGTAGTACGATGATAAGTAATAAGTAATTGATAAATTTATATTGAAAGATCTTGGCAAGTAACATTGTAGGAAATTAAAATTCCTTGTTAACTGCATAATAATATAATACAATCGGCACAAAAACAAATTTGGCATCCATACATAATAACTCCATTTACATATTTATAAAATACGCTTGATCTGATATATGCTCCGTTTAATTTATAAGTGACAAATTTTTCTCGAAAAATTATTCATTACATAAATTACAAAAACATTTTAACATATCTTATACTGACAGTACGCGACATAATTGATTATTTCAATTATGTCCTTGTTTCTTTTTTTTGGTGTTAAATTCAAGTCATTTTGAGATTTCAAAATTAAAATTTACATATTACGGTTATGACTTAAATAAATAAAGCAAAAGAATGAAACGTGTAAATTTGTGAAATTTTAAGTGGTGGAATGTGTGAACGGAAATCGGTTTATATGAGCTGCGTTTTTTTGAAAAACAATCGAGTTCGCGATAGCTTTTTTCAAATTTATTCAATTTAAAATTAAAAATTTGATTTTTTTTAAATTAAATAATTTAGATCTAATAATTATCTAAGTATAACAAAAAAAATACATCATAAAATGTCTATAGTTTAGTTCTATAGTTGTCATACAGATTGACGCAAATGGAAGAATTTCCTACGGTTGTGTAATTAATTCGAGAGTGCTGAAATAGACCAATATACGGAACAATCACAATACACCATTACAATTGATAAAAACCAAAGTAAAATATAAAAAATTCGTGAATTCGAAAAGTTAATTGTTAAAATAGAATATAGATGGAAATGTGAAAGAATCAAAAATTTCGTACGCTACGCGCAGTAATTCGCTAGTAGTACAACTACATGGTATGGTCTATATATATAGAAAATATTTCAATGTAATAAACAACATCAGTCGTCGCGACCTGATGAGAAGACTGATTTTTTCAAATCATTAATCTCGTCTGTTCGAAACTGATTGTTGTGATTCTTACACATTAGCCATCTATAAGTCAAAAAATTCAAATTTATCCGCGATCCAGCGTTAAAGGAAAGAAAAATGTATGGGGTGGTTGGGAAGTTGATTGTGTATAAGTAGGTGTCGATTATCATGGTCGTTGTCATACAGATTGACGCAAATGGAAGAATTTCCTACGGTTGTGTAATTAATTCGAGAGTGCTGAAATAGACCAATATACGGAACAATCACAATACACCATTACAATTGATAAAAACCAAAGTAAAATATAAAAAATTCGTGAATTCGAAAAGTTAATTGTTAAAATAGAATATAGATGGAAATGTGAAAAAATCAAAAATTTCGTACGCTACGCGCAGTAATTCGCTAGTAGTACAACTACATGGTATGGTCTATATATATAGAAAATATTTCAATGTAATAAACAACATCAGTCGTCGCGACCTGATGAGAAGACTGATTTTTTCAAATCATTAATCTCGTCTGTTCGAAACTGATTGTTGTGATTCTTACACATTAGCCATCTATAAGTCAAAAAATTCAAATTTATCCGCGATCCAGCGTTAAAGGAAAGAAAAATGTATGGGGTGGTTGGGAAGTTGATTGTGTATAAGTAGGTGTCGATTATCATGGTCGTTGTCATACAGATTGACGCAAATGGAAGAATTTCATACGGTTGTGTAATTAATTCGAGAGTGCTGAAATAGACCAATATACGGAACAATCACAATACACCATTACAATTGATAAAAACCAAAGTAAAATATAAAAAAATTCGTGAATTCGAAAAGTTAATTGTTAAAATAGAATATAGATGGAAATGTGAAAGAATCAAAAATTTCGTACGCTACGCGCAGTAATTCGCTAGTAGTACAACTACATGGTATGGTCTATATATATAGAAAATATTTCAATGTAATAAACAACATCAGTCGTCGCGACCTGATGAGAAGACTGATTTTTTCAAATCATTAATCTCGTCTGTTCGAAACTGATTGTTGTGATTCTTACACATTAGCCATCTATAAGTCAAAAAATTCAAATCTATAGTTTACTTGTAATATCGATGTTCTGTATAATAACGAAATTGTTCAGAACTATACAGAACATCGATATTACAAGTAAAACTATAGAAATTGTATGATGTATTTTTTTTTTGTTATACTTAGATTATTATTAGATCTAAATTATTTAATTTAAAAAAAATCTAATTTTTATATTGGATAAATTTGAAAAAAGCTATCGCGAACTCTACTCGATTGTTTTTCACAAAAACGCAGCTATGGTTTTATAACGAGTGTTCAAATTTGAGATATCAATTTAAATAGTCCGCCATTTATATTTTTTGTACTGGAGTATCATATGTTATTTGGCAGATGACAAGTACAAACATTCCGGTTAGTTAAAATGGGTAGATATACGATTGAACAACGTGTTTTCATTATTAAAACTTATTTTAAATATGGTGAAAATTATTCAGAAGTTGGAAGAAACTTTCGTTCAAAATACTTATTATTAATAAATTTGAAGAAACTGGTTCAGTTCAAGATCAGAGAATATGAATTTATCATCATAGTGGTCGTTCAAGTGAAAATATTGCAGCTCTTATGTTAGCACAAGTGTTGCTGAAGAGCCAAATACATCAATTCGTCGCCGTTCACAGCAATTAAACCTCAAACCAATAACTTTGTTCAATATTTTACACAAAGATCTTCATTCGTGTAAAGGCTTAAAAAATACAGTAAACACAAGAATTAAAGCAAAATTTACCACACATTACGTCACCAATTCGTTAACCCATTCCCACACACTTTTATATCGATGGCCGTGCTCAGAAACACACTTTTTTCAATTGACTATGACTGCCATATGAAATTAAGCATTTATATGTTTGAAGTGAAAATCATCACATTTTCTCACAGTTTTTCCATGAAAACTCTCGACGGCTATAGCCGTCATTTGCTCATCACATCATTTTTTCTATATATTTCCACCTACAGATACAAATGACGGCTATAGCCGTCCGATTTTTTGGTGATATATAGACAAATGACGGCTATAGCCGTCATTTGCGCGAACATAATAGGACTGCTATAGCCGTCATTTGTTTCTGTAGGCGGAAATATATCGAATTACTAATCATGAAAAATCGCACAAAAAAACAATTAATATGTTATCTGGAATGCTACATCTTTTTTTCTTTGATGTATTACTGAATAATTAACAAAATAATGCATTAGTACACTTCGTAAGAATGATGTTGCTTTTTTATTAATTAAAATATGCACTATGTAGGACGGCTATAGTCGTCATTTGCATATATATCAACAAAAATTTGACAGCTATAGCCGTCATTTGCGGGAATGGGTTAATTGAGCCATAGAAAAAAAATTAAAAAATGAGAATTTTTTCAAGCAAATTATCTTCACCGATGAAGCTCATTTTGAAATTGGCGGCTATGTCAACAAACAAAACTGCCGCATTTGGGCTAAATAAAATCCTAGAGATCTGTTCGAAAACACAATTGACAAGTTACTTTATGGTATGGATTTAGGTGTGGTGGCGTAATTTGTCCATATTTTTTCGAAAATCAAAATGGCAATACAATTACTGTGAATGGAGCTCGATATCGAGAGATGATTAGAAACTTTTTGTGGAGTCAATTAAATTAATATTGATAACGGATTAGCGCTTTTTTGTTTTACTATCCGTGGCACAATTGTTTTCCTTTACTTTATCAGATTTACATGTCATAGAATCATAATAGTGTAATAACCAGAGGTTTCCGGTTTTGCAATTTTTTGTCCGAAAATATTAGCATTTTACTTCGACATAGATTTACATCTGATAAAGTAAATCAGTGATGTTATGATAAAGTGTGTCATTATTTTTTAAATATATTTCAGGTGAGTTATATAAACAAGGGTACGTATGAATGTATTAAGCTTCTAATCTGAAAAAAGTAATAAAGAAGAACAAAGAACTGGTCTCCACTTCCACATTGTTCGTTATTTTTCAACAAAGACCAAAATGTTCATTATCGTGGAAGCTTGCTATTCCAATCAAGCACACTATATTAGAAAGTATAATCGAGAAACCGTTTCTAATAACCGTTGTAAACAACGAAAGATTTGTTGGGTGTTATTTTTAATCATCCAATCATATCACGCAAATTCGTTGTTCAAAATATTCTAAAGGGTGTTTGTTGTGGAGGCGATCATTAACATTTGAATATGATTTCGGGTATGTTGCCGCCGCAGGCGCATACATAGCGTAATCTTCAGGTTCAATTTTTAATGGCTGTGCCAATAAACAGAATTGCCGCATTTGGATCAATGATAATCCAGAAGCCATTGTCGAAATACAATACATCCAGGAAAAGTCACCGTTTGACGCGGTTTATCGGATGGGAGAATCATTGGTTTATATTTGTTTAAAAATGTTTATGATCAGAACGTTACAGTCAACGGTGTACCGCTCACCAACATGATTACTAACTTTTAATTTACTTAAAGAAACATTTGACAAACGATTAGTTTCACGAAATAGATCTGTTAACTGGCCACCTCGTTCGTGTGATTTCACGCAATTAGATTATTTTCTCTGGGGATATGTAAAGTCGCACGTCGACGCCGATCAAC
The DNA here is from genome assembly GCA_947310385.1 of Nephrotoma appendiculata. Taxonomy (NCBI): domain Eukaryota; kingdom Metazoa; phylum Arthropoda; class Insecta; order Diptera; family Tipulidae; genus Nephrotoma; species Nephrotoma appendiculata. Next base: position 227,368,927 of record OX371224.1, read on the forward strand.
CAGAAGCAATTGAGGATTTGGAAGCCAACATTCGACACATTATTACCGAAACACAGTCTGATTTACTGCGAAGTGTGTAAAAATTGGAGCTCCAGATTAAGCCATGTACGCGGCGGCCATTGTCCGAAATCATATTCAAATATTAATGACATAAAATTATCTGTCAAACAAAGCCAATTTCATGCAAATATTTTTCTGTATTTTATTTCAATTTAAAGTTCTTCGCCTCTAAAAAACATCCTTTATTATCTGCCGCTATATAAATTGTAAGAATTTAGATTTAAATTAGAAATTTGTAAATATTTGTGCTGTAACTTATTATTAGTGTGCCCTCAATCAGTTTCATTCTAATTCAGTGCGATTTAGTAAATCCTTTTGAGTGTAATTTGATTTAGTTTGTTTTATTAAAACAAAACGTGACATTTGACGAAGTAGTCTATGAATTGTTCACTTTCACGAGTAAATATTGCATCTGATACTAGCATTTGACATATTTGATTTGTGTTTATTAGGTAAATTTGTCGTATCGATAATGCTGTAAAAGCTTAATTAATACTAATTAAACATTTTAAAGCCTAATTATCACGTACTCCCGACAATATTACTCGGAAAAATCTCAGTCCTGTCATCAATCGTGAAGTGTTGGAATTAGTGAAAACAAAAGTCCTCCGGTAAATTATTAAAAAAGCATCGTAAACACATAATTAAAAAATAAAAATTAATTAAATTTTCGGATGGTTTAACGGATGAAAAGCCAAAAAAAATTATATTTGTTTTACTGCGACTATAAACTTTTTATTTGTGGAGGTTAAGGAATAATTTTCAAATTTTGTTTTGTTATTGAAGCACCACATTTTTTTTTGTTCGACATATATCACTTCCAAATTGTAAGAAAAAATTCCTTTCAATTTTTATGAATATTTGTCACAGTCCAATTAAAATCAACAAACTTTCCATGTGAATTTCCCTTATTTTTTAAGAAGTTGTGTATTAAGTTTTATTTATGATTAGTTGTATTGAATGTACAATGTGCAATTATGAAAATGAGAGTATCTCATTTTGTCTTACAAACATATATACGTGCATATGTGTAAATAATTGGGCCATTATTATTTATGATAATCCAAAAGCATGTAGTTGGCGGAGAAAGTTATTTTCCTCATATACCAAATATTTATTGACGAATTGACAATTGATTCCTATTATAAATTATTCTATACATCAGGGTTGCAAAAAAAACTGTTTTTTTTAATTTAAAACAAAAAACACGTTTTATTTGTTTAAAACATGTTTTTTTTGTTTAAAACATGTTTAAAACAAACCAAAAAAAAATATGTTTAAAACATTTTTTAAACGTTGTTTTAAACATATTTTCATTACGAATTAAGTTAAGTTTTTGTCGATTTTCTTGTAATTTCTCGATACAAAATAAAAAAAAACTAAATGAACGTTCAAAATGCAAGCTCAGGTCTAAGTATGAAGCACGTTTACCCAAAGCCAACGTAACGCTACGTCGACGGTTTAAAAAAAATCAGTCTCTCTTAATCGATTGAAGTAGCAGCACGATCATTTTCTTCGAAAGTTGCCTTAGACGTGGATTTTATTTTTCTCTTCTATTTTAATGTGCTCAATTTTCAACAAATAAACTCGATCATTTATTTGTGTTGCTGTATTAAAAATAGTAAAAGAGAACTTGTCGACATAAAGTGACGTCATTAGCAAAAGACCAATGTTCACTGTCCCATAGTGGAAGATGGCTCTGGTTACATAATTATACAAATTAATAAAATACTAATACAATATACAGGAAACCCTCCAAAAAGACGATTAATTCGTTCCGTGTTCTTTAAAACCGTGTTGTTCTAGACTACAAAAAACAAAATAAAAAAGACATTACGTTTTATTGTTTATTTTTTGTTATGACAAACAAAAAAAAAATAGAATAAAGAATATCGTGTTTGAAACCGTGTAGTTTGAGAAAATGGGTATCCATCTTCTTCAAAACCGTGTTCTTCGAATGCCGCGTTCTTGGAGGATTGCCTGTAATTTGTATTTCTTTATGTATGTAGTTATTTATATAGTATCAGGATCTGCATAAATCAATTTTGAATTAAATCGTTTTTCTCTATTTTCGTTTGTTTTACAGAATTCGTCGATCCTTTTTATTTTACATAACTGTTCTTAAATCGTTTAATACAATTTTGGGGAAGTCCTTTCTACCAATCGGTTTTATCTTTTTTTGTAATCCAATTTTTAGCTTATTGGTTATCTTGATCCTGAGCGGTGTTGATTATCATTTAAAAATAATAACTCGTCCCACAAAAACAGTATTTGGCATTACTTCACTGAAATCGAAACATTTAGTTCTAATACTTGTGTGCCTGATGTCGATTTTTTTTGTCTGAATTTCCGATTAACTAAATTGATGGTTTGTTCATACCAGTATTGATAGATGTCTCTGTAAGGTTCATAACCAAAATATGCCTGAAATTTAGTTCTAAACTAAAAACTTAGTTTGGATATTTTGTCAATTCTAGATTATAAATGCTTTAGAAATTAATAAATCTTAATTTATTTAGCAAGTTTTAATTAAAAAACACCAGACTAGATTTGTGTAGTGTCTCCGAACGAGTGGTTTGAAGTAATGATCAATTCGGTTGACCACAACACAACACAAGACAATCGGTGTCAGGCATACAGTATAAACGAAATGCAAAAATTGTTAAAAGGAACTATCTGGTGTCTTGTTCTTGAAACAGTGGAAGTTTCGCCAATCGGAATATGGTTTGCTTCGGATTTCTCTATATTATTTGATTTTTTCACCGGGTGCTCTGATTATTTTTTAAATTTTCTCTGTATATATTTCTAAATTCTTGTCACTAATAAGGAAAAAATTCCCACTGCGGCGCGAAGTATTCGAATAATGCAGAGAATTCTAAAGCAAATCGTGTTCCGATTGAGAAATGTCCACCGAAAAGTGGGGCTCCTGGTTTAGTGGTTAGAATGAAAGAGCACCTGAAAAATTGCACCCAATTAAGCACACTTGTGGATGAGTTGAAGATCTAGATACCGACCATAACGCATCAATTAAACATATTACTTATGTATATGTATTGTAAATTAACCAAATTATTTTGTAAATATGATTTATACAGCGAAATTGCTAAGCGAAATTATTGTTTCTCTGAAGAAACTCAAAAAATACTACATTGGAAACAATAAATAAACGAATTAATTGAAATTCAGAAATGGTTTATACTACGGCAAGCGAGGCTTGAATGTAATCTTCAGATTGCCATTGTTTAAATACTATTTAACCAACATTTCAAATTTAATTAATCATAAAAGGCTGCCAAGTTAGTTACAGTATTTAAATCATTATCATCAAAACCAAATTGAAAACTGAAGCCATTTATGTAAATGATACTAACTGAATCTAACTGATGAGTTTGGGTTTTGTGGCCAATCAAATTTATTTAATTTTATTGTATAAGTATTTGAAGTAACAGATATTATATATATATAAGATTTAATTTAAATAAAATTTAAATAAAAAAAACTTTTGTTTTTTTGTCTAATTAAAATCATGTTTTAAACACTTGTTTAAAACAAAATGTTTAAAACATACCGCTTTGTTTAAAACATGTTTAAAACATTCGTTTTAAACGTTTTGTTTAAAACATTGCAACCCTGCTATACATGCATATGTGTATTGATTCATTGCCTCCTAAACTACAGGCCGCTTAGACCAAACGATGACGAAACGCTAAGTCGACGTTTTTGTCTCTGTTTGCCCCGCCTCGTTCTCTTAAAATCAAAATAAATTTTGTCACATAACATGTTTCCATGACAGAGTTAACCTAGATTAACTCAGGTTTACGTTTATGTAAACGCAGACTAAGTTTAAGTTTCGTTAAATCTGTTTTAACTTAACGATACTAGTACGGTTAAGTTCTATCTGTCAACGCTTTTTAAGTGTATTTTAAAATGACGCTCATTGTAAACTATTAAAATACAGATTTTGAATAAAAATATTTTAAAATTATAACCTTAAAAATGAGTAAAATATCGAAATAAATATTAACATGCTGTTAACTTAACTTGGTTTCATGGAAACGGTATGGGTTAACGCCGCCAGGTTTTTCACTCAACGAAACCTAAACCTTACTTTACTCGGTTCATGGAAATATGGTAATAGAGATAGAAAATTACAAATTTACAAAACAAAAATGTTATTTCTTTCTCCAGTTCTGTTAGTGTCGCTCAAACTGTTGAAGCCGGAGAATATGCGTTTTCCAATTTTTTTTAGTGATCCATGTTCATTTTTATTTTAGATTTTGGTATTTTTTGTCATTTTCATTTAACATAAGTCGATTTCTATTATCATCCAATTCGAAATTATTGTAATTGGTACGTACATTAAGGTTTCAGTGGTTGACACTTAGGCCATATTTGGCCCATTGTGATACCACGCATTCACGCTACATCATTAACCCATTCACCTATTCACCTACTCACACAACTACACAGATACCACCTGCACATTGCAAGCTCCATGTCAACCTGTACATTGACATGAACGGTGGGTCGTCGCTGAATTCTGCCCTCCATCAGAAGAGGGTATTAGTTGTGTTTATTAACATCACCGATCGTAATCGATGATGAAAATTCGATTTGCATCTAGCCTCTGATGGGATTCGAACCCAATACCTTCCGGCCCAAGTGCCGAAGCTTTTAACCACTGCATCACTTGTCCAGTATACGTAGATTAAAATAATAAAAAAAGTACGAATATAATGCAAAGAACAGAAAAAATGCGTCGTACGTCTTTGACTAATTGAGCGACACTAAACAAAACAAATACAAACTTAATTTTTGGATTTGTTTCTTGATGACGTGTTTAAGTATTAACAAAAACAGATATATGTTGATGTCGTTTTGCGTGTTACAAGTTGGTCCAAACATTTTTGGAATTGCTGTTCAAAATGGCATAAAACTTTAATTTATTTTATGTATTATTAATAAATATTGTTATACATTGCTTTACTGGAAATTTAAATTTGAATTAATTACTTTCTAGTAGATAATCTAAAAAAAAATTAAAGTTGTGAAATACACGTTGAACTTGAAAATAATAAATTTTACTTTAATTTTACTTTTTAATTGAAACTTTTAAATAAGCCAGTTCCTAATTTTCAAGAATCGATTTTTAAATTTTTTGATAGTTGTTTAATTTTAAAGTTTAACCTCAGCGCAATGCGGGGGTAAAGTGTAAATATCTTAACATTATCATGTCGCTCTCTCAGTTTAGGCATAAATTGACGTCTTGCGGCCTGTTGTTTAGGAGGCATTGCTTGATTGCCGTTCAATTACTTAAAATTCATTTTTTGCATTCATAGGGTTTAAGACAAAAATGTTTTGACAACCTGATACGATTATGTACGTTTTTTATTGTATTTCGGGTTACTTAGAAACAGCCAATGGATTATAATTTTTTTATTCAATAAAGATTATCGAACGTATTATGTATTAATAATTGACATATATTCGCATTTATTAATAACGTTATTATATCCTGTTGTTTAAAACTAATTTTTAATTGAACAAAACTTCGAATTATGCACATATTTAATAAATATTGTGTATATTACAGGTCGCAAGCTGTATAAAAAAGTCGCTTTTAATTTGCATATATGTTATAAGCGGCATGGGTAAAACTTCCTTGTTAGTTTATTTGTAAGTTTAGTACAAACTTTCCCATTATTGTTATCTGTTATCACAATATATCAACTAGAATTTTAAAATTTCTTTTTGTCCATACGTTATAATTTTGAAGCTTAATTGTAGAAATCATAAAATCTCATGAAAAGATTGGATTATATCGTATAAGAATACGTGCGTACATATTTGATTATTTTTCTGTCATTTATTCACATCCTTGATACAAGTAACTCTTAATATTATTCCACACAAATTATGCACATAAGCAAATACACCTGTTGTACAAAATTCTAACTAGAAGTCTTAATTTTTCAAGTTCTATCTACGATCTCTATAAAATGTTAAAACTATTTTAACAAAAGTACGTGGTCGGTATTTATATTTTTATTGTTTTTATTCAATCATAAAAGAAACTGAAAAACAAAAAATCCGCGTCATTTGTATCTCACATTTATGTATTTTTTTTTGCATACAATACACTATAAAATTAAATTTGCTAAATGTAAATGTAACACAATAACGATATTATTAATAATAAATAGTTTATAAATTCATAATAATAAAAACTGGTCAATCTACTTTCCTTAAATTGTTTTCTTTATCTTCAAAGAGCACAGAAACAATATGTACGTACATATAATAAGACAACACAAGTACACCGACATAAAATAATATTAATATAGGTATTAGCGTAAAGAGTTGTTTTAAAAAGTCAAAGTAAAATATTTGCGTAAATTCAAAGAATCCGCGATATTAAAGTTCATAAAAACTAATGAAGGCCTCTCAGATTTATTGTACGCAAATTTCGAAAAGCTTAAGTACCGTCACAAGGTCGTTATTTATTAAAATTTTGTTTTAATAGTATATCGTTAATTAAGCAAATATAAAACACATTTTATGTTTTTAATGCAACGTCTTCATTTAAATAAACATATATCTCTACCTTTTATGAATTTAAAACTAAAACTACAATTAAAACCATAGACAAGTATGTATGCAGGGTGAGTTTTTTAATAAATGCCAGTATTTTACCTCGAAAACGGCGCAAGATACGAAAAAATTACATATATTGAAAATTGTTCAGTGTCGGGGGGACGTTTAGTGAAGATCTTGAATGACTTTGAAGCGCATTAGCTTGGGTGATATTGATGAAAGATAGTTTTTTTTTTAAATTAGAACCTATAATTTGGAATGCACCTTTTGTTTAAGCAGTTAACAATAAATAAATAAATACTCTATAAAACAATTTTCCCTAAGTTCTAACTTGCCGTGTTTTTTTATTAGCACTCGATAGATTTATCTGGCGCACCTAATATGTCAAAACTTATATTTAGCGCGCTCTTTTTGCAAATATGTACTTAATTAATTTATTTAAGTGTAAACTAAGATTTTTCCTTCAACTTTTTAGTCGATATAAAAATATTTTGCCTATTTATCGGTCGCCACTGTTGGGAGCCGCTATCCATTTCAAAAGGAAATTTGAATAGGCCTTTGTTCTGTACAACCCTTAAACAAACAAACATCATTCTCGTGCACAAATTTTAACGTGTACGATTTTTGTAAGGTCAATTTTTTTTTCGTTTTGTAGTTTCAAAAAAAAAAACTATACGAAATTGCTTACTAAAAAAGTGGTTTCTGTATATTTTTGAAGAAACCCAAGAAAAAATAAACATGTGACAAACAACAAAAAACGCAAAAGTAGAACTGTCATTCGGCTGCATTCGAATGAACGAAAAGTACAATTTTTTTTTTGATTAGCAGCGACACCTGAGCAGCAGTTTCAGTAGAAATTTCCCATTCGACGCTGGATAGTGATCGAATAATAAAACACTTCTGCTGTGTCGTTGTAACGACAAAAAAGTCAATTCTCTTTGTCTTAAAAAAATTAAATAAAAATTTGCTTAATTAGTCTTGAAGTATTGATTTTATTTATTTTTGTTTCTGTTACAATGAAACAGTGTTAGAACTTGAGAAGATTGGTTTGCTTTAAAGTAGAAATTTTTTTTGCTCATATCTCTTAAATCTTACACTTTACGAAAAATTTTGTATGAACGAAAAGTATTTATTTATTTATTTTAATCTACTTACACTCAAAGTATTGGTTCTAATTTAGAAAAAAAAAACTAACTTTCGTCAATATCTCGCACACTATTAATTAAAAATCACCACTAAACGTCCCCCCTCCCTCGATACTGAACAATATTCATTATCAGTAATTTTCTCGTATCTTGAACCATTTCCGTGAAAAAACCTGGCATTTTGTCAAAAATTAGCACATTATCCTTCGTCATTCATTAGTACCAATAACCTTTCATTAGTACCAATATTCTTTACTATATTAGTACCAATAATCTTTATCTTTAGTTACTAATAGGTGTTATCTTGTTTCATTTACACTTGCACAATATCAATATAAACAAATAAAACTGCAAGTCCTACAGCGAACAAATAGCATGAGCTAAAATTCTAAACAGTAGTCAAATGATGAAATTTCTAAGTATTTAAACCCAATCAATCACATCGTATATATAATCCGCCGCGTAAGCGGAGAAAACCAAATAAAAATTATAAAACAAAATTTTTAATCATATTCCTATAAATTTTCATACACTTAAGGCGATGATGATTCATGTACAAATTTTGTCTGACAGACATAAATAATAATCTCTCTGATTGGTTGCAGGTTGGCCATATTTTTTTACTACAAAAATTTAAAATTAACCATTGCTCAAATTTGTATAAGATTAGAAATTTTAATTCTAAAATATCAAAAAAAATCTAAAATACTAGGTGTACCAGTATGAAATGTGGATTTCAGAGAACAGATGGTTCACCAATGCAGTTTGTGCTATAAAAATTTGACACTGCGCTATTTTGTTGTATCAACAAGTATCACACACGTGTTGTATTGTTGTGTTCAATACGTCGAAATAAATACCGAACAAAGCATTCGCGGATAGCATTAGTTTTTTGTTTTCATTTGAAGAAACCTGCTGTTGAATCATACCGATTACGAGGGCAAATCAAAAAGTCTTGCAATATCATATGAAAAAAAAGAGTGAGTGAGACAGCAATATTTTTATTTTTCGACATAATCTCCTTTAAGGTTTATACATTTGTCACATCGATCAATTAACTTGCCTAAACCCTCTAAAAAAAAAGATTTCTTTTGCTCCATAAAATATTCATTTACAACAGACTGTACTTCATAGTCACTGGAAAATTTCCGGCCCCTTAGTGTTTTTTTCAAATTGGGAAACTGAAAGTAGTCACTGGGTGCCAAGTCTGGATTTTACGGTGGATGCGGAATTTCCACGAAGCCGCAGTCCTTTAATGCAGCTTGAGCAATATTAGCCTTGTGCACGGGTGCATTGTCGTGAAGAAGCAAGATTTTTTCCTAACTTTCCTTGGCCGTTTTTTCCGGATCGCTTTTTTGAATTTTCGCAAAATCTCTGCGTAATATATGCCTGTGATTGTGGTTTTCGTTGGCATATAATCGATTACCAAAATTCCTTCAGCATCCCAAAAAATTGTTGCCAAAACCTTACCAGCAGACGGTTGAGTTTTGAATTTCTTTGGTGGTGGTTCACTACGTTTAATCCATTGCATCGATTCTTGTTTGGATTCCGGATCCCAGTGATGAAGCCATGTTTCATCGCCTGTTATTATGTTATCCAAGAAATTTTCTGGATTTTCTTTGTACATATCTAAAATCGCCTTTGAAGTTTGAACACGCATTTTTTTTTGTTCTGCATTCAACATACGGGGAACCCATCGCGCACTTACTTTCGACATGTAAAGGTGGTCATGTAATATAGTATATGTGGTAGCGTATGAAAGAGAAAGTCTCCACGCTAATCGCGAAACAGAAATACGCCGGTCCTCCAATACAATAGATTCGGCCAAAATTACGTTTTCATGGCTAATAGCATCTGCTGGCCGACCCGAGCGGTTGTCGTCTTCTAATGACTCCCGACCACTTTTGAATAATTTTACCCACCTTGTTACTGTGGCATATGATGGTGCAGATTCGCCGTAAACTTTTGATATATAGTTGAATATATAAATTGCATTTCGTCCATCTTTACAGAAAAATTTAATAACGGCGCGATATTCAATTTCATTCATTTTAAGAAAAATTCAAAACACATGTTACTAAATTGACAAAAACAAACGAACTGTAAAATTTACATCGAAATGTTCTTCTAGAAGTTTCATCGCGATAAAAAATGGTTTTGAAAAATATATTGTTGTCTCACTCACTTTGTTTTTTCATATGATATTGCAAGACTTTTTGATATACCCTCGTACTTCGAAAAGCTTATGGTGAACATGCTCCATCGCAAGATACGTGTGAAAGATGGTTTCGGCGTTTCAAAAGTGGTGACTTCGATGTTGCAGACAAGGAACGAGGAAAACCTTCAAAAAAGTACGAAGAATGGAATTGCAAGCTATATTGGACGAAGATGATTCGCAAACGCAAAAATAACTCGCCGAGCAATTAGGCGTTAGTCAAGAAGCTGTTTCCAATCTGCTTTAAGTGATGGGAAATATTCAGAAGACCGGTAGAGGGTGGTACCCGTTTTTGTATCGTTTAGTTATAGAGGATGAAAAGTGGATTAATTTTGAAATTCACAAGCAAGATCGAATCGCTTTGGCAGAAAGACGATGCTCTGTGTTTGGTGGAAACAGAGGGGCGTGGTCTATTATTAGCTGTTAAAACCTGGGAAAACGGTTAATAATAACGTTGCCATTAATTGAACCTGCTTGAAAAAAGGCCAGAATATCGAAAGAGGCAACACAAAGTCAATTTTCTTCATTACAATGCTCCATCACATACGGCAAAACCGGTTCGCAACACGTTTAAATCACTCAACTGCCAAGTTATACCCCATTCGGTTACTCGCCAGATTTAGCTACTTCCCCATATCTTTTTAATTAATGGAATTATTGTTATTTTCTTAAGTAAATCTTATGAATAATATTACAAACTTGTAACCTCGAATTATTTTTATTGATTAAATAATAAAATTATAACTATAGAAATTAAAAACTTATAATATTTTAATTGTATATCGTTATCTAATAATTACAAGAAAATGGTCACAAGGATTGAAAATGAAAACATTTGCCTATCGATTTTTTAAATGTGACCAAACATTTTGATCCAAGTGCAATTAAACGAGATTCTAAATGTACACAAAAAATCGATTTTTTCCGGAGCTTTTTCCTCCCGGAATCTTCCGACAAAGCAGAAATGTGAAAGTTGGCTGCAGCATATGATTGCCGATATCGAAGCTGAAGCGTACATCTTCTTCTTACGACCTCTCCGATTTCAATTTTTTTGCTTTAATCGTTTCCTTGGAATAAAAAAAAGCACACATAATTTTTTGTTAAGTTTTGTGACCTTCAGTTGTCCCGTTATACGGTTAGGAAATTGGTCGATTTTTTCCATTTTTAATAATTTAGTTTTAGACGTTACATTAAACTGGTATATTTTCGGTTCTACTGATATCAATGAGATTTTTCTCCAACTTTGTACATGACAAAATTTTGTTTACACACAAATATTTGTCTCAACCAAATTTTTCATTTCTCAGCTCTTTTTCATTCAAAATTGTTTCAGCTCTTGAATCATATAAAAAATTTGACATTTTTATCCACCTCAATTTTAAATTTGATTCTGAGGTTTTTAACCTGAAACATACACTGGTGATAAATATAATCTAGTAGTCATCGAAATCGTACAATAAAAATCGATTTTGTTTTAACCGACCAAGCGTAATTTTTATAAGTGAAATAAACCGTAAAACTGAGACATTAGCATACTCGAAAATTGTCATGGTACAACCTACCTGCTCTGATAGGATCATAATAGCAGGCATGTTCTGCAAATCAATAGCCAATTCTATATACCGATTTTGTCTCAAAATGTGCGAAACGAAATGAGTGTAACTGGAAAGATATAAGGTCGAGGCACATAGTTCCGTTCCGTTCCGATTCGTTTCGTTTTCAATAAGTTTTTATAAATTTGCACACACATAGCTTTCGTTTCGTTTTTAGTTGTTTTTGTGTTGTTTGATAATCGAATTTTTTATTTCTCACAATATTTTTTCAATTCAATCAATATCATATCAATTGATTTAATAATGAGTGAAGATTTACACATTGACAAAAAACGATAACGATAAACGCCAAAATAAATAATTTGAGGTTATTGTTTAAGTTTTTATTGAAATTTGCTCAACTGCTTCGGTTCGGTTCCGCCTGAAACTTCAACTTAAAGGTCGGAACGGAACGGAAACTATGTGCCTCGACCTGAGTAGTAGTGGCATTTGTGCTTTCGTGCGTATGATTGTTTTACTGCATATGCAAGTCACGTGTCTTTCTTTTTTGTTTATTCATATTAACCCTTTGAGTGCCAACATGATTTCGGCTAGTGTATTGAAGAACATGATTGCGCTTTTTGGCATTCAAAGGGTTAACCATTGTAAACGCCAAATTTTTGTGTTGTTTATGTATTTTCGATTTTTTTTATAATTAACATTTTATTTTTAAAATTAATGATATTTAATATAAATGTACTTATAAAATTTTATTAATACATATAAAATTAATTTATGATAAAAGAAAATATTAAATATAAAATATATTAGCATGTTAAATAATGACACTCCACAAGTCGAGAGCAGACGTAATGTGTTGAGAAAAGGAAATAAGCACCATAACAAGTAACCCGATTCGCCCGGATCGCGTTATTTTGGCACTGTTCATCATACAAAGGATACAAAAACGAACCAAAGAAAAATACAAATATGTACAAAGATATAATTGTGTATTATACACTGTGTATGTATTCGATTTTTTTTGCTTCACTCATTGTAAATGAGTAATAGCGCATACCCAATAGAATTCCTTATGACTTTTTACTTACAGAAAAGTATGAAAAAAAAAATTGAGAAAATAAATTTTTTTTTGCGCTGTAACTCAGAGACTCAGAGACAAAATCGATATACTAGTGTATTATATATAATATGTATATGCGGTATAGGTCGTTACCTCTTACTTCATCTATTGAGAAAATATTGAACTATTTTATAAATAATCACCTTCAACAATACCTGCACGCTTTAATAATTTATTATTGTTAATTTTGTACAAAAGCCGTATAGTACAAAAAGTAATTATGAGCAACACTGTTGTAGGTTTGAATTAGTATAAGCACGTTTATCATAGTTTTTCTAGTTTCCAGTCGTTATTCAACCATAATTTTAAACTATATGATTACCATGTTATTCAAAAGGTCGCCGCCATACAATGTTCGACGAATAATAGAAAACATATCTTCGAGGGAAGTTAAACATATGCACATGTTTAAACAAACACATACAAATTCTAAAATTACACAATTTTTTTTTTGTAATACTAACCATAGTCTCGATGAATTTCATGAATGAATAAATATCATACGGCTATTTTTTCTACATTTTTTTTGCTACGTATGAATGAAATTACTGTAATACTATTTTTAGTTTTTGAAATTCTCTTTATTACTATCAACATAATTTTATTCATAAACATTTGGATAGTTTATAGTAAGTTCTATTCACAGAAGTTTTAATAAATTTGAATATTTGCATACACTTTCGATAAATTAAAATTAAAAGTAAAAAGTAACTTTCATTCACCTTTCGATTTCCTCTAAAATATAATACGTTTTTATCAGTGTCACATCAAACTACGTTTATTCTGAAATTCTGGTGATATTTCGTCTTGCTTTGTAAAAATAAGTCAACCGCCAAAATATTATGGTTCATCATAATGTCACCCACATGATAATTTTAATAAAACAAAAATAATAAAATTAGTCAATAACATTGTATCGTGCATTTTCAAATTAAATTCAATTTCTATTTCTTTTAATTTCAATGAACTTTCTACACACTAGTATAGTTTAGTACATACAGACATTATTTCTTAACTAAACAATTTTTACCATATACGATTGTTTGTTATTGTAGTTCCGATGATGAAAGCGGATAAATAAAAAAAATCATTCATAAATTAGATTTAATGCTTTTTTTTTGTTTAAAAGATTTTTTTACTTTTTGGTAGAATGGGTATTTTTCTTCGTCTTGATAGAAGTTTTCGATTACAAACTAAGTAAACCTATTTGTAAAACGTACATAAATTAATTAATCTATAAATATATATATATTTAATATGTAATTAAATGATAAACGAGGAACATCGTTTTTCAAGAAATTGCTTTTTATCTAAAATATTTATGTAGTAAGAATTGCCTGTGTTAGTTTAGGTAGGCTGACTTCCTTGCATAGTTATAAACTTATTGGGTACAGCCTTGAGCACTGATAATTTGAGGGAAATAATTTATCTTTATACTTCTCTTACTTGATTCAACATTTTATAAAATTACCTTGATTTATAATCAAATCAAATAAAAAACTGCCTTTAACATTTACCAAATCTAAATTTTAAATTCTTAAATTTCATATTAAGAACCCTCAGTTTTGTTTTGATTCTATAAATAAACAATATTACATTATGATGTATACATATTTTCGTACGATTTGGGTTCATTCAAACTAAGGCTGCGGGCCAATAGTCGGGTAAATCATTTACTATCGTAAAAATCGGATTTAGAACGGATTATTCGATCAGTTTGCCATAGAGTTTTTGAAAAATAAATGAATTTACCGAACAATTTACTTAAAATTGAATTTTATCCGACTATTGGCCCGCAGCCTAAAGAGTGCTTTTAACAGTAAAATGATTGATATATTTCATCAAGTAGCACAAAATCCCCTTCCAATATGAATTTGTAATTTAAATACAGTAGTTTTGTTTAGCATGTACTCTTATATTTTCGTGTCTCGATTACGAGTATTCTCTAAATAATTTCCGTTTCGTTCAATTTATTTTAATTCGTTACAATTTATCAATATGGTCCTTATTATTAGATACTTTTTTTTACGTTATATCACTTTGTCCTAGTTTAACTAAATAGATATCAGCGCTCATATAGACGGTATGATATCAAAGGGCCGAGTATCGAAGGGCCGAATATGTCGAAGGGCCGAATGTGTCGATAATTTAATTATTTTTTTTATTTTTTGTACCATATACCTATTATCAGAAGGCTGACACATAAGGCCGAATGTCTCTGGTGGCGCATGACAAAATCTTCCTTCACCAACATGTATCGCTGACTGGATACGTGGAATTTCATGAATATCCAAAGATGAAAAATAGTAAAATACATAAATTCATAAGAAACTCATTTATATTTATGTAATAAAAAAAAATTTACAAAATATTCCATAAAACAAATTTAAAAAATTATATTTCTAAACACAAAAAAAAAAAATCGGCCCTTTGATACATTCGACCCTTTGATACATTCGGCCCTTCGACACATTCGGCCCTTCGACATTTGGCCTTTCGACATTCGGCCCTTCGACACATTCGTCCTTTCGACACATTGGGCCCTTCGACATTCGGCCCTTCGGCATTCGGCCCTTTGTACCCATTCCGTACAGACATCAGTTTTTCTTGATTTATAAACCTAATTCGCCGTTCAACTTTAAACAGGCGGCTGCATACCCCGCTATATTTGATACCGCTAAGAACGGTATCCATTAAATTAAAACCAAACAATTGGAGTCCTATATTTATTTATCTGTAAAGGTTGTGGGTGTGTGTGTGTGTGTGTGTGTGTGTGTGTGAGTGGAGCCCAGATGTAAAATTCAAATGTACTTAGATCTGGAATACACCACACTTGATTTCTAAAGCGAAAATTTAAACTGGTTTTTTGGTAAAAATGGTGTATACTTGTAAAATAATTTAAAACCTAACGGATAAAACACGTTTAGTTGTATTTTGATCGATGTGCATTAAGGACAAAATGGATCGTCGTTGGAAAGTAGAGACTTTATAAAAAATTAGTTGTGTCATTAACTTTTATTGTGTTATGTAATTTTTTTACAAAAAGGATATATGTACTAATTAATTTAATTTTAAAGAATATAAAAATTATTACTCGCAATTACAGGAATTAAAGTGACATATTTTTGATGGCATATGGTATATCATACAACGGGCTATGACGTTCACGTTAAATGGGGCCGTTACTAACAGACGGTTTTTGTACAGACATGCACACCCAAAGGGCCCATTATTATAATTTACTAGATATTTGGTTCGCTTAATACTTGCAGAGAATCTTCTACATAAACCCTGTTCCAAATTTTTTAAGAGATTTTTCAAATACTTATTGTGTTAAAATCTCTTATTTTTTCAATTTTGAATGAATTGTAATAGGTTTTATTTATATTATTATTTGTTAAATTTATCATTAAAAACAGAACTAAATAAAAAAAAGGTGAAACAATATAAAAATAAATATACTGTTTCTGCCCATTGTATGATTTATCATACCAGCTCCAGAGCCCCATTGACATGACTTTTTGAATTTTTTCTCACAATTACATTTTTCGACTTGAAATATACGTGAATTGTGATTTTCAGAGAAATCGGGCCATTAGAACATAGTTCGGGTTTTAATGGGTTAAGCAAACCAATAATGTCAACAATTATTCAAAATTTAATCTTTAAATTCACTTGAATTTTTAATTTTATGTGTTTTTTTGTAACTGTATTTTCAACCTTGTTGCAAAAAAACTCTTACGGAAGCTGCCACTTATATGGTACACATATTTCCACAGAATTTCCGCAAGGATCTCTCACTTTATAGAAAAGCAAATTAAGATTAACAACTTACCTTAGCAAATTTATGAAATTTTTATGGTGGTTAACCTAGAAATTTGCGGTCACTATAAGATTAGTCGACATTGAAACTCTTTAAACTTCTTACTAAGGTTTAGTAGAGGCACATCATTATTCATTTAGAATGAAGAAAATTTTTAAGGACTTAAACACAATAATGATTCAGTAGGTTATTATCCATATAAATATCAGTTATATCATCAGCTATACATGTTGAATTGTCACGTTTCAACATTCAACAATCATCAATAATTACGGTATATAAGGTTGTAAGCCTCCTAAACCCGTTCCGTGTTATTTATTGAGTTAGGAATGTGGTGTACAATGAGGATTTCAATTAGCAAATCGCACCTTAACAGTATAATCTTTTGTTGTACATTATGCAAGAACTGGAAATGTCTCACGTTACAAAGTTTTGGTTTAGTTTTATTAAGTATAGGTATGCTGTGCATCAAAATATTTTAGCCTGTGCCTGTGGATTACTGTTATTTATATTCCTACTTCGACTACTGTTATATTATATTATTATATAATTACAATTAAATCAATTTTCTATCCCGATAATTTCGTGAAACAAGAGCAACTGACAAATTTCAGTTTACAAACAAAATTGTTCCACGGGTCAACTAGCTCTGGATTAATGGTAATGAATGATAAATAATATTACATGGTGAAATCCGCATCTAACAACTAATTGTTATTCCCAATCAGACCATATTTGGGTACTTTATTGTATACATTATTTAAATTTAGATAAAAATATTTATTTTATTTCGTATAAAATGTACTTTTAACTGTTAGAAATTGAGAATTAATTTTCATTGAAACTTATTTCAAAGTATAACATTTTATCTTTGGCAGTAACCCATCCAGTATAAATTATCTTTATCATAAAAGAGTTGAACTAAAAAAATGAAAAGTTCGTTCGGATGACATAATGTTAGAAAAAAACACGTTCCAAAATTTTTGTTACAAACTCGAAAACACAGAAACAATGCATTTTACTTTAACAATCGTACATAATACAGGGTCTCCATCTGAAAATTTTACTATTTTTTGTCGCCATTTAGGGGAATATATTATTCCAGACTTGATAGTCGTGAAGTATGCATTGGCAAAATAATCATGGAAAAATATTCGATACAACAACGCGTTTTAATATAGTGAAAAGCTTTTAGACAAATCAATCATCAATTGCAATAAGATTAAGAAAATTACATGATAGCTTCGGACGTAATATGATGTCATCAAAGCTTAAAATTTACCGGATTATCAAAGAATATGAAGAAAGAGAGACTGTAGCAAATAAGCTAAAGTGTGTGTAACAACGGATAGTCAGAACCCCAGAAATTATTGCTGCCGTACGTGAAAGTATACTAGATAATCCAACGACATCAATCAAACACCGTGCGCGGCTGTTACAGTCACTGGCGAACGTTATCGTGATATGATAAGGAACTTTTGTTAGACCAATTGCATGCCAATGGTTTGGTGAACATGTTGTTTCAATAGGTCGGTGCCACATGCCATACTGCTAGAGAAACCATGAAATTGTTAAGATAAATTTTTCCACAACAGTTAATTTCGAATTCTGGTTATCTGGATTGGCCTCCACGGTCACCCGATTTAACTGCTTCTGACTTCTTTTTATGGGATTATCTTAAAAGTAAGGTTTATGCAAATAAACCAGATAATATTGAACAACTTAAAAGGAACATTAGACTAGAAATTACCATGATAAAATATAATTTGAAGTGTTTGAAAAAATTATGAAAAATGTAATCAAAAGAGCCCGCAAGAGCAACAATGTCTGCTATACATCCGTCTCAATTGCCCTTACACCAATTGAGACGGATGTATAGCAGACATTGTTTTTCATACATAATTCCGAACATTACATAAACGATCTGTAAATATTAATTCTAATTTTTTTGTATTTAAACAAAACTTATAGGCAAAAAAAAGTATAGTAAACCTTTCGGATGGACACCCTGTATAAAATTAAACTTTTAACTTAAAAAATCATTATTAATAATAAATGCGGATTTAAAGTAACCGGTATTTTTAAATGAATGGTTATTAACTTTTCAGTTATTGTGAGGTTTGCCAACTGATTTATATATTCCTTTTTATTTCATGTACATATATTGTTATTGATATCGAATGTGCACATTCTTTGTATATATCATTAATATTAAACCCCATCGATAAAAATATTTATTTACAATTTAAATTGATTAAATGTAGCACGTTAAATTCAAAAAAGTAATTTAACTGCACATTGAATTTACGAAATTAAAAATAATAAATGGGTTTGTTAAAATATCCGCAAACGGTCAATAAGAAATATAATAATAAGTTAAATGTTTATTTAATTTTAAAATTCAGTGTGTTATTGACATTTATATTCGAAATAACATAATTATGTATTATGTTTGGCATTCGTTATTTCCAAAGTCTAAAGAACTATCAGAATATAAAAATAAAATAAATTTAAACCGCGCACTCCACGATCATTTGTTAATTGTTGTTTTTAAGGCAGGTTCACGTATGCGATCAAAAAATGATTTGCGAATCAAGCCAATCAATGAGCGCTTTTTGCTCATAATTTGTTTCTTTTATTATTTTAGATGCTTGCGATCAAAATTTGCCCAAAGTTAAAATTATTTCATCTCGGGCGGGAAATTTGTATATGTTTCCAATGATTTGATTGAATACGTGAACCTGCCTTTAATTTAAAATTATTAATTTTATTTTATTTTTATGGTTATTAAATAAAATAATTATTTTATATTTTTATAAAAAAAAAAACTAGTTTATTTCATCGTTTATAAACGCTTGATTCACAAACATATTTGCACAAAGTGTGGTAATTAAAATACATATATTGAATGTAGTTTCTAGCAATGAAATATTTTCAACAGACCATTTAAATATAATTTATAAACATAAACGTTTTATAATAAAAGCTGCGGGTGGTAAATTAATTTGTTGATTCCTGTATCGCATCGCGAGTATCCTGTATCTCGATATCACGATTGCGTATTTCTAATGTGTAGTTCACCGGTACCATCCATTGTAGAAAAAGTTAAATAAGGCACCTGTCCAAAATTATAAGAATTTCAAGTCTCACGAGTTTTTATTTTAAAATTTATTCTAGATGTTAAATCGCTCGGCCGAAGTTACGACAAATACATTTCTGGAGAACCCTAATAAATTACCGTACACTAAAAAGTTTAAAATTTCCCAATTTACGCTATATGATGTCTTTAAAAAAATAATTTAGTTACCTTACAGTACTGAAAACCGGAACGGTAATGGTACTTTTGTTATTAGTCTAACGAAACGAGTAACGTTACATTTTAATTTTCCGTTAAGCAACATTGATGATTTTAGGCCTAGCAGAAGATCACGAAATAAAATAAATACAATTTTCTGTGTATGAAAGCTACGAATTGCTCCGGAAATATTATCCAAAGCTGGGTTTGAAGTAAAAGCACTTAACACTTCCTGAGAAGGATTCATTTTCAATATTTATTAAGATATAATGCGTTAAAGAAAAGTAGTTCCAAATGGTACCTTCACAACTATTCTTAAAGTAGGTAGCTGAACGTCATGAATTTGTAATTTTATATTTAGGAATCTGAATTATTTTCAGTTTAGTATATTGCATGAAGGTAGACCAGTAGTAAGGTCTCCACGACCTCCGGCGTTATTTTGAATATTATTTTCATACATTTCTTTTTGTTTTTCGTTTCTTTGTTTTCCCTATCTCGTAATATTGTCACCTTACAGCAATATTAACCTGAACGAATTACAAATTATATTTTCCATCAGCTTTTAGTTTTGTATAACAACACAAAAATTTGCTGTTTAATTTTTGAAGCCGTACATTTTACTGTAACATCGCAAAAATAAACAAAAATTTTATGAAAAATTTATTTTGAAATTTAAATTTCCTTGGTATAATTGATTGAGTAGTCAGAATTTCGGCTAGCAAATTGCTTGCTTCCTAACCAATCGAGTATCTACTTCTTTACAAGATATTAAAAGTATTTTTTAATCGAAGTGGCCAAGAAGTAATGAGAAGCGATTTTAAGTACAATTTTCACGGATTTTCGATATAAAATTTGCTATTGAGAACTATAAATGTCCGGGGTAGTGACTTCTAGCGCATTAAAAATAAGCTGATTGAGTCTTTTTTTACATGAAATTTTAGCACGGCATACTTTATGAAAATAAAAATTAACATACAAAAATAGACCCAATCAGGTTAATTTTTTTTGCCGTAGATTCTACAAACAGTTCTCTATATTTCGCTAAAGACGAGTGGCATATAGTTATGAATCGCATTGTATATAAATTTGGTAAACAAATTTTCGTCATAACACATCGTTAAACAATAGTTGTGTTAAAAATCGAGCTATTTCTATTTCATCAATATTATTAAGATCATAAGTATTTCTGTTATCACATTGACATGATCTGATAATAGAAATATACAGAGGACGCTTAAGAAGAGCTCTCGCTTACGCTTTCAGTGTTCCACGTCTCGCACTGAATAGTATACTTCCTAACCTTTATTAGTTGTGGACTGTATACCTCGCTATATATCTCTAATGGCTGTTATAGTCTCTTAAATACACGCTGTAAATATAAATACAGTTCATATTGTTTGGGTAGGTTACAACATTTAACATTTTTATAGGAATAGTTTTTATGTTGACCTTTGAATGTTTTTTGTGTTATAAATATAATCGCTGTTTTAATATGGATATGTAATGTGTGGCGGTTAAATATTGCAGTACATTTTACTGCCTACACTTGACCGTGTTAACGTAGGTATACTGCAATTAAATCATAAATAATAATTTTAGTATTTTACGACAATTTACGGTACAAAGTTATAATGGTTTTACTAGAAATGTACTGCCACAATTTAGAATACAATCTATAACCGTTTTAACTAATTCAGTACCAATCAGTTTGTTTGTAGTATTTTTTATTCAATTAATATTAAGTGTAAATCTAAACTAAATCGCATGAATCTAATGAGGGTCTCATACTGAAATCAGTAAAAACCACTTATTCTCTTTAGTGGTTTTTGTTGGTTTCAGTATGAGGCCCTCTTAGATTCATGGGATTTAGTTGAGCAGAATAGGCGAAAAATTCTTTTTGTTCATATATTCATATGAAATATGAATCGACCATTGTATTTATAATGGAATATTTTTGTTACTGAAATTTGAATTTATTCACACGAAAGTACCGAATTCGATTTACCTAATTATTATTTTAAAGTATGCTGTAACGATAATTATCGTGGTGTTGGTGTATTTATAAATAAAAATCTGAAAATGGATCATGTTATAATTGTAATTGGAGCTCAGCTGATGTTCTTAGGTTGGACATTCAACTAGATAAAAATGTTTGAACGTTTCTATGTTTCTACCGTTTTTGTAACAGTGACCTTAAAGTTTTTTATGATGATTTGGATAATTTACTCGCAACAATTAGCAATAACAATATAGTTATCTTAGGTGATCTCAATATCAACTTGTTAAACAACGTAAGCAGTTTTAACTACCAAACATTGCTTGCATCATATGGATTCCTAAGTATTTCTAATAACCCAACCAGGAATTTATCATGTTTAGATCATATATTCGTTAAATCCAGTAATACATATAACTTAACGATTGATAATTTACCAATTCAATTTTCGGATCATAATTTAATTTCACTAAATATCTGGGTGGTTTCGAATAGACAACTAATATACAATAGTGATTATATCTCAAAAGTAAATTACGATAAGCTTAGAGATCGCCTACTAGTTGAAAACTGGGACCTTGTTTATAGTGAAAAGGATTGTAACACAGCATTCAACAATTTCTTAAAAATGTTAAATTCTCATATTGATTTTTGCAGAGACACAATTACTGTTCAAAACAACAAAAAATTAAAACCCTGGATGAATTCCTATCTTTTAGGTCAAATCAATAAACTTAAAAAAAATTCTAAAAAATTAAGAAGGTATCCAAATAACGTGCGGATAGAAAATTATGTCCGAAAACTTTCTAAATACGTGAATAACAATGTCAAACGGGTCAAAAGATTGTATTACAAAGATAAGTTCGAATCAGTAGGAAACAATTCTAAACTTATGTGGAAGGAAATTGATATTATTTTGGAACGTAATACATTCACAAACCAATTACCGCAAATTTATAAAAATAAGTCTAAGCATGTTCTTACGGATAATCAACATATTTATTTGTGTTGAATTTAATAATTTTTTTATAAATGTCTCGTCCGATTTAATTTCTGATCTTAATCAAAATAGTACTTATAACAGTGGAGAGTACAAACGGTTTATTATCGGGAACCGTGATAACTCCAGTACTTCCTGCTTTTTCAAGGAAATCAATTCTTTTGAGATTCTACTTGAAATTAAGAAATTAAAAAACAAACATTCTAAAGGATTCGACAGTATAGACAATGTGATTATTAAAAATTGTATTTGGTATCTGGTTGTTGTATTGAAGTTTCTTTATAATTTAAGTTTAATGAGCGGAATTTTTCCTAACATTCTAAAAACAGCAGTTGTTATTCCAGTTTTCAAAAAGGGTGATGCTTTACAACTGAATAATTACAGACCAATTTCCTTATTGAGTACATTTTCCAAATTATTTGAAAAATTAATAAAACGAAGGTTGGTCTCTTATCTTGATAAAATCAAATTTTTAAATGGCCACCAATTTGGTTTTACAGCTGGAAAATCTACTGAAGAAGCTCTCCTACATTTCCTTAGTAATATATATTTAGCTGTTAACAACTCTCACAAATGCTCTGCGGTTTTCATTGACATTTCGAAAGCATTTGATACTGTCAACCACGATATACTACTTACAAATCTAGTATCGGAATTAGGGGCAATTTGTTAGATTGGTTTATCAGTTATCTTCGAAACCGTAGTCAAATTGTAAGAGTTAAGGTGGGTAGTCGTCAAGGCCATCTTAAATGTGGTGTTCCCAAGGTTCAGTTTTGGGACCTTTGTTGTTTTTAATTTGTTTTAATTCCGTTTTTGAAATTAATCGAACAGGTTCCGCTACAGCATTCGCGGACGATTTGGCATTAACCTATGCGTCGAATGATCACATTGAAATTCACCGCTCTATTGAGAGTGATTTATGCATTCTGTGTAAATGGTTTTTCTTTCACCGACTTGTTGCTAGTGATAAGTCAAGAGTTATGCATTTTAGGCGTCCTGGCATAACATTTGATCAAATCTTTATCAAATGTCATGTTCACTCATGTGATAAGAACCTATGTTCTACCCAATGCTTTGACCTACTTTGCGTAAAGGAATTTAAATATCTAGGCGTTACAATTGATTCACAGCTTAATTGGACCTCCCACTTAAATAATATCAGGAAAATTGTGATTACTGCCGTGCATAAATTCTATCATCTTCGACTTTTGTGTCCTTATGTTTTGCGAAGGTTATATCATGCTCTTGTAGAATCCATCATAATGTATGGGATAACTAGTTGGGGAGGTATTTACTTTGCTAATATGGTAATTGTTGATCTTTTTATCAGTTTAATATTATTTTATTTTTTTTTAAATGTTAATTGTAATTTTTATAAATTGCTCCACTACAGACATAACGTCTAAAGGAGCTCTACTTTGTCTTAAATTTTATTGAAATAAAGATTATAATAATAATAATAATATTGTATTAATTACATATTTTGGAATATTTTTCAACTCTGAAATTAATAAGATCCCTCTGCATTATGATCGGTGTCTGTAAATATTTATTCTTTGATGATTTAAATTTCATAAATGTAAATTTTGCAAGGACTGTTATAATTTTATTTGGATTGTTGAGTGACAAAACAATTTTAGTTAGTCATAAAATAATTTAAAGTGGTGCACATCTCCCAGAAAAACAAAGTTAAACCCAAAGAAAAGCTACTTGCTTAAAACGCGTGCGCGAGATACGAAAAACCCAATGAATTTAGGGGATACAAATTATAAATTTAAATTGTTAAGGGTTTAATTAATTATAGTGATAGCTAACATAAAATTTAAATAATTAAATGAAATCGAATATATAAAATAATCGTGTGTTAAAACTATGATTTCGGGACTTTGAAACTTTCGGCCATGTGAACAAATAAGCTGGCCACATATGAAGAATTAGTGAATGTGATTATAGTACATACGTGCATATGAAACTTAAAAACTACAAAATAAAAGTGTAAAGCAATATAAACAGTTAAACCTTGTATTAAAGTTTCATTAGTGTGTTTGTTGGTGGTTCGTTGAAAAATACAGTTGGGTTACTGTATTTTTCAACGAACCACCAATGAACCGACTATGCATTTAACGGGTATGGTAAAACCATGTAGTTTAATTGCAAATCGGTAGAATTTATTAAAGTGGCAAAGTATTAATATTATAACACGAATCAATAACACAAATTATAATATCATAACGTTTATAAAAAATACGCGATTAACAACAATAGAATAATATCCAAGGACTATTTATAAAAGTGTAATACATACCATAAGTCGAAACACAAATAAAATAACGAGAATTCATATTTTATAATACAAAAGTAATAAGTAGTGATAATATTTGCCATATAAATCTGATCATTAAAACTAGGAACATAACAAATTGTTTACCGCATGCAAGTATCTTAGAAAACGATACTTGATAAGAGCTTGAGTCATCACGTCGAACATAACAACAATACACACAAACAAAATAGAAATACAACGTCCTCGGGCGTTATTTACTACATCAACAAAATATCGTCATTAAGCATGCCATTTCGCATGTCACATGTTATGCTGCGCAACACAAATGGATACTAAATGGGTCCCATTTGAAACGCGATATTTTAAAACGCGAATTATCATAACGCGATATTTCAAAACACAATACTGTACAAAATGCGATATGCTACAAAACACGATATTTCAAAATGCGATATTTCAAAACGCAATATGGTACAAAACGGGAGTTTAGGATCGGGTTCTATCAGGCGGGTGAAGGAGACAATTAGTATCAGTTTATAGGAATTTAAAAATCGATAGGCAACGATAGTATCGGGCAGGTCGCTGCGCTCGCGCCGCTTCGCAACGCATATCCTGTACCATATCGCGTTTTAAAATATCTCGTTTTGTACCATATCGCGTTTTGTACCACATCGCGTTTTGAAATGTTGCATTTTGAATATCGCGTTTTATACCATATCTCGTTTTGTCATATCTCGTTTCGAACATAAACAGACGAGTTTCTGTAAGTTAAACATAATACATAATATACATTCGAATGCTTCGTATCTTTTAATACTTCGTATCTGATTAAATAAATAAATAAAACTAAACAACATAAAATAATTATAATTCGATTAATAAATAATACTTTTTTTCTATTCATAAATAATTTCATTTTGAACAATCTTTTTTTTTTATATACATAAATATCTAATATTTTTTTTTTTTTTTTTTGTAGCATTAAGATTAGCTTCGTTAGGGTTTTATTGGTTCCATTGGCTTTTAATTAATGGAAGTCATTTGTAAATTTGTCCACATGTTAAACCGAACGAGGACGGTGTAATTGCCGTAATATTAAAACTAATTGCGATAATCACAAAAGCCTCGACCAACGATATTGCTTCGACCTGTAATTATAAGCTGCAACAGTTCCAGCGGTATTGCAAATACCGAACATTCCTCAAAATACGGACTCCGCTACGACAATTATTGGATTACGCGTCATTGATTATAAAAGAACAATAATTTCGAAAGGTATCTTAATTTTAAGTTAGAATAAGATTACAAAATTTAAATAAAAACAATTTTATATAAAAAATTTCTTTTTTTGCTTGAAAAAAAAAATAAAATAAAATATTATTAGTGTTATAAAAATGAATTCCAAAATGATAATATTTTAATTAAGAAATATTTGTGAGGTTGTGCTCCCCGCCAAATCAATTCCAAGCCATACATATCGATCCATAATTCTCGCGCGCGTTTGGCTAAAACCTGAAGAAACCTATTTTGAAGTTTGAAGGAGTTAACGCACACCAATCTAGTTTTTGGACGATGGTGATTCGGTTCGTTTTTTTTACCCTCCCAGCCGGAAGAACTACTCTACTCCCAACTGTGCGCGAGAACCGATATACCTAAGGTAAAGTCACTTCGTTACACATTGTATTCACACTAATTTTATAAGAAAATTTAAAGTCACTGAATATTAAAAAGGGGACAATTTTGGACTATATGCTACAACATTGCTCTTGAAAAAAGCAACGGTTGTTAGAACTCGCAACTAAATTGTCATTTAGTAGTTAAAATTTTAGTACAAAGTCACAAAAACTGTTATTTGTCACTTGATCAGAATCTAGGTTCTGGTCCAAATGAATATTAAACTATAATCGCCAGAGTATAAAATTCGATTCTTTGAACTTAATTACAAAAATGCCTAATTAAGCAAAATATTTAAAAATCGTATACAATCTTTAAAAAAATTCAATCCTGAATTTGTCCAGTACTACTTGTACATAACTCACTTGAGGATTACGGAATTTCCAATATTAAGAAATATATTTTTAACACTGTTTCCCGAATAAACCATACAAAAATTTAATTTTTGCAAAACAAAAGACAAGTGCTTAAAAAAATGTGTTTATTAAGATTAAGAAATATTTTTTTTTTATAGATTACTTTAATTTTGAAATACGTTGTAAACCCTTTGGCAAACGGATATAAAATTTATTATACCACTAATCCCCCAAAACAACATAAAGAGAAATTCATATAAGAAGGTTATACCAGTTACCACAAGACAGAGTTCTACTTCAAACAGGATATTATCGTCGATCGATTATAACATTTTGGTTTCTTAAAGAGTGTAAACGGTTCAAAACAATTTTAAACATTTTAAATTATTATTATTATTATTTAATCATTTCAACAACAAGTAAGAAATGAACTTACAAAAAATCTTGTTTACGTGATCAAAAAAATAAACTTCAGTTAAATTCAGTGAAATTTATTTCACTTTTTGTTGTTTGTCGATTTCATTTTGATTTTTTTTATCATTAAATCTTATGTCAATTGATAAGACAAGGTCGAATGTATTTAAAAAGCAAACTTAAAAATTTTTTGTAAGTACTATTATATGTACATATTTCAAAAAAATACATGCATGTATTTTTGAGTAATATCCATATAGAGAAGAATTGAGATTGATAGAAAAATGTAGGTGTGCGATCGATACGATAATATGCAAAAAAATATACGCGCGACATGTCGTTGTCAGTTAATTTAATACTACGTATATTATAAAACGTAGGGATTTAACCTTAATTTTTACCATTTATTGTGAAATTATATACATATTTTTTGTTGTAATTTCGTTTTACAATTAATTTTGTAAATACCTTTATACATACATATTTCAATTTTACTTTCAAGACCTTGCAAATTATATAGTAGTTCGAAATTCATAAGAAGTTTAATAATGAAGAATCAGTGGATAAATACATTGCTTTTGAATACATTTTACTTTACGTCATTGGAAATGAATAAAATTTCATGAGTAATTTGTAACATGATATGTATATTGCGTTTGCAAGCAAAATAATATAGGTGATGATATCACAAATGGTAATAAAGCAAAATGGTATGTAAATTCCTAGATAAGTTTGATAATAATAATGATTTTATGTCTTTATTTTTATTAATGATTGATAAAAGTTGATAAATATATAAGGTGGAGAGGTTGTTTTATATCGTTTAATTACACACTATTATAATTTTGTTATACATTTTTCTATGATAATATTCGTTTAGGCTTTAGTAAGCTTAATACCTAAATACTAAGGAAACTTGGCTAATTTGCTCATATTCGAATTTTTTCATATTCGTGTGTGCATTTAATTATATCGTAAAATTCTTAGGGAGTTTGTAATATTTTATTAAATTCCTTTGTGTCGTAAACTGTGACTTAAAAGGCCGTCTGTTTTCGCAACTTTTTTCGTTGTAATCGTTGTTCTTGACAAGTTTTCGGGATTGGTTCCAGTAAAAAATTCAATGTAGCTCAAAATGAAAGACCATGTTTTAGTTTTTTGTTCTTGTCACTAACTGCTATCGAATTTTTACAGTGTTTTTCTAAAATTCAGCAGTAAATTATTTCATCTCATCTACACTACTGTAACTATTCGCATTATTCGAGTTATGGCTGTACAAAATAATATAATATGCACCAAAAGGCACTAATGAAACAAGTCTTTGTTTAATAAAAGTAATAACAGGATCAAAACAAATGAAATAAGAAAATTACTGAAAAGCGGATATTGATATATATTCTTTTTTATTTAAATAAAAATTAACAAATCAATCTAAGCAGTTGGTACTCTAATATCTAGCATTTCCTCTACGAGCTCTGATCACATCTAGCATTTCTTTTTGCATACTGTGCATCAGGTTTGGAATGTACTCATGATTTGTCATTTTTAATCTAAGATTTCTGAAATGACTTCTCTTTGACTTAAGCGACGCCCTAGCATATCACACGTGCCAATGAGATTAAAGTCAGGACTGCGAGTGGGCCAAACAATTCGATCAATCTCCACCTTATCCAAATAATTATTGAACGTTTGCAACGTGGGGTCTGGCATGCATTAACAATGAAAGTTTCCGAATTTTTAAACTTACTAACGGGCGGTTTATTTTCGTTTCAAATACTAAGGCGTAGTTTCTCACTCAAAATGAAAGAGTGATGGAAACCAGTTTTTTATTTCTAATCGGTATTGATTATGGTTATTGAGTTATTTGATTTAGCCTACCATTGTGATTTGTGCATATCCGTACTACGGTAACTTGAATCCGGTAACTTCTTCGTTTCTTTCCTCTTTACCTATAAAATAAATAAATTTTATAGATAAAGGGGAAAGAACCGACGAAGTTACCGGACACAAGTTACTCTAGTGTGGATATGCACATTAGGTTATGCTATGGTGAGTAAATAAACAGTTCTGTCATACTGCATAAAGCGAGTCCTTCAATACATAGGGTACTTCGATTAAAGCCATTTTTATACGCTTATAACTTGACAGGTGGGAATTCAAGTGCGAAACGATACTAATAAAATCCCCTTCACTTTGATCAAAGTATATTTTAAACAATTTAGTTGGAATTTCGATTTACAAATTATACCATTATTTTCATCCGAGAACGCGTAAAGGGTTTTTGAACTTTATGATTTCCAACGAATTGTAACGATTTTCGAGCTTTCCACTGTTTTAATAAACTCTCGTGCAAACAGACAACATTTTTAGAAGTTTTATGATTTTTATTCATCACCTATTTATTAGGTTTTATGGTCGGCGGTTGATCCTCTATTTTTCCTCCGTAAAATAAATAAAACTTAAATAATAAAAATTAAAAGTTTTATTTTAAATGTTGTGTTAAAATTTATAATTAAATATTTGATATAGTCAGTAACGAAAATGATCATACACCCTGATTTTTGAGAAAAATTTACAAAATATAAGAATTATAGAACTTATTTTGCAGTATTTTATTAGATTAAATTATTTTACAAACTAACAAAATCCAAAAATACAAAATAAAAATTCATTTACTGTTTATAATAAAAAAAAAATCAAGAATTTTTTGCAACGAAAATGATCATACACTTTTAGTACGATCCTTGATTTTTTTTAAATCATTTACATAAATTATGTTTCATAATTATTTTAATATTGAGTCGGTCCTCATTTATATTTATAATCTCTTTCATATTGAATACGGGCGTATACAAACTAAAATGTAACGATTGCGAGGCGTTCGACCGGTGTTAGAAAGGAAACTACCAACGAAGGACGCCAAATAATAAATAATATGGAAGTTACCGGAAAATCTGTACACGAAATTAGAAAATAAGTTGACCGAAGTCATTCTACAGTTGCCTAAATAATATCCAGATTCAACATCACACATTCGGCTGAAAACAGGCAGCGGACAGGACGAAATCCAACATTTTCCAATCGGGACGAGCGAAAGATTTTGGATTTAGTGAGAGAAAATCTAAAAACAAGCGCTCCTAAACTAGCTTCAGCTAAGAAGCCATTAGTTTCGAATTTGAGCCGAAGGGAGAAGTAAAATTTTGGAGAAAACCTGCTACAGCGCTGGGGCTAAAACACGTCATCCCAACTATTAAACATGATGGTGGTTCGGTTATGCTACGGGGTTCAATTGTCGGTGGGTGGGGTAGGTAAACTTGTTTGTATAAATGAAAATTTGAATTGATGGAAATACTTAAGCATTCTAACGGACAATTTGAAACAATCCGTGGAACCCAATATTGGCCCCAATTGGTCGTGCCATTATGGATCTTGCAGCAACACAACGATCCTAAATATATGATACACATTGTGAAAGAATGGATTCTGAATAATGTTCCAAACATGTTACATTCGCCACTCCAATAACCTGGTAAATTGCCGAAATCGATATTGTAAAATTTTTTATTTTATTTAATTTAATATTTTAATATTTAAAATTTATAAAGTTTTTGTAAATACAAAATTAAGTTTCACGATAATAAAGCTGTTTACTATATTTTTAAAAATAAAAAATAGAAAAACTTTTGAATAATACATTAGTTTATTGTTTAGATTATATAAGTGAAACTTAGTGCACATCCCAGGACAATGTCTATAAAACATGATAAAAATAGTGTTTTAGTGAATTTTGTTAAAAATTAATTTGTTAATGGTATGATATTATAGTCGTAGTGTAAACGCTATTTTACTACTATATAATACTAACTTATTCAGCAGTATTGATTCGAAAGTGCAACTGGATGTTATTTATACCAACTTTTCTAAAGCGTTCGATAAAATTAATCATTTAATTCTAATCAAAAAGCTACAGCGGCTGAATTGTCAAGCCATCCCTACTAAGTGGTTGCTGTCCTACCTCTCAGATAGGTGGCAGTTTGTTAAAATTGGTGAGTCATCTTCCCGTCTATTTCGGGTTACTTCTGGAGTGCCACAAGGTAGCCACATTGGGCCACTTCTATTTTCAATATTCGTCAACGACGTGGTTAACTGTTTTGTCTCTGCTGATTGCCTGCTTTACGCAGATGATATGAAAATATTTGCACGAATATCAAACGTATCCGACTGTATAAATTTCCAAGCGGATTTAAACAGATTTTGTGATTGGTCGGTTGAAAACAAACTGTTGCTGAACGTGAGTAAATGTAAGGCAATGTCTTTATGGCGTACTCGCTTTCCGATTATACATCAGTATTCGCTTTATAATGAAGAAGTCGTTAGAGTTAAGTTTATATCCGATTTGGGTGTTATTTTCACTCGAGATCTCACATTTACAAGGCATATTGATTCGATAATAAGCCGAGCATATATGATGCTTGGTTTTATTAAATGGAATTGTAAGGATTTCTGTAATCCGATAACCTTGAAATCTCTGTTTGTCTCATTTGTTCGATCAATTTTGGAGTATGCCTCACAGATTTGGTCACCTTCTTACCGATGCCATTCCGCGAGAATTGAGAGTGTTCAAAAACAGTTTCTTATCTACGCGCTTAAAGATTTACCTTTAATGCAGGCACATGAGCACGTACTTCCGCCTTATCGCGATCGTTGTGTTCTCTTAAAATTACAACGGTTAGATCACCGACGTGATATTTCATCCGCAATATTTGTCCGTGACGTATTATGTTCACGTTTAGATTGTGCCGAGATACTCACCAGCTTCCGCTTTTATGTTCCAGAACGGTGCTTGCGTCGCCGGGACGAATTCATATTTACGAGAGCGGTGGCCACAAATTATTGTTCATCTGAACCAGTCTTGAACTTATCGCGTGTTTTTAATCTAGTTTTTCATAGGTTTGGTTTTAAAATGTCAAGAAAT
This sequence comes from Nephrotoma appendiculata, assembly GCA_947310385.1. Classification (NCBI taxonomy): domain Eukaryota; kingdom Metazoa; phylum Arthropoda; class Insecta; order Diptera; family Tipulidae; genus Nephrotoma; species Nephrotoma appendiculata. The sequence continues at coordinate 227,401,428 of OX371224.1, forward strand.
TCATTGAGGAACGAACTATTTAAATTTTATAATAACCGTTCTTAAATTAAATAACTTTTTCAATTTTGTCATGTCGCTTATTTTTAATAATTGTAATAATTACCGATTGTAACCCTGTAGGTAAAATATATAAATAAATAAATAAATAATATTTTAATTTTGTTTAGTTTATTTCCTTTTTTCATTGTGATGTAAAAGTTTCTCGTGTATATGTACATTTTCAAATACGTTATATAAAAATATATACATAACAACATGAACAAATATGAAATTTCTCTAAAAGACATTTCACAATAATAAACTACTGTTTGTAAACGAACAGCTGTCACTTAAAATTACTTTTTTTGGCTGGTTGGAATGTCAAAAAAAACAACAATTGGTTTCGTTAAAATTCGTATTTTTTTTGTTAAGTTCTTATTCCTGACTGGTTTAAGCTTTACATGAAAATTAAGTTTGACTTGGTATAATAAAATTGAAATGTCATATATCACATTCTTATTTTTTTAAGTTTTTAAGTTTTTATTCCGGACTGGTTCCGTTTTAAGACTGCAAACATGACATCGGCAGTTAGTTCCGAAAATACCATGGTATCAGTGTATCACACAAAATGTATTAAAACAACAACAAAGTTGTCATGTACGCAGCATAAGATACGAGGCGGAGAAACTAAAACTATAAAAAATTGGAAAACAAAAATTAAAATAGAAAAACATTCCGCTTCGATGTAATAATTTCAACTAAATATATTTTGTAAACCGTGAACCGTCGATTTAGCGTTTTGACATCATTTTACCTCAGAGGCCTTTCGTAAAGGTGGCAATGGTTATATCCCTTTTTCTGCCAGACCAAATTTTTTTTTTGCTTCAAATTAAATATGTGTGTGTGTGTGTATATAAAATGACAGGTTGTAATGTCTTCCGGATTTTAACGGATCTTAGTTAAATCGGAATTATTTTTGAGAAAAACATTATAATTTGATAAAATATAAATTATAGAACATATTAAATATTTGTTTTTGATAAGATATTAATTATTTTACTATTATTATAGTTATAGTGTTATTTTTCGGACGAAAACGGTTTAAGTGGAATGCACAAATGTGTATGTTGGTCCAAAATACATATAAAAATAAATTTTTGGCATGATTCTTTTGCCTTACCCACACAATTGTGATGGCGACCAGGAAAAGGGATATACAAGTTGGACGAGAGAAAATGCCAAATATGTATACTGCTATTTGATATCGTTCCACTTTGGTGTCGTTTACGCCGATCGCGATTTTCATTTATTTTAAGTGAGTTTGATCAATGCCTCCTAAACTACAGGCCGCATACACCAAATGATGACGACACGCTATGTCTACGTTGTTGTTGCTTTCTCTAGTTGTTTTGTTAGTGTAAATATCTTAATATTATTATTGCGCAGTCTCAGTTTAGACATAAATTGACGTCATGTGTAAAAAATGAGAGTAGTAAGAGGCCTGTAGTTTAGGAGGCATTGGTTTGATCAAACAGTGCCTTCTATAGTACTGGCCTGTGACAACATTCATTTTTAATAAATTTCACAAACTCAACTTATAAATTTCACAAACTTAACAAATAAAAATCTGAATTATTTTACAATAAATTAATAAATTATGAACAATTTTAATGTAATTGATTTTCTTAATTCATAAATTGAATTTTTCCGATTCACATTCAAGAAGTTAATGAGAATTTAAAGAAATGCGCCTATTTAGATAACGTAATACAAAGTTCTAGTGTATTCCACTACAAAAATATAAATAAAACCGTGAGAGCAGAAAATATATGTGATCATTTTGTTTCTATTTTCTCATTTCATTTTTGTATTTTATTGTCATTGTCCCATGACACACGAGCATTTTTTCTATTTTGGCAGTTTTTTTCTACCAATGATTTGTTCTGCTCTCTCTTAAATAAAATTTTAACTAAAATGAGTCAAAAATGTCCTTGAAATATTTTTTATTTCATTTATGTTTGAGTTGTGTGGTAGAACAGAAAATTTGTTTAAGTCGCAATTAAAACTTGTATCATAGGTAAACGGGGAAAGAAACGAAGAAAAATGCGGCATTTTTTTTTTACGTGTGGCATGGGCAATTTTCATTTATGCCCGATTGTATGAAGGATGCTAAATGATTAATCGTCTGATTAATCATAGTTTGCATTGTATGAACGCAAAAATAAATCGTTGATTTATTTTTTAGCGTCTGATTTATCATCTCTTTTTGGCGACTAAATCGGAGAGTAAATCTACTTCTTTTTGACGTGTGAGACTGACAACATTTTATTTTGTTTCATTTGACACTTCCTAAAGTTATCATATAAATACAATAATAAAATTTAAAATTAAATATATTAAAAATATATTAATAAATATATTATATATATAATATATATAATACATAAATCATAATGGCCTCAATGAGGAAGAAAATGAATAATTCCGAGGTGGAAATATTATTTTCCTGTGTAGAGAAACATAAAAAAATTGTAATGTGTAAAAAAACGGATGCAATTACAAATAAATTAAAAAAAGACGCATGGCAAAAAATAACCGATGATTATAATTCTAGAAATATTAATAAAAAAAGTGAAACTCAGCTTCATAATACTTTCAGAAACAAATTGGGGGATTTTAGAAAAGTATTAGCGGAAGAAAAAGCTGAGAGGTTTAAAACAGGTGGCGGGTCTTACAAACCTAAGCTTACAGAATTAAATCCAATTTATTCATTTGTGGAGGCTTCAATACGTCCACTTCCAAATATCGATTCATCAGACGTGTTGTTTCAGGTATGTACTCGTAAATTGTCAATTTTCCATAGTTAATTAAAATCACCAAACGAATATTTTCTATTTTATGTTTTAGGAAGATTATTCGCCAGAATATCTCGATGTTCAAATTCCCGAAAAAGAATTTACGGAAGACAGTGGTGAAAACTATAATACTCGTATAGACGATTCTGAGGTGACGGTTCCGAGCAGTGTAAGCGAACCAACCATACGAATTGAACCGCAAGATTCTGAGGTGACGGTTCTGAGCAGTGTAAGTGAACCAACCACACGAATTGAACCGCAACCATCAACATCTAGTCATGCCAGATCAGATGTCATTAGATCACGTGCCTCCAAGATTTCAAAATCCGAAAATTTGAAGAATAGCATGATGGAACAAATTGTTAAAACCGAGAAATTAAAACAAAAATATTTAAAAGTAAAAATAAAATATTATAATAAAAAAATGCACAATGAAATTTAGATAATAATTATGTATATACTTTTATTTTGTATAATGAGACATGTAATAAATTTGAAGTGAAATAAAGTTGTTTATAAAATATACATTTACAAATTTTGAATTATTAAATTCCTTATTCTGTCATCAGGAACGCTTTCTGAAGGATTTCGACCGGTATTAACAGGTTGATTATAAATATTTGGTATTTCAACCTCGGGTTCAGTTGGTTCGGGATCCCTTCTTACCACCGCAATATTATGCAAGACTGCCGTAGCAACAATCATTTTGAGACTGTTCAATATGTGCAAACGACTTTTACTTGCAACCGATGGGAACCGCCGTTTCCAAATACCAATACATCTTTCAACTAAGATTCTTGTCCTTTTATGTTTCATATTGTATGCACGCTCCTGTTCAGTTTGGGGATTTCGCAGTGGAGTAAGTAAATAGTTTGTATTCCTGTATCCACTATCTCCTAGTAAAAATCGATCTCCAAATTGTCCATCTTCCAATTTTATTTTTAATAGTGAAAAATTGAAAATGGTTTGATCATGAGCAGATCCATGCCACCTAAAAATATAAATAATTATGTAAAAGTGGTTTCGAATTAAATTTATATTAAAACAATTTGAAATACCGTGCGGTCAAGTCAATAATCTTATGATCAGCATCGCACACCACTTGGCAATTAATGGAAAACCATCCTTTCCTATTTCTAAATAGTTCCGCGTTACAACCACCGGGTGAAGTTATGGGAATATGTGTTCCATCAATTAATCCCAATATCCTAGGAATTCCATGCATATTATAAAACTTTAATGTTTGATGTTGCTGCTCTTCTTCAGTTGGCATTTTCACGTATTGGTGAAACTTATTAGCCAACATAATATTCACTTTCCTTACGGTCCGACATACCGTTGCTGTGTCGACACCAGACAAATCTAAAACATTTTGAAAACTGTTGGTGGCATAATATCGCAATGTTATAAACAATTGGTCCTCAATACACAACGGAAGTCCTCTCATATTATGGACTTGTAAATCCTCTTTTAATATGTTTACAATGTACATAAACGTTGATTTTAAAAATCTATTATCGATGTCGAAATTCATCGTCTGAATAAAATTCGAAAGGATTATTGTAATCCTTATAAATTTTTGGCCGACGAATCCCACATATTAAATCCAGATCTCTTACCTCCATGACGGTTTCTGAATCCGATGATGATGATGATGATGACTCTTCCATCTTAAATAAACAAAATACTTATAACTTTATACAATATCATATACATTAAAAAGCAAAGTTATACCTATAACTACTCATACCTTATGAAAAAGCAGTATTTGTTTTAATTTATTATTATTATTTTAGTTGAAATAAAAAAATTATTTTCACTTATAAACAAGAACTGACAAAATAAAACAAAGTTGTAAACGTCAAAGCAAAAGTATTGCCATATTCATATAATAAACTGCTATAAAAACTGCAATAAAAGAGAATATAGATTTTTATTTAGCAACGTTCATACAATGCGCAAAAAATAAAATCACCGATTGATGATTAATCATTACTCACATATTTTTTTAGATTTAGCATCCACCATACAATCGGGCATTAGTGTCACATAATTAGTCGAAGCCGTACAGTACGATGCATTTTTTCTGTATTTTACATGATATCCGTACTTCTTTTCCTATTTTTATTGAATCTAGTACCAATTACAACAATTTTGAATTAGATGATATTACAAATCGACTTATGTTGGATAAAAATGACAAAAAAATGCCAAAACCTAAAATAAAAATGTGCATGCATTACTAGAAAAATTAAAAAAACGAATATCCTTCGGCTTCAACAGTTTGTTCGAAACTAAACAAATTAACAAAATTACAAAACAACTGGAGAGAGAAATAATATTTTTATTGTTTTGTAATTTTGTATGACGAAATTTGTTTTGGTTTTATGAGAACGAGGCGGAGCCAAAAACTAGAAAAAACTGGAAAACGGAAATAAAAAATGAATAACCTTCTACTTCGATGTAATAATTGCAACTAAATATATTTTCTGATGTAATTTTCCTTTTTAAAATTTATCTGCCATGGCCCATGCCACACGTAAAAAAAATGCCGCATTTTTCTTCGTTTCTTTCCCCGTTTACCTATGATACAAGTTTTAATTGCGACTTAAACAAATTTTCTGTTCAACCACACAACTCAAACATAAATGAAATAAAAAATATTTCAAGGACATTTTTGACTCATTTTAGTTAAAATTTTATTTAAGAGAGAGCAGAACAAAACATTGGTAGAAAAAAAATGCCAAAATACAAAAAATGCTCGTGTGGCATGAGCAATCTAGTTGAACCGTCGACTTAGCGTGTCGTCATCAGTTGGTGTAAGCGGCCAGTAGTTTAGAAGGCATTGGATCAAAGCTCTCTTTATATTAGCCTCACGTTGTCACCTTTACTACAATCAGCTGTGCTAAAATGATGACGAAACGCCAAATGAACGGTTCACCATATATTATCCAGATGGCAGATAATTTTAAAAGAGAAAATTACAATACAAAACGTATTTAGTTGTAATTATTATTAAATCGAAGGGGAAGGTTATTCGTTTTTATTTTCGTTTTTCAGTTTTTACTACTTTTTGTTTATCCGCCTCGTTCCCTTAAATTCAAAATAAATTCCGTTATGGAAAATTACAAAACAGTAAACATATATTTGCTTTCTGCATTTAACGTCGTACAAACTTTTGAATGAAGCCGAAGAATATACGTTTCATAATTTTATCTTTGTTATGCATGTACATTTTTACTTTAGATTTTACCATTTTTTGTCATTTTTAAATTATTGCGATTAGTACGAAGAATCAATAAAAATAGCAAAAAAGCGCGAATATCATAGTAAAAATCAGAAAACACTTCCAACGGCTTCGATTAATTTTATGGCACTAAATAAAGAGTCTTTCAATAGGGACGCTCGAACTTTGTTAAGTTATAGTGGTGGCAAAGCACCATGGAAGGTTAAAGCGTTGAACAACGTGTGCAAATGATTAAATTTAATTTTCAAAATCAGTGCTCCATCCGAGAAACATTCCGCACATTTTTATCACTGCCAAAACCGTGTTGCCGAGTTGGCGTTTGGTGACCAAATTCGAGTCAACCGGTTCAATAAATTATCAGCGGGGGTTGGCACGTCATCGAAACGCAAGGTCTGCTCAAAAGATGCTGCTGTTTGTGAGAATGTACGGGAAACCCCGATACAGTCAATTTCTCGTCATTCACAAGAATTTGGCCTTTCTGCAACTTCAACTTAACGAATTTTCGGTCGGGACTTGTGTCTGCACCCGCATAAAAACCAACTGACCCAGGTACTTAAGGTAAACGCCTATATTATATGCGGTATGTTCAAGCAAAAGTGTTAGATTTGGTACTAATCCACACGAGATGCACCAGCACCAAATGCATCCCGAGATAGACTTTTTGATGCGGATTTCGGTTAGGCGGAAATATTGCTCCACATTTCTTCCAAAACGAAAAGGCATTGCCATAACCGTCTACGGAGAGCGCCACACATCGATGATAAGCAACTTCTTTTAGCATAAACTGGATGATATGGATACCGAGGTCGGTAGGTATTTCCTTTGCATTCCTACGTGGTCACCAAAACTTGTAAGAATTGTAGCAATGGTTGCTTAACGCGGTGATGTTTACGTAGAGGTATCCCAAGAAGAAATGACTAAAAAGAGAAATTAAAAGTATGTACTTTCGATATAAACCAAATTAGTGACATTATGTATTTCCCTCAATTTTTGTTATCTTTTAAATGTGGTTTCCGACTGCATGGGGCTTCCTGATGGTTGCAATGACAATATAACTTACTGCATACTCCAATAAACCATTCCATATTTTTTATTAATTCCTTATTAATACAATTGAAGTGTGACAATTAACTTATAGTGTAAGTAAATTGTGTATATAGCAATTTTCTATAACAACCGCATAAATTAATTTAAAACTATACGTAACAATCATATGGAATTAATATTAAAATAATGTTTTTGTAACACAGACAATTATGTCGAAATGAATTTAAAAATCATAAATCAAATAAATAATGAATATAGAAATATATAGGAATCTATGTTCCATTAAATCTGAACTTTCACGTTTCATATGTAAACAACTTACTGAAGAATCAATCGTTATTCAATTTTCCCATGCATGATGTTGGCGGCGGTTTTCAAAACACAATTGTAGTATTAATGTACAGAAATGAAAACTAATTCAATTTAGAGCGCTTTGCACTTACTTCTTTACAAGATGGAAGAAAAACTCGACTTATCATTTATTTTACTTTAATTATTAAATTGCACAGAAACCGATCGTCAATTTAATTTTATCATATATGTTTAATATTGAGTAAATGTTTACAAAATTTAAAGTTCACGTTATTTTATGAATGGAAACATTTTTAATCGTGACAGGTTTTTCAGTTTTGATTTTAAATATTTATAACTCCCACTGTTTCAAAGCTTTAAAACTAGTTATTTTATAAATAATTTCATTTTTTGTCATTATTCGCTTATATATGTAAATATGTATAACTACAATATGTTGACGTCCATTTTAATAAATATTTCAAATAAATTTCTAACGAAAACTGTACACAATGGCAATGAGAAATAATATCTTGTGTTGCGTATATTTTATAATATATAATTATTATTTAAGAATAAAGCCGACGAAAATTGAAAGCTGTTTCGGATATTTATTGCCAAAATAAAGATGAAATCATTTAAACGAAAAATTTTTACGCGATTAGTCAGCGCAGGCAGGTATCGCGTTCTTGTTGTCTAACCAGTTTTTAGCTTATTTAAATCTTTGGATTTTTCTTGTCGCTAAAAGAAACAAAAATCAATGTCTTTATTCAATCACGTTAAGAACAGACAAACCTCAAAATAACACTAAAACGACAAAATGTTTGTTCTGTGCAAATTCTGTGTATCAACCTTTAAATGGATTAAAATTTTGTTTAATTAGGTTTTTTCCGTTATACTCTCGCTGTATGTGTTTTATATATTTTTTATGATACAAACCCATTATAATGTTAGAACGTGTGTTACTTTACTTGTATTATTGATTTGTACGTTAGTGTCCACAGTGTTTGTTTTTTTTTTTTTCTTAAATTATATCATTTCGAAAATGTTGATAAATTATTTAAAATAAAAAAAATAAAATAACTTTTACAAACAATTAAATTGGATAATCACAATCGAATTTACCTTTGCTAAACTGTCGGTTTCGCCCGCTTTTATTTATTTTATATGTATGGTATACAAAAATCAAATTTAATTCATTTGTTTCGTTTGATTTAAAAACCTCATCACCCACTAGATTGTGTATTAGGAAATCAGAAATATATTTGTTTATAGTTTTTGTTTGACTCGTGTAACAATTGTTTGATTAATCGATATACATAGTTTAGACTAAATTATATAAGCATAATTTTAATATTACATCGAATTAAATATTTGTATATTTATCAAGTGACCAATTTATCTAAATGGGTGCTGAATTAATATGACATTATGAAGAAGAAGAGAAGAATTTACAAGCCCGAAGAAGGAAATAAAACCAGAAAGGTAAACAGAACATATCAACGGCATAATAAAAACAGTACCGAAATCGAATGTACTAATGATTAAAAAAAAATTCTGTCACAACCGTTTACTGATCATGATGCAAGCAAGAAAATAAAAGCTTAACTTTCTCTAGAATTGGCGAATGTTTACAATAAACATCAAATGACATTTCTCGAAGTCATGTAATTATTAAGAAACAACTAGTTTCACGGCAAAAACAACCCAAACCAAGAGAGAAAGGATCTCCATCAATTAACGTTACGGTTATATTCAATTAAAATCGGTCACTCTAAACTATTGTAAACTATATTCCTTATTAGAGAGTCGCTAAATTTTTGGATTGAATAAAGAAATAAATAATAAATGTGTCACTTACAAAAAACATTGGCCACCACATTGCAAAACAATAAAGGCCCTAATCATATGTAGCAACATTTCCAAAGAGGGCCTAAATACATCAGCAGTCTAGATATAAATTAATTAAAATCTAACTATTGCGACTTTTAAACAACTTGTTTGTTACCTTAGTAAATAGTACAACCTCCTTCAAACATGTCCACTAGTAACGCCATAGCTTTGCGATCTCTGCAACCAGAGTCATACAGGGTGATTTTAGTCATACAGGGTGATTTTTTTAATCCAACCTTTCGCAAACGGTGCAAATAGGAAAAAAAAATTTATAATGAAAATTGTTCAGTGTCGATGGGGTCGTTTAGTGGTTGAAAACGCTTGAACGTTATTAGTTTGGGAGATGTAAATGAAAGTTAGTTTTTTTTAATTAAAACCTAGTCATGGGCTTTATTTTTCAAGCAAAATTTTTGCAAATTGTAGAGCATTTATTAAAATTAAAATTTTGCTTCTACATTTTGTTCACATCTTCTTTGGCCATAGTTTTTATAAATTCTTGAACAAAACATGAAACAGCGATACGAAAAAAACTCAAATCTAAGTAGTAGTGCGTTATTTGATCGGGGAATAATTGAAATTTCATTTAATCAAGTCGCAACTTGATTTTCTTCTAGAGGCTTGTTCTTTGTTTTACTTGGGATATTGCTTTAGTCTTGTTAAATTGTCCTGACGTGAACTAGCCAACAAATAACTTATCAAAAAGCCTAAAAACAGTGAACTTTCGGTAGAGCTGCGGCAACAAATAAATAATAATAGTAATTTGAATATAGAATTTCAGTGCAAGAACTAAGTAAACAATTAAAATTGCAGGAAAGTACTATTTATAAACAAAGAGAGATGTGGACGGAAAAGGGTAACAAACGAAGCAGTTTATTACCGTTTAGTTAAAGAGTTTATTAAATGTCCAATACAACCACATTCCAATGTTTCAGAAATATCAAAAAATATTATAGGTTGACAAATCAGAACTATATCTCCAGACAACTTAAGGAACTCCAAGCGACTAAAGGAAGTTTGCATTCAACGATACTTAATCAGAACAGTGATTAATATCACTAACATGAAATATTTTATCCATGGCGATTATCATAAGTCGTATTTCCGAAAAAAGAACATAAAAATCATCGATCGTTTATCGTACGGATAGGCATAACGGTGGAAAACCTGTGTTTTGGGGTTATATTTCTTACAATGCTGTTGGAGATTTGGCCCTTTTGCCTGATAAGGTTCATAAAAAGGTATATGTTGACATTTTAAACGACTATGAAGCTGTTTGTGGTGACAATCTCTCATCTCTCTGGGGAGAGACTGCTTGCATCAACGAGACAATAGACACCAGTTCACACCCCAAATGTATGCCAAGAATGTTTGAAAGGTTCATTGTTCTAGACTGCCCTCCACAAAGCTCAGATTTAAATGTAATTGAAAATGTGTGGACAGAAGTCAAGCGAAATGTGACAAACGTAACCGGAAAATCGAAAAATAGCTGAAAGTGAAATCCACGAGGTTTGGTTCAATTTAACTCGAATATCTTTAAAAAGTTATAGATTCAATGCCAAATCGTCTCCAGGCTGTAATAGACGCAGAGGGAGATGTCACTCGATATTATAAGTTTAAAAGAATTCATATTATATAATGCGTAATATGTAACTAAAAAATTAAAAATTTCAAATACTTAAAATAAAAAAAAATGTGATTTTACTAAAAATAACCAATTTTTCGTAAAAAAAACTTAATTTCCAAATACTTTTGACCATGACTGTACACTTTGGAGTGCACCTTTTGATTAAATAATTAAATGCTTTTGGCTAAAAAATGTCGATTTCACACAGTGAATTCAAAATTACGTGCGAATAACTCAAACTTCTAGATTGCTATTGAAAAAAATCCCTTTCATTATTTCACGAAACGAGACGCCCAACTATCGATGATATTTTAAACGGGTCGTAGAAATATGATTTTTGTGTTGAACAACTATTTACCGGCGTACCAACTCTTGCCATGATAATATTTAAATGCAATTCACTCTGAATGCTATAGAGAAGATTATCATATTTTTGTTGTCAATTTTTTCTTAAATGCCATAACTAAGGTCAATACGATTTTTTTTAAAAGTATTCATTTGCAGTATTTTTAAATTTATTACAATAGAATTTTAAGATTTAGTATTTAAACTAACATGTTTATGAATCACACCGTAAACCGCCGTATATAGACGTCTGTAGAGTTAAGTTCGCATAAATTTCATCTTGCCTTCAAATCACCGTCATCATTAAAATATCGCATGATTCCTGCATATAAGAATATACGATACAGCAAAAGAAATAAAAAATATTTGAATTATTCTCATATAAGTAGTATACTAACTAAATCCATAATACACATATGCAATGTTCAAAATTTTTGAAATATTATAAATTAGGTACATATATTTTGCACCATGCGATTATTTGGGTTATGTTTGATTTTTAACTTTAATAAGTTAGTTTTCTTTAATAGTAATCGAAAAAGAATTTATTTATAGATAAAGATATGAGTCATCATTGTTTTATACTATATGCTAATAAGTTTAGAAGTTCAAGAATATTGACATAGAAATGAAATTATATAAATAAATAAAAAGTAGTTATAATTTCAGATAAATTCAGATGACGTTTATATAATATTTTGTATTTTTCGTCTATTTTCAGGTAAGATTTGCATACACGATGACACATCAAGAATTTTGGATAGCCCAAGCGTGTTATATCGAAATGTAGCATTGACAAGGTAACCCTCCTATTATAAACACAATCACGAAAATAAAAACTATTATATTTCCTTAATTAAACCACAAAAATATATCTGTTTATAGGCAATCCAACTGATTCATATTATTTGTTATATAATCAAACGCGTAACATGAACATCAATCACATTCTCTCAAAAGAATAAAACAAAAAATAAATAGCAAAGTCTTGATCTTAAGCACAGCATACATAATAATCTGTAAAATACTCTGGTCATTAAATGTTTTACATAATAAATCACTATCTCGAATTATACAATAATAATAATTGTACATGTGCAAAACTACTTGCATATGTATTTCTTGTTTATCGTAGTCTCCATGTCACAAATTAAATTTCCAATTTTGAATTGAAAAAATTAGCACTTTCATCTTAGTGATTTTTAAAAATTTTTGTTATTAAAACATAACAAAAGAAACACACAAGAATTATGATTTAATAAATTGGTTTTATTGGGGGGAGGTGGAATTACACAATAAAACGGAATTTGTATGTCTTATGAAATACAATTTTTTGTTAGAGGCCCAATTTCTTTTAAAATAAAATGCGTTTCCTTTAAAATTCTTTATCACAATATGTTTATCGCATAGATCACTATAAGCAATCAATTTAATACTGACCTATTCAATTTATATTGATGTATTTATGATAAAATTATGCAAATTGTATATTATTTATAAATTATAAAGTTGTACACCGGTGTTTTTCGTTATGCAATTGCTTAATCCGATGAATAAAATAATTTTTCAGAAAGGTAAACAAATCCGCATTTATACTATATAATTATTTATACAGCGAAAATCGCACACATAACCTTTCAACTTGGATTAATTTTGATTGGCCTACTTTTCTACCTTTCTGTATTTGAAGGTATATAGCAAATAGTTTTGTTCATATGATGTAATAAACTTAACTAATTATGCGGTTGATTCAAAAATGTGTATATTGCAATAATTATGCAATTTTTAAAAATTGCATTCTCAGACATGTATACTGAACTTTAAAATAGCTATTTATGATACCAAGTGTTAAAAGTGACAATGGATGTTTCAAACACGTCAAAGCAGAGTGTCCCATTTCTTCGAACAAAATATAGTAAAATCATTTTTATCACGTATATTACACAATATTTTCTTCTTCTGCTTCTCTACTTTCACGGTCAGAGCCTTATGTCTTTGGTACGCAGGTGTGATAAACAGTGCATCATTCCTTTGTTATACGTTTCACTGCGCACTATGATGCTTCATAGTTCTCTGTTTACTGAATTTATGTATGTTAGCGCAACCTTGATGCTTCTTCAGTATATTCAATATTTCAGTAACTTTCAGTTTGTTTACAATTCCTTGTGACGGTTGTGGTGCATTTTTACTTAGATCAATTTGTTGTTTATTTTCCTGTCTGACCATATGTGTAATTCTCCCTACGCATAGATACTTCATTTCTTGCTCGATCCTTATTTGGATGACTTAGTTAGAGGGGGTTTGCGTGCCTGATCCCTCATTTTCTGTAGCTGCTTAGAAACCTCACACCTTGCAAAAACCACTAATAATTTTCTTACTGTTTAATCAGTTTTCTTACTGTTTCCAAATTCGGAATTGTCAACCGAAAATAAATTACTATTGTATCAACAAGTGCTAAAGCCTGTATGGACTTACGGAATACAGCTCTGGGGCTGTACAAAGAAAACCAACACCAAAATAATGCAAACTTTTCAAAACAAAGTGCTACGTGGTATAGTTAACGCTCCGTGGTACATTAGGAATGATGATCTTCATAGGGACCTAAATATCCCGACGGTTCAAGAAGAAATAAAAAAATTTGCAGTAATTCATGGACTACGTATCTATCAACACGTAAATGAAGAGCTTCGTAGTATGTTGGACACTTCACATGCAGTAAGACGATTGCAGAGAACGAAACCAATCGATTTAATGGATTAAAGACACCAGAGCAAAGACTACTTCAGTAAATAACCTATAAATGGAGATGGCCAATGGGCCTCTTCTCATACACAAGTGACTAAATTAAGAAAGAAAAATTACTAGATGAATTGTATTCAGTTGTAATAATTTAAAATAAAAAAAAAAAAAAACTGTTAATTTCGCTTGTAAACTATCGCATCTTAACTAAGACTTTCCAAAGTCACTCATTGCGTTCATCACACCCGTATTTATATACCACTCTAAATATTCCGGATTCTACATTCGCCACGATTCTATTCTAGTTCTACTAATCTGCTATAAAACTATTTCTAATACGTCTAGATGAATCTAGATGTCACTAATAAATGTCATTAAATTCTCAACTCTTGACTGAACTGCACTAAATTTATGTCCTTCCCAAATGTCAATCAAACGTTGAATTGACGCCAATAGTCGGAAGCGGAACGGCATTTATAAAAAAAAATATGGAGTGTTTACTTCTAAGGTAGTTTTACTAATGAGTGGAAACATTACGGGTAAATTTAACCAGATAGTCAACGGTGGTAAAGCGTGGATCCATCACTATCATCCATCCATGCAATGCATGCAATCCGTAGCTAAAACAAATTAATATTCAACCATCTGCGAGCATGATAATGGCAACTACTTTTTGTAATGCTCGTGGACTGTTGATGATTGACTATTTACCTTATAAGACCACAATTACAGTGTTTCTTATCCAGGCTTTTGCATATTTTGAAACATGCTATCAGGGAAAACAGCGAACGAAGTCAAGCATGAAATATTAGTTTTAAATAACAAGCGCTTTTTGTTCGAGGATTGCAAGTGGTTGGGTCTAAGATTTTCAATGACAGGAAGTAATGCTCGCTAGAAGAAGAGTATTATCGATAACAGGGGATATCATTTTATTTTTTTGATGGAGATTATGTTGAGACTGAAAAATATTTTTGAATATAATTTATAGTTATTTCATATAGATTTATCGAACTTATTGAACCCCCTCGTAATAAAATTTTATGATTTTCACATTTTACACATATGTACATATGTACATATAAATTATAAAAATACAAATTTATTGGTAAACATTAGCATTAGATTACTCTAAATTCCATACCTCATATAGTAAATGTCGCACGATTATTAAAAATGTCAAAGTGCTCCAAAAAGCCACAAACATTTTGAATTGTGTCTTTACATTTCAAACTCTGCGGTATATAAACGAATTAAATTAAGTACAAAAACGATTAATTATTCACCTCTACTTTATATTATTTCAGCTTTCTTAATTACAACTGCACAAAAAGATCAGTTAAACGAAAACAGAAAATGAATGTTAAATTTATGTAATAATAATACATGTAAAATGTAGTTTAAGTAAGTTTTATTAACGAAAACTACTAAACACATTTATTGACATTTTACTTAACAATATTAACCTCTTCACGTTATATTTTTGTTACCACACCCAGGTGTGAAAAGTATCCCACTTAAAACATGATATTTTATTTCTTCAAGTAGATATTTTCTTTAGTAATAAGGAAACGTAAATTACTCGTATAACAATAATCACTCGAAATATTGTTTAAAGTCTCATTCTTTTTTGTTATTTTTAATAAAAAATATTATAGTTCTTATCAACGTACTATTCTTTTAGTCATAAGTTCACATCTAACAATTTTATATTAGTTGTTTCTAATGTTTTGTGAAGTATTTAGTTTGAATTTTTTTTTAAATAATCAATCTCAAGTATTTGTGGATAGTTATGAGACAATTGAGACTTATTTTCCTAGCGCGTTGATTTAGCGCGCTTAGTGATATATAATCTTATGCAATTATTTCCCCAAGGCCAGATCACTGTGATTCTTATAATATGTTTGTATCTATGTATGTATGTATAATAAAAAGATTCATTTGTCAGAATTATAAATATATTTCTTCTTAGTCATATAAAAGAATGCAATATTTCTTTTTTCTGCATATATCATACTCATAGCTATATACTTTTGTAACAAAGTTGTTGAAATATTCTGTGTATAAACAAAATAATAATGAAAAATGTGAAAATTGAATGATGGTTGGATGATGGTGAAGTGTAGAATTTTCATCACTTAATAATTTTATAAATTCATTTTCAAAGCGTTCTTCATCTCTATTGTCTGATGTATTCCGTTTGTATAGTATGTGTTTTTGCTTACAAGTTTTCATATGTATTTTTCTAAATTGAAAACTGTAGTCTGCTAAAATAAAAAACTGTAAAACTTGGACGATCAATAATTTAAGAAGTATCATAACTATATCAAAGTTATTATTTGATAATGGGAGATCAATTCTTTATTATGAAAAGAAAATTAACATTGTAAATTTTTATAAAGTTACATAGCGAGTATTCTACATTTAGGCTGCGTACCAATCCAAGGGTAAATCGTTTACTACGGTAAGTATAGATTTTTCGATCAGTTTACCATAGAGTTTTTAAAAATAATTAGATTTACCGAAAAATGTACTTAAAATTGGCTTTTACCCTTGTATTGGTACGCACCATTAGTATGTATGGGCTGGAGCATTTAAATTGATTTACTAATGTCCTATATATTAGGACAGATTCAATAGATACCCGAAGACTTTCGCTATTTGTATTTATTGTATCATTTTTGTTATTTTATTTATTTTGCTCGCGCTACAGCTCATATAGGGATTTGACCCGTTTAATGCTAGCCAGGTCCCTGAGCTGCTGGAAGATGCACGCTACTGTTGAATGGGCTTACTGGTATGCCAAGAGGATAATCTATCTAGTTCCCTTCCAATTTTACAATTTATTTTATGGTGTTCCCATGGGGCTCTTCAAATTTTTTACTATCTCATGCAACGGTTGCTTGACGTGACGTTGACGTCGCATTATCTCTTTTTGCCACGCGCCCTCGATTGTAGCCTTAATGAAATGAATAAATTTTGCCATAGTATAACTCTCCTAATATTAGTCTGACATAATTTATCGTTACAATTCCAAAGTGAAGCCGCTGGAGCAAAATGCCAAGTAAAATATCCAGATATTTTTTTTTCTCATTAAAATGTATTAGGTCGATTAAAGCCGATTTTCATCTAACAATGCCGTTCTGACCATAAAATAACCCATAGGATCTTCGAACTCGATCAAAATAATTTCAAAAATGACTCAGCGTCCACCGATATTTTAATTTTTTCACATAAACCTATTATTTTCATTGAAAGGACATCTGAATTTGTCGGCTAAAATCGAAGGGAAATTTCATATCGTTAAAAAAATGAAAAAAATTGATCATCTGATGTACCACTATACATTATTTATCTATACCTATTTTATTACTACTCTTCAGACATATATCTGATTGAAATATTCGCTCTTTTCCTAAACGAGGTGAATGCAGTGAAACCAGACTATTATTTATAATGCATTGCAAAAATAACTTGCCATATACTCAAGCCATTTCGATTTCATTAAATAAATAATCGACATTAAATTGATATCCAATTAATTTATTGACGATGATATAGAATTTAAATCCCAATCCATTTACTTTAACGTGCATTTTCAAGAATTTAGATTTTAAGCAACACTCATAAAGTTCAAAGTAATCAAACCGCACGAACGTTTTTTTTACTTTTATTGACAAATTAATTTTATTCAATGTATAAGCAGGAATATACTTACATATATATTTTTATTGCACAAAATTTTAGTTTTTTATTATAATAATCTGACATTTTATCTATCTGAAAGAAATTTTCCCGAGCGATGATTTTATTATAATGCATAAAGGTTATACAATATGCGTCGTGAAACGATTTATTTTAATAAGGTTTTATCATTAGACATGTCACTGTGATAATTATAACCCTCAGTTTTACCATCTTAATTTCGAAAAATAATTCTTCGTACACCCTTCATTATTATCATTAGTGTCGTTATATGTAGAAGGCAAGGTAAGAAGTCAATATTGATTTATCATTCAGACTTATACTCGCTAAATATAAAACCTCTTGTAAAGCGAAATGCACGTATGTAAGTAATTAATGTAATTTACGTATTTAAACACAATTGAAGTTACGATTCGATGAGAGATGTTGTTGATTTAATACCTCTCTCATTCGTTTCAATGTAAATTACATACGATTTTTCTAGTATTTTACTGATAACCATGCAAATTTTAAAGGAAATTCAATTAAATTACTAACAATTTATGTCAAATATAATTTAACATGACCCTATAATGTAACTAAAGTATAGAACTATAGAAAGACATTTTAATATGGTCAATGGTCATTAATCAAGTTCTACAAATCGAAATATAATATTTATTTAAACTAGTCTTGATGTCAGAAAATCTTTACAATAGTTAAACACTTTAAACACTAATCGCCGATTCATTGTTTTAATTCTTTGTATTAAACTTTTGTCAAACGAAGCGACTGAAATTAGATTTTTTTGTGAAGCTAACGTGATTATAATATACAAACAAAAACAGAAAGGCGCTACACTATTTTAAGAGTGTGTGTGCAATGCACCTAGAGTACAGCAATGCCTCTTAAACTACAAGCCGCTTACACCAAATGATGACGACACGCTAAGTCGACGTTTTTGTTGCTTTCTTTAGTTGTTTTGTTAGTGTAAATATCTTAACATTTTTATTGCGCAGTCTCGGTTTAGACTTAAATTGACGTCATGTGCGAAAAATGAGAGTAGTAAAAGGCCTGTAGTTTAGAAGGCATTGGTACAGTCAGTACTGCTTAATACGTCATGAAATTTATGACGACAGTTTCTTTTTCGAATTGTAGATGACAGTAATGTTCGTAAAAAGTTCTTGAGATTTAGAGGTTTAACGAAATGTTGAATGAATATTTTAATAATAATTCAATAAATGAATGCTTACCAATAGCCCGTAATACAGTTTTACGCGATTAACGTTTCGCGCAAAATCGTAATACAGTTTTACGCGATTAACGTTTCGCGAAAAAAAAATTATACCTGAAATTCATCATTTATTTCATTATATGTGCTACCATCTATAGCTAAAGATTGGAGTCATCGATATATAATCATGTATCAAAATTGTTAAAGCAATGAAGACAGTAAAATTCTAGGTGCACTGGTGTGTGTGTTGTGTGTGTGTGTGTGTGTGTGTGTGTGTGTGTGTGTGTGTGTGTGTGTGTGCGTGTGTGTGTGTGATTTACAAAATATCTTTTCTTTCTTTAGCCTCAACCAGTGAAAACTTAAGAGCTTAAGTTGTGATCCGGATAGACCACTTAGGGGAGTCGTAGGACCACCAAAATGGGGGTCAGTTGATTATTTGTAATGAGAAGCCTATAAAATTTTGGTGATTGTAGCAGTAACCGAAATGGTACAAATAGCGTGCCACTTAAGCTTCGCTGGTAGAGGCATTTGTCATACGACAGCCAATATCTCATTTTGTTTTAATTATTTATTTCACGCTAGTTTTAGGCCAAGTCCAACGACAGTATTTGACTAAACGTTTAAAACAATTTAATTTCTATTTCAACATCGGATGCAAGATAATTTCAAGAAACGATCTAACCTGGCCTAACAATTAACTCGATTTCTTTAATTATTTAGGAAATTGCTTTCACGTTATAGACAGTTTTTTCTTAATCATGTCGATTATAGAATTCACCGGATTCACTACGGCGGGAGTCCAAACTTCTTATAATTAAAATCATTAATTTCAATCAAGGTTGCATTGAAAAATGGGTTTATTTTCAAATAATTCAGTTTTTACGATTCGCAAACCTTTCGTAATGTTTTAGCTGCGGATTTCGAACGAATGTTTTTGTTTGATTTGTGTATAAATAAAACCGGTTGGACCAGTTTGGACTCCCGCCGCAGTAAATCCGGCGAGTTCTAAAATCGACGTGATTACTTTACATTTTTTGCCTAAAGATTAAAAATATACGAACAAAAATTTTAGTTTCCTAATTAATATTTCGCGCTGTTTTCGAAATTGTGACACGCTTTATTAAAAGATTAACACTTTATCCATAACATTAATGATACAGTTAGCTAGCTGAATAAATTTTAAACATAACCAAAATATAAAAACAAAAGCGAAAGTTAGTAAAAAAGATATTCTTATCAAATAACAACAAATGATAAGTATCAAATATATAAAGTATGATTATAAAATTTGTTACACATTTTTGAGCCATCAAATAAGCGTTCTATCTTAAAAACATAACATCATGACGAAATAATGTAAGTAATAACCATATTATATACATATGAGTAAAATATTACAAATGTTTATTCTAACGTTGAGTCAATATTTGGTTAACGCGTCAAAATTATTTTAAAATTTCAATTTAACGTAATTAAAATGTCTAAATTTAAAAAATAATTGTTGAGCTTCATATGTCTGCATTTTATTACACAAAGATAATTGATGAATTGTAGGTGATTTAAAAGATTAAATGAGAACTAAGTTCTATATTAGCTGCGTTTTTAAAAAAAAACCGGATCGAGTTCGCGATGGCCTTTTAAAATTTATCCAATTAAAAATTCAAAATTAATTTTTTGTAATTAAATAGGTTTCAGTGGTTGAGACTTAGGCCTTTTTTGGCCCATTGTGGTACCACGCATTCACGCCACATCACTAACCCATTCACCTATTCACCTACTCACACAACTACAGTATACCACCTGCACATTGCAAACTCCATGTCAACCTGTACATTGACATTGATGGTGGATCGGCGCTGAATTCTGCACTCCATCAGAGGGTCTTAGTTGAGTTTCATCACCGATTGTAATCGATTTGCATCTAGCCTCTGATGGGATTCGAACCCATACCTTCCGGTCCAAGTGCCGAAGCTTTAACCACTGCACCACTTGTCCGGTCCATTAAATAACTTAAATCAAATATGTATTGAAGACTATACAACAAAAAAAATCATTATAAAAATTTTAAAAGCCAACAAATACGAGTAATTGAAGATATGTATTTTGCAAAATTAAACAATAATAATTTTATGTTAGACAGTACACTCGAAATAATCTCCTTGACTATGAATGAATTTTCTGTTTTTAATTAGGAATCGTAAATTAAGAATATTTTTTTTGTTTATAGAAATTCTAGAATATTTTTAAACCGTTTTTTTCTGTCTCTGCAGATGTCAACACCATTTAGTATAGACAATTATATTCTTTAGAGATCGTTGTGGATCAAAGTTAAGATGATCGATCCTTCGTCTATACAAGTATAAGAAATAAATGAATACAAAAACTAATCGTAAATCTTCCAAAATAGATTGTCAACATTAAAATTCGATTTAATTACATACAAACGATTATTTATAAATATGTTTCATGTTGTACGAGAGTATATCAAAAAGTCTTGCAATATCATATGAAAAAAAAGAGTGAGTGAGACAATAATATATTTTTCAAAACCATTTTTTGTCGCGATGAAACTTCTAGAAGAACATTTCGATGTAAATTTTACAGTTCGTTTGTTTTTGTCAATTTAGTAACACGTATTTTGAATTTATCTTAAAATGAATGAAATTGAATATTGCGCCGTTCTTAAATTTTTCTGTATAGATGGACGAAATGCAATTTATATTTTCAACTATATATCAAAAGTTTACGGCGAATCTGCACCATCATATGCCACAGTAACAAGGTGGGTAAAATGATTCAAAAGTGGTCGGGAGTCATTAGAAGACGACAACCGCTCGGGTCGGCCAGCAGATGCTATTAGCCATGAAAACGTAATTTTGGCCGAATCTAATGTATTTGAGGACCGGCGTATTTCTGTTCCGCGGTTAACGTGGAGACTTTCTCTTTCATACGGTACCACATATATTACATGACCACCTTCACATGTCGAAAGTAAGTGCGCGATGGGTTCCCCGTTTGTTGAAAGGCGTTCAAAGGCGATTTTAGATATGTACAAAGAAGATCCAGAAAATTTCTTCGATAACATAATAACAGGCGATGAAACATGGCTTCATCACTAGGATCAGGAATCCAAACAAGAATTGATGCAATGGATTAAACGTAGTGAACCACCACCAAAGAAATTCAAAACTCAACCGTCTGCTGGTAAGGTTTTGGCAACAATTTTTTAGGATGCTGAAGGAATTTTGATAATCGATTATATGCCACCGAAAACCACAATCACAGGCATATATTACGCAGAGGTTTTGCGAAAATTGAAAAAAGCGATCCGGGAAAAACGGCCAAGGAAAGTTAGGAAAAATATCTTGCTTCTTCACGACATTGCACCAGTGCACAAGGCTAATATTGCTTAAGCTGCATTAAAGGACTGCGGCTTCGTGGAAATTCTGCATCCACCGTACAGTCTAGACTTGGCACCCAGTGACTACTTCCTATTTCCCAATTTGAAAAAAACACTAAGGGGCCGGAAATTTTCCAGTGACTATGAAGTACAGTCTGTTGTAAATGAATATTTTATGGAGCAAAAGAAATCTTTGTTTTAGAGGGTTTAGGCAAGTTAATTGATCGATGTGACAAATGTATAAACCTTAAAGGAGATTATGTCGAAAAATAAAAATATTGCTGTCTCACTCACTCTTTTTTTTAATATGATATTGCAAGACTTTTTGATTTGTCCTCGTACATACTCAGAACGCAATTTTACTTTCATACAAATTTTATTTTAAGAATAAATTGCGCGTACTGCATCCGTACAACAATAGTAGAATGTACTTATTTCAATGTGTTTACGTTTAGTAAAAAAAAAGTATACAAATTAATAAAACTATAGTTACAAGAAAAATAAAGCTGGCTAAATCGATAGCTTTATTTTTCTATAGTTTTATTAATTATATGTAGTGCTAACTTTTTTTTTATTTTTTGCTTAAATGCTACGCGTTAATGTTTCCTTTAATTATCATTAAATCATAATCGTGGGATATTTTACTTTTGTTTATGTAGTAAACACGCAGTAAACGTACAATGTACATATAGAATATTATTTATATGCCCTTATCCAATTTATTCACTTCCATGTTTTATTATAAAATTTTCTTAAGTACATATTGTCTTAAATACATATACATACGCTTATACGTGTACCGTACACTGTGTAAGAAGTTCCAACAGAATAAAAAATAACAATAGTTTTCTTATTTTTAATGGAAAATAGTTATAGGAATTTGCTTGTTATTTAAGTATTTTCGTAATATTAATTCAATTAACTGTAAAGTTATAGTAGATATAGTTGTTTACATAATTCAGTTAACAAAAAATAATCTTACCCGATTTGAATGAAAAATTATACTGGAATTTATAATTATGTGAAAATTCCACAAGTTAGAACGTAATTAACATTTTCACAATATGTACATCATAATGGGACTTATGGGCTTTTAAACTGAGCAATAGAGATATAAAGGTTGAGCCTTTTTTTTAACGCTACATCGTATCTCGTTTAATTGTGCGTAACATACGCCTCCTACATGACAACACAAAATTTCCTTATTATTTATTTTGATTTATAATTAAAAAGGTTTTTTTAATTAGATATTCTGACACTGTATGAAGTTTTTCATCACGTATACGAATAATATATCACGCAAATTTTACTTGTAATACGTGCGCACTATGAAATTGACAGTTAAATCTGAAAGGCGAAAAAAATTAAACTTATATAAAATCAACCCACACACTATACAATATTATATATCTATCAAGTCTAGGTTTTTCTTATGTACGGGTATTATGCCTATAGATTTAATTCTTTATAGACATATACAGTAAATTGCACTACTTGAAATTCTATAGTGGTCAAAAACTTGTTAATAATAATCTTCTTGAAAGACAAAAATACAATGTAGTCGATTTTTTTATATACCTACTGATAAGAAAGTTTATGTTTCTTGTGGTATTTTATGTGGTCAACCAAAGATCAAAGTACTAATATTTAACATCTTGATATTTTTACATCTCTGTGGTAAGTTGCAATACTTCATTGATTTTAGAACTTTTAATTTGCAATAAAATGGTTAGTCTGCCTGGTTATTGTTTAAAATGGCGTTTACTTAATATTTCTATATACGGTTGATTTAGATATACACACACAGAATTTGTAGTTACCGTTAGACCGTTTATCCGTTTATTAGACAAACAAGGGTTAAACACTTACCAATCTTAAAATTTCAAATCGTGCTGTATGTTTATTTTGTTACGCTATAGGAGTAATAAAACAAATTGTACGTAAAATGTTATAACCATGTGAACACTACTGCCGGTATAAATTGAAATGTACATACGAGGTGTGTTAAAGGTAACGGAAATTGAATTTTATTCATTCGTTTATATCAATGTTATCCCATCCAAAATAGACCCCATTAGATATTACAGGCTTATATTACACTTCTGGAATCCGATCTTTGAGATAGCTCTCTCAGCGAAGTGTATTGAATCTCATTTATGCTTGTTAAAGCGGCGGTTCTTTAAGATTCTCCTTATTTTTGGAAACAAAAAAGTTTGCCACAAACTCTGACATTTTTCGGATTTTTGCTTTAATTATGATTGGCGATCGTTCACAATCATTTCTTTCACTATTACCACGTTTTTATCGGTTGATGTGCCGCGGGATGTCCAATGCGCTCGTCGTTTTTAACGTCTTCACGGTCTTCTTGGAAACGCTTATGCTACTCGTAAACTCTTGTTTTTCTCAAGCAGACTGACAAAAGCAATATTTAACATTTCTAAAATTTTGCCGCACTTTATTCCGTTTGTATAGCAAAATTTAATACTAATTCTCTGACCTATTTTTTATAAATGAAAAGATTCGCCTATCCTACCAAAATACAGATATCCTTTTTGATAACAGACATCCAATATAGCTAACAGATACTTTTCGGGCATGTTTACCAACACGACAAACAAATTTAATTCAGTGTTTGTATACAGATTCAACTTTAAAAAAATACATTTTATAATTGTAATGTGAACTCCGGTAAAACTCGTACACTTTTTTCGAAACTCTCCGCATTAAAGTCTGCATACCACCTTCAGTCATTTTTTTGGTACGACATGGATATTTTGGAGAATTTGTCTATTGTTTTAGTCATTCTACCTTTCTTTCGTAAAAATCCTTTTATTTTGGCTCAATATGACTCAATTGGGAGAAGTTGTGGATAGTTTGGTGGGTTTTAACTTTTAGGTACGTCTCGAATATTGTTATTTCCATAAAAATCCATCGCCTTATCCGAATAGTGTATTGTGTCCAAGTCTGGCCAAAACAGCTCTGGTCCTTCGTGCTTTCGAATGGAAGGAAGAATTCTTGCTTTCAGGCAATTTTCTCAGAGTAGGAATCCCCATTCATTGTACCCTGTGTGAAGTATGGCCCGGTCCTTTTTCCACAAGTACAAATACCTTGCCAAACCATACTTTCTTCATATAGTTTTCGTCATCCATTAATATGCATCCTTGAAAGTTTGTTAGATATACTCATTATATAACTTTATGGCCCTTAGTTTTGCTGTTTTTTTGTTATTTCCCTTCACGAAGAGGTACTTTTTTCTTTTTTCTGGTTTTTAAATTTAGTTTTTTTTTGATTTTTATAACCGTACTTTTATAAACACCGATTTTTTCGCAACTTCATTAGTAAATAGTGCCAGAATATTCATATAAAGACGATCCATTTTGTTCATCGCACCACTCGTCCGACCAGATTTCGGTTTTTGATTAACAGTGCTTTCCTCACGAAATCACTTCAAGCTTCTTTGGACTATTCTTATACTTGTATCACAAATAAGAATACACAGACATTCATCTTCTGCCGAAACATGTTACATATGTACATCCAATCTATGAAAATTCCAACTCAAATCTGGCCCAACTAGAGAAGGAAAATATAATACAATATTATATATCGTCGGCGATAAATTCAGAATGAGTAAGTCCAAAATCGTAAATTTTCAAGACACAGTTAAAACGTCCTTGCACTCATCGTTACAATTAAATAATTTACTTTTTTGATAGAAATTTTCGTAAGACAGGCTAGGTTTTAAGAAAATTTCTATTAAAAAAGTAAAATATTTAATTGTAAAGATGAGTGTAATCAGACGGTAAATAAAGAATACGATGGTTGCCTTTTATATTTCGGGATTGGACAACCCTAGTGTTGCAATCTGGCAACTGACAGCTCTATCGTAAAGTTTGACATTTTTGAGATTATACGTACACAGAACGTTTTGACATTCGAGCGCTATTTGTGTTGTTTACAGTACTCATTAACTCAACATCTCGGCGAAAAAATGGAATTAAATCGTGAACATTTTCGTGCGATTATTTTTTACAACTTTCGACGTGGATTAAGGCAGCAAGAGTGCATGGATGAACTTAATTCAATTTTTGGCGATGAAGCTCCATCAAGGACCAGTGTTTATCGATGGTATGGTGAATTCAATCGAGGTCGTAGTTCACTCCAAGACGAATTTCGTGAAGGTCGTCCAGAATCAGTTGTTGTTCCGAAAACCATTGATGCTGTGCGCGAACTGATATTGCAAGATCGTCATGTGACCTATCGTGAGATTGAGACAACCTTAGGCATTAGTGGGACCAGCATACATTCAATATTGCATAAACATTTGAATGTCAAAAAAATTTGTTCGCGTTGGATCCCACACAATTTGTCAATCGCTCAAAAAAGGTTCGTGTCGATTGGTCGAAAGAAAAGCTCAAAAAATACGATCGCGGTGCTTCAAAACACGTCTATGACATAGTAACAGGTGATGAATCGTGGATTTACGCGTATGAGCCCGAAAGTAAACAGCAGTCGACTGTATGGGTGTTTCAAGATGAGCCAAATCCAACAAAAGTTGTTCGTGCACGAAGCACTTGCAAGCAAATGATCGCCTGTTTTTTCGGAAAAAATGAACATGTCGCAACCGTACCACTAGAACAACGCAGAACAGTTAATTCTGAGTGGTACACAACCATTTGTTTGCCAGTTGTCTTCCAAGAAATCAGGAAAACCAAATGCCGAAGACGGATCACTCTTCACCATGACAATGCGAGCTCTCAAACATCGATTTGATGAGTCATCCGCCGTATAGTCCTGACTTGTCACCAAATGACTTCTTTTTATTCCCGTACGTAAAAAACAAACTGAGAGATCAACGTTTTTCGACACCTGAAGAGCGGTTGCTGCGTTCAGAATGCATGTTTTGGAGACACCTCAATCAGAGTGGAAAAAGTGCTTCGACAATTGGTTCAAACACATGCAAAAGTGTATAGATCTTCATGGGGAATATTTTGAAAAACAATAAAGTGATTTTCGATGATTAATATTTGCTTTTGTTCTCTAACCCCGAAATATAAAAGGCAGCCCTCGTATTATCTGGGCGTTATGCGGCAGTTGAGAGAGCAAATTCGTCGAAAAAGGTCTTTGTGGAAAGATAACTCTTGGATTTTTTCACCACGACAACGGACCTTGTGAGATGGTCCGTTGTCGTGGGGAAAAAATCCAAGAGTTATCTTTCCACAAACACCCTTTTCGACGAATTTGCTCTCTCAACTGCCGCATAACGCCCAGATAATACGAGGGCTGCCTTTTATATTTCGGGATTAGAGAACAAAACAAATATTAATCTACCAACTATCATTGGGAACGAATTTCTGGCCAAAAATATTAAATATCATCGAATAACCACCGTATTCACCTGATATTGCGCCAACTGACTTTTTTCTGTTTCGAAAACTCAAATTTACCACTCGAGTTAGCACTCGTTTTCATTCCATAGAAGACATAAAAGAGAATACGCGGCAAAAATGAAGTCGATTCCGGAAAATATGTTTCAAAAATATTTTGATGATTGGATTATTCGTTGGCATAAGTGTATTATGTATTTCGTATTATGCCGCATACATGGCATCGGAAATATAAAGTATCATACTAGCTCCCGAACTCAAAACCCATAAATTTTCGTGAAATGGTTTATGCCCCGCTTTTACACAGTCTTACTTTGAAGGCGTACAACAATAAATTTGAATGATGTCTTTGCCATTTGAGTGCCTCATAACATCTTACACCTTTGTAATCTTTAGAAATAAATCATATCTTAAATTGTACCATGATTTAGACTGCGTCCATGACATCGGGAGTTAGTTCGGGAAAAATACCATGGTATCGTACTGAATGTATTAAAACAACAACAATTAAAAAATATTTCAACTCGAATATAGAAAAGCGGGGGACATAAAGCATTTCACGAAATACGATTGGTTTTGAGGTCGGGAGCTAGTATGATATTTTTTATTTCCGATGTCAAATACGCAGCATTAGTCATTTACAATATATTATTATGTTTTGTTACAAGGGCTCGCCTACTGCTGTTTCGCATCCATCTAGTTTTGTTAATTTAGTTTTTAGAATTATCATCGCAACTTCGGTTGTGGTTAGGATTTATCTCGCAATTTATTTATCTCGTATTTTATTTTTATTATCCGCTGTCTTTGTGTATCTGTTATTGGTAAATATGTGATAAAACCGGGCATGACAATAAAATGTTTGACCTAATTTTACAATTTGATAATACATATTATATTTATTTTTCAAATAACGAACTGATTAGTATTTATAATCGAAATCAGTCAATCGAGGTAAAAATTAAGTTTTCAAATTTAAATAGTTTTTGCAATAATTGCAACATTCCTCGGTATAAAACTTTATGCGATTGTTGTAATAATTTATTTCTGATTTAATCGATGTATTCAAGAATATAAAATATAATGTACATGTATACGTTTTCTTTTATTATCCTATTGAACACAATATATATATATATATATATATATATATATATATATATATATATATATATATATATATATATTCTATTTTGTTTTAAGATTTTCTTCTTGTGCTGCATATAAAGACACGAAATTATTTTACGGGGTTAATCTGAAAATTTCACATTTAGAATCATTGAACAAAAATCAATCAAAACCTAAATATTGAGCATGATCTTCAATCTTTGCTACATGCATCATACGAGTACGTATGTAATTATATACACAAATTTCCCATAGTTGAGTTGGTATTGGAATTTAAACAATTTCGTAGAATTAATTTAGTTTTTTTATGTAACAGTTTTTATAGTATAATATTTTTTTGTACTACATACTGCATAATAATCAATCAGTTAGGGCTGATCGCAAAGTGCATAATTTTTTATTATTTTAGATTATAAATTATAATTAATTGATAATCTCATCAAAGCAAATTGGTTGTCACTACGGCTATAATTTAAAATGCATTTAATACATATATTTTTTCCAATTATTTCCTGGAGGTAAACGTATTATTTATATTTAATATGTGTAGATACACTCGTGGACAAAATTAACGAATATTTTTTTTTTTTTTTTTGTAATAAGAATAAATTCCGCTTGTTAATTTTAGTACTACTAGTGTCAAATGATAGCACATTTATATTTTTATCAGAAACCACCTAAGTCTATTGCAAGCCAATCAGTATAATTTTTCAAAAATGCTTAGTCAAGAGTACAATATATTGTTTGAAAGTCAACGCAACGATCGGTTTTTGTACTATTGCATATCAATTGTTTGTAAATGCAGTACCACTAGTTCTTGTAAATGTGTTCTAAAGTTAACACCTAATATAAGATCCATTGTAATATGGCACCCTTTCATGAGCTGGGTGCTGGTAAAGTCGTCACATTGTGTCAGGAAGCTCATACTCAAGTACAAATCGCACGAAAATTAGGAATGAACCTGTCTTCGGTTTCACGAATACTTAAGCAATAACGAGAGACCGGAGAATATAAAATATAAAAGGAAGCCCGGAAGAGGACGTAAAAGGTACACAACCGAACCTGGCGATTGATTTCTAAAAATTAATTCGTTACGAGATCGAAAGCGTACTATTCCAGCTACTCAAATGAAAAATCGCAAAGTGAATATTAGTGCCAGAACAATTAGACGAAGATTAAAAGAAGCGAACCTCACCCCAATACGGCTCGTAAAAGATCCACCACCTAGTACCACGCTTCTACCTAGTCACAAATCCAGCCGTTTAGTATTTGATCATACTCATGCAAATTGGGGAACTGGTCAATGGGATACTGTTCTCTTATCAGATGAGACCAGAATCCAATTATAGAAACCAAATGGACGTAATCTTGTATACAGAAGAGTTGGAGAACGCTACGCACCGGGTCCCATTTGAAATGCGATATTTTAAAACGCGAATTATCAAAACGCGATATTTTAAAATGCGATATTTCAAAACGTGATACGGTACAAAACGCGATATTTCAAAACACGATATGGTACAAAACACGATATGGTACAAAACGGGAATTTAGGATCTGGTTATATCAGTCGGGTGAAAGGGAAATTTAATTTCAGTTTATAGGAATTTAAAAATCGATAGAAGCGAGAGTATATAGATTCGGTATAAATCGGGTCGCTACGGTCTCGTCGCTTCGCAATGCACATTCTGTACCATAATGCGTTTTGAAATATCGCGTTTTGTACCATATCGCGTTTTGAAATATCGCGTTGTGTACCATATTGCGTTTTGTACCATATCGCGTTTCGAAATATCGCATTTTGAAATATTGCGTTTTGTACCATATCTCGTTTCGAAATATCGCGTTTTAAAATATCGCGTTTCGAGCGGATCTGCTACGCAACATATAACATAGTGCAAAATGTAAGCATTAAGGTATAAACAGAACCAGAGATACAGCGACAAGATACAACGCCTGTCAAATTAAAAGACACATAAACCATAGGATGCCAACACAACCAATGTCGCTGGCGACGACAACATTGTCGCCGAATTTTTTTTAGAATCTATTCTAATTTTGTCGCTGGCGCTGCAATACCACCAATATAAGTGTCAGATTATTATGTTGGTAAACATTTTTGACAACCGTTTTTAATGAATTTAAACCAAATCTGAATATTGTACACAATGTTTTATGTGAAAAAATTTAAATAGAGTCGATAAAAAGATAAATGAAATATTTTAGGGTTAATTTATTTTATTTTTCTTGTGTTGTCGCTTCAACGCTGACGCGCCTGTGTTTACCAAAGCGACATCACTGGCAGACAAATGTATTTTGTCGAAGTATCTTGTCGCTGTATCTCTGGTTCTGTTTATACCTTTACAGGAGGTACAATAATGTTTTGAGGTGGAATCAGTTGGGAGGGTCGTACTGAGCTGGTGGATATTGGTCTGAGGATTATTCCTAAGTATCGTTTATTCATTCCGAACGTTTTAAAATTGACATTTTAATCGTACTTTTATTCATTTTGTGTTCTATTCTTTTTTTTGTATACTTATTCTGTTATTCATTTGGAATTTTCAGAACGCATTCTTTTTGATCTACATCAGGTAACAAAAAGAATATTCTTTCAAATTTCAAGTTAGTGTGGATCATTTATTTTTATCATTTATTATTAATTTAAATTGAATTTAATAAAAAATTTAATGAACTAAATTGTTAGCAAAAAAAACTGGCGTTCATAAACTATTTATTATTCTAAGAATTTGATTTCGTTTAATGTTGTTATTCCCTTTCTATATTAGGTAGTGCAGGATCGCCACTTCCATCATCAGGCTCAATTATGGAATAAATTGCCAAATTGTCATCATTTTGCAAATAAATAGTATGTACTATGCAAGTGGCCATTATAATCAATGGTATTAAATCACACCGTCTGGTAAACCCCGAAGCCGTTCACTATGGCACATTTCAAAACAGGATGTAATAAAACAGGACATCACAAAACAGTACATGGTACGAAACAGGACCGATAAAAACAGTACATCACAAAACAGTGAATGGTACATTAAAGTACATGGTACGAAACAAGACCGATAAAAACAGTACATCACAAAACAGTACATGGTACATTAAAGTACATGGTACAAAACAGGACCGATGAAAACAGTACACCACAAAACAGTACATGGTACGAAACAGGACCGATAAAAACAGTACATCACAAAACAGTACATGGTACACTAAAGTTCACTAATTTTTTCAGCTTGATTTGTTAAATATTTTTTATTGAATACGTTTAGTAATTAGGATATTATCTTCACCTAGAGTAATTAGACAGTATACTATATAGAAGTAATTAGACAGTATACTATATAGAATTATAATTGCTTTAAGTTATAATAAAATATCCCTTCACCTAACAATATATAACATTATTTTTATTTAAATCGCTAATACTTGATCGTTGCAAAATAGATCAAAAATTAAAATAAATATATGAATAAATATATCCCTTTTTAACCAAAAAAATGGCTCAATTTAAGTCCAAACCACACAAATGTGTGAGTAAAAAACCATAGTATGTAATGGTGTTTTTGATAAAAAATTTCGCTTGATTTGAAGTACAACCAACACAATTGTGTGTATAGGTATAGTGTTTATTCGGGCGGAAATAAGTTTGAAAAGAATGCATAAATGTGTATGTTGGTTCAAAAAACATACAAAAATAAATTTTTGACATGGTACTTTTCCGTACCCACACAACTAGTTTTAAAACCGTAAAATTGACTATCAACTATTTTGTGGTGTTCTCTTTTAATATGTACTGTTTTGCGATGTATTCTTCCGTACCATGTACTTTAGTGTACCATGTACTGTTTTGTGATGTACTGTTTTAATCGGTCCTGTTCCGTACCATGTACTTTAGTGTACCATGTACTGTTTTGTGATGTACTGTTTTAATCGGTCCTGTTCCGTACCATGTACTTTAGTGTACCATGTACTGTTTTAATCGGTCCTGTTTCGTACCATGTACTGTAGCGTACCATGTACTGTTTTGTGATATCCTGTTTTGTGACATACTGTTTTAGCACATCCTGTTGTGAAATGTGTCGTTTCGTATGAGACCCGGTAAACCCATTTAGTCGACGAAATCTTCCTCTCAATAAACCAAATGCATGTTACTTCGTCTGTCAAAAATAAATGATGCTGTCATTTTGACAGTATGTATTATGTTTATTCTATTACGTTCTATTATTATATTTCGTTCAGAAGATTCTTAGGAACATGTGATTGATATTCTATTACTTCTATTTTTTCTGTAGAATGAATTGTTTGCGGATTGTTTAACAAAAAATATATTTTCTCTATATTTAATTTTTTGTATGTTCTCAAGTCAAATTTGTAGACTTTTCTAAAATAAAAAAAAATACACCATTATCCTGAATAAATAATATTCAGGATAATGGTTCAAAAGGCTTGACCCGATTTTGAATTAGGGTGGGAATTTAATTGTTTTATTTAGGGATCACGGTCAAAAAAATTGAGTTTAGAATATACATAATGGGGGGGGGGGGGGGGGAAGTACAACAATGATAGTAGTGTTTATATAGTCAATGCTTATAATCATTCTGTCTAATTTGTTTTTTGTCTGCTTTATTTATTAAAATTGTTATTTTTGATAGTTACTTTTTCGTTTTTAAATTCAGTTAATATTTTATACATTTTTTTAACATCTACCTTCTATTCAGTTTTGATGTATATAAAATTTACTGAATAGCTTTTGTATATTTTGTAAATAAATTGTTTAAATAATTTTCATTAGCTGATGACAGTGATGTCGAGTAAACATCGATAGTAGAGCATTTGATTATTTTAATAATAAAAAGCCCTAAAACCAATAAAAATGTAATGAACAATTAATACGTATATTTGGAAGCCGTAAGATTCCGCCATTTTCGATCGTAAGCTTTTTAAAAAGAGAGGAAGCTTTTCTTCTTCTCATAAGAATCATAACAATATAAAGAATCATAACAATAACATTTTAATAGATTCCTTAAATAATACTTAATTACAAAATCATCATTTGGTAACATATTTATGTGAAAATATTCATTGGAATAATTTTAATTTGATTGATGAATTTACACTCCGCTACTGCTAGCCGTGTACTTTGTCGTTTTAAGTGACTCGTTTACTATAAAACCAGTGCTTGGTCATTATGTTAACTACCGTATTTGCTTCAAACCCCAATCGGCGTTTATATGTTTTTGCTATAAGCAAATAAAACACGTCTAAAACTGAAATTTTAATTGTTTCTTTGGCCTCAAGTTACTTATTGCTGTACAAACTGGTTAACTTTTCATACAACTGACAGATTTTTATTATCACTTTGAACGATAACGCCTCAACTAACGGAATCGAGGTGTTAATACGGTAATAATTTTTGAAATTTATAAAAACTCCCGATTGTTTTTTGCAGACAATACAGCTATTTTTGCAACTGGAAAGTGTATATCTGAAGCAACTACGAAACTTAATCAAGCAACAACTCAGTGAGTAGCTGGGCAAAGAAATGGCGCATTGGCCTAAATGAAACAAAATCGGTTAGCGTAAACTTTACAAACCAGAAAGTTAACTGGATTCTAGTGGAGGCAGGTTCCAAATGCAAATACAGCCAAATACCTCGGCATGACTCTCGATTGCAAGCTTAGATGGAAAGAGCATGTTAACCCTTATGTGAGTGCAAGGTACCCGGATATCTTTTGCACTTTTAAACGTGTATCTTTGTATGTTTCAGTCATAATGCCGAATTTACCGAATTTATTTTATTAATTTAGTTAATCAAAAAAATATACCGAATGTTGTGCCGAAAAAATGGCAGAAACAAATTCGCGTAATACATACAAAATTCAACATAATCCTAATATTTACAAAATTAAAATAAATGTCATAAAATGCAATAATATAACTAAGATATTAATACTAATACTACCATTACCATACCACTACTTATAACAATAAATATAATAACAATAATAATTAAATTTCAACTCCATAATATGTGACTAAATACGACTCTTTTTATGTAATAACCCTGAATAGAAAGGAAATATAACCCTGAATAAAAAAGAAATATCAACAGTTTCAAATAGCTATATTGTCTAACTTTAGGTAAAAATGACTTCAAAAGAATGTCGTTCCTAATGTAAATTGGTAACGCATTAAAAAATGTTGTAGTAACGTCAAAACTAGAGCGACGAAACTGGTCGTTGTAAAATCTTGGGATGTTACACAGAAATTGATGGTTACCGCGAGAATTGTAACGAAAATCGCATCTCATTATATGTTGACCACTTCGATTGAAAAAACTCTCAATACCTTATAAACATACAAATGTTTTAACGGCAAGATATTCGTTGTAAAGAATAAATCCGAAGAAGGTTCGGTTCTTGGTTTCCTTAAAAATATTCTCAAAATCATTTTCTGTTGAACATATAAAGGATACAAAGTAGCAGCTTAACAATCACCCTACCACGATAATCCATATTCCAATTTAGCCATAACTAGTGCATGGTAAGCTCTTTTTAGAACCGGAGTAGGACAATAGTCACGAAGAAGGTAGAAAATTCTAGCAGTTGATGACAGATACTGGTTGACTGGTTGAATTTAAATGCGTTTTCCAATTAAGACAAGTGTTCAAGTGAACACCAAGATATTTAAACGAGTCATCTGGTTCGAAATCAAAGCACTCAGAGTAGCAACCAATAGACGCACATTCAGACTTGCTGTGATTAGCACCCACGGCAAAATAGACATATTAAAGCTACAAAATCCAGTTTTTAAGCATTTTTGTTAAAAAAATGCTATATGGTTTCGGTTTGCCGTCTGTCCGTTTGTGTCCACGATAATTTGAGAACGGATGAAGATATCAACTTAATTTCTTCACTTCAAGCAATTCATGGGAAAGAGCCCTATTAATTTGGACATTTCTGTGTTTAGGGTGTTCGGAGATAAGTAGGGTTTTGTTAACCCCCTCCTTAAAATTTTTAGAATTTTTTTTATTTTCTATTTTATTTTGGTTTCATAGAACATATGAATGTGGAATAAAAATATATCTTGTGTGGATGTGGGTTTGTGTGGGTGGTGTTTTTATGGGGGTGGTAGGAGTAATGGTATGTGAGGTGGAGGGGGTTGGATGAGGTG
Source organism: Nephrotoma appendiculata (assembly GCA_947310385.1). Lineage (NCBI taxonomy): Eukaryota > Metazoa > Arthropoda > Insecta > Diptera > Tipulidae > Nephrotoma > Nephrotoma appendiculata. Next base: position 227,437,463 of record OX371224.1, read on the forward strand.
TTTTGGGTTTGGTGTGGGAATTTGGGGGATGAGGGTTTGTGTGGGTGGTGTGTGTGTGTGGGAGTGTGGGGCGTCTTTTTGTATGTCACCGCGGTTAGCTAAAAAACGCTTAGACTAATAGCTTTACTTTTCTTTTTTAATATCTGCATTAATTATGGTGCACATTTTATTATAGCTTTCGCGAAATACTGCATTATCAGGACGCTTGTTTAACTTGGACCGCAGTTTATTCCTTTTATTAATACGTCGCGCAAGTTCAAAGGAGATCCAAGACTGCCAGCGTTTGATTTTAGATGAGCAGTATGTGTAGCAGCGTTCTAAAATAGTTAAAATATTATCCAAAAATACATCAAGAGCTAGCGATGGATTGTCGATGTTAAAAATGAACCCCCCAGTCCATATGATCCAACCTTTCATCTAACAACTATAGATTGAGCTTCTTTCTTCTTCTCGTGGAATTTGAGCCTAATAACAGTATCTGAAAAGCCTTAAACCATATCTCAATCAAGTGGTGGTCAGAAATTTTTAAGTCCACAACCGACGCTGTTATACCTGAAAGATCATTAGACCTAAGTCTTGAAGAAAAAGCAGTAACACGCGTGGGAGTACCAATCAATGACATAAGCCCAAAACAAGACATAAGGTTTATATAATCAATGCTGCTGCTTGGAAGTTCAAGAATATCAATGTTAATGTCTCCAAAAACAAACAAAAGTTTTAAATTTATGAGAACTTCTAGTTCAATTGATAGATTACGATCACACATAAAAATGAGAAATTTTAAAACTTGGACGCACGTGAGAGCAAAAAGGAGTTTACTTGTACGAATTAGAGTAACAAAGGTACCAGGGGCACCTTTATATATTTTACACTATATTTGAAAGAAATAAGCTCAAGTCACTATTCGCGTGTGTGGGTGAAACATCTTAATTAAGACATCCAGTCGTATCTTAAACACGGTTGTGTAGTGAGCAGCTTGTTTCAGCAAGACGTCGCTTAAGCGTCTTCTAAACTGAAGAGCAGACGCTGATATGGAATTGGTTTTACGGCGTTACAAAATTTTCTAAATCTAGAATCTATTAAAACTCTAAAGTCCATACATTTTTTGTAAAGTTATTAATGATATTTACCAAGTTATGTAGTGAAATTAAACACACTTAAACGTGTGAGAGGATCGCCTATATCATTGAAAACATTAATTTAAGCCAATGTTTTCTTCTTGCTATTGAGTCACAACAATAATTAAAGTTTTTTAAGCGATTATTTTTGCTAAATTTTTAATCTTTCGATTTTCATTTTTAGAAAACTAGAACTGTTTCAAGCGACCCTTTCGTTTAAAATATTAGTACAATTTCGCTGCAGTAACATAAACATAATTTACTTAAAATTTAATATTACCATTTATTTTTTAATAATATCTAATGTAAATTCTCAATATTATGAAAAACATACTTCGGCTTTTTGGTACAAAAATATATCAATGAAGATTGCAAAATATTTTAGCATAACTTCTAGTCTACAATACATATACAACGTATACAGTTAATATGTTTGCCGCTCTGTTGGCAAACGATGAAATATACCACGAAAATATGTATTATTTTTGTGAAACAAAGCGTCAATGAACTAAATGTATTAAACATTGTCAAACGATTCTTTTCGCCTTATATGTATTTCAATTTTTATTTAATATATCGATGCGGGCGAAATATACCGACTATATAAAATATTCCTGATCGCATGATCTTTTTTTATTTTGTTAGTTCTTTCAACTACATTATATGATTATTGTATGTTGTTAACCAGACGACAAAATATGCACGTACACTAAACAAATTCTAGCGGTGGTAGCTACGATAGAAATCAAAATTGTCATTCAATTAAAATTTCTTTAGCACTTCGAGAGAACGATACAATGTCTTGTGTGTTTTAAATATAGAAAAAGAATTTCAAATATTTGATTTCATTTCTTTATTCTGTCTTAAATCGATTTATCGCTTTGCAGACTGACATTATTTATGTAATATATAGTTACAATAGCAACTAGTGACTTCTTGTTCACACGATCATAGTTGGATGTTGTTTGCTGCTGAATTTTAATCGAATGTGTATTTAATTTTTTCATTTTTCAATCCAAAATCAGTGTATCCAATGTACGTAAGCAATTGACTATTACTCATACTAAATCTCTATAGTTCAATATATTTAAAGTCTTACGCGTTTCTCAGTATGAAGCAGATATATTTTATTTTACGAAATTATATTACGTTTATAAAAAACCTGCAAATTTCCAGTTTTTGCCTAAAAACCTACATTGTAAAGGTAGTTTCTTTATCGAAATTTTTGGCATATTACGTCTATACATACCTTCTAATCTCCCCAATCATTGAATTTAATCTCAAAACTCCAAAAGTAATTTTTTTACTATATATTCTTGTTTTATCCAAAAAAAAACTGGGAGTGTATGGAATGTAGGATGTGATTATTTCTCAATTATTCGATTTTTATTAGAACAAGAACTGTGTTGAAGTATTTTTTTATTGTTTACTTCTCATGGTCAAATCAAAACGTTGTCCGATTATTAACAGTTTCGTCGTATACATAAAATAAATTTTTAAAAAAATGCTCACTCATTTAATATTTACTTCATGTGATTTTTAATCTTTTGTGACAGATGAGTACTCAACTTGGTAGTAGCTTCATATAGTTTTTGTCAACACCCTTAAATAAATTCAAATAGTTTAAGACGAGCAGATTTCCGGTTATTTGTCTAACATTATGTAAATTCTCGTAAATTCTTTTAATTTTAGCCGCACTAGTTTATTCTAGTTTTATCTAAGTACATTATGATTTTCCTACCTAATATTACGATTTTTTTGTTGAATTGAAAAATTTTCGAATTTTTAGTTTAGTTAATTAAGTGTAATTTTGAAAATCAAACTTGAAATAATTCGCTGATTGATATACATATATTAAATCGTATATTTTCTGCTAAGCAAGTGAAGATATAAGGCTGATTTCTACGATCCTTCTGCCTGGCTCTCATACAAATACTTTCAATTCATGATTCCACTTAAATGTCATGCATGTGCTCTACACACTACGTGGGCCTTTTAAAATTCTACTAAACGCCAGATAAAATTTAGGCCCTTTATGTTTGGAAAGCAGTGATATTTAAATTTTTTGTTTTTTTTTTTAGGTAGTGGGTCCTTGCCAACCAGTTTCTTTATTAGCAAGCATAACTACAAATTATTATTATCTTTTTAGTAATAAATTAAAATTTTGTCAGACGTTTTAGATAAGTGAAAAGTATATTATTATTTTAGTCGCTTTATTTTTTCCCCCCTGAAAAGACAGTTTTCAATTACATTATATCAGACCTGTTACTCCAACTACATTTTAAATTAAAATTAAAAGGTTGTCCACGTAACAGGTGTCGAAATGAATAAGGGATGTCATAAGTTGGGTCGAAGAAAAATGTACCGCTTTACTAGTCGAAAATCATTTTTGCAAAAGCTTAGTCCCGTTGTGTTCTATTTTTTAATCTAATAAACATTAAAGCTGCATCAAAAATTTACAACTTATCAATCCGACATGAAATAGCCTTAAAAGTTAATTTAAAAGAATTAAATACTAAAAAATTATCATATGCACACCAATTAAACCAATTAGTTACAAAATAAATAATATTCGAAAAGAATATTTAAAACGGGACTTTTAGTTTATTCGTTCTTGCTTAATTTTATTCTTGTCAAAAGTTTATAATAATCATAAATTATTTTATGCGAAAACGCGATGTATATAAATTGTTTATTTTATTTTATTTTTATATTTACACATTTACGTACATCCATAAAAACAAAATCCAAACATGAATTATTTGATAAATTCACCGTTGAAGAATGAACTTTTGAACGACAATGTTTTAATTTATTTATTTCCGTTGAGATATGGTACAGGTCTAATGAATTATAAAGGACAAACATGGCGTAGTGATGTATTGAAATAAAAAATACGTAAAATACTGTCAAATAGCGATGACGATTGTCATATACCAATTCTCAACCGATCACATTGCATAATAAGAGAAGCACTAATCTATAAATAAGGGAAATCTTTCTTTAACGACTTTGTACTTGGATGAACTTTGAACGTAAATTGTAAACTGCTAACCTTTCACACGATGTTCGATAAAATTAGTGACAATTTTGAAGTTTTTTCTTATAATTTAATAAATAAAATACATTTATTATACCTGCACAATTAATTGATTACAATTAATATCAGAGGTTGTTACACCTCTTAATAAATTTCAACTTAGATTTTAAGTCTTGTATCAACATAAAATTGAAATTTGTTAATTTATTTAATTGTTAGAAACCTAGCTCGACTATACTTTCTTATAAAATAATTTGAAATGTTTATTTAAATTTTTCATTTAACCCTTTCTTGTTTTATTATATACTATTAAGTTAAATCATCATAAAAAAATATTATTTATTTATTAATCAATGCCCAAAGAAATGTAAAGGGTATTTTGTACCGTTATAAAATTATAAAAAATTATCTTATCAAATTATCACAAAAAAATAATAAGAAGATGAATTATCCTGATGTGATACACATGATTTCATCACTCATTTAACACAACACATATTTTAGATCAAATCATTTGGTCAAGTACGCGTTATCTAACCATTCTTTATCATTAATCATATTGAAGCTAGCATAGAGTTGTTCAATAATTACATTTCTCAACACAAATTATTAAGAGATTTCTTTCTATAGTATTCTAGGTGTTATCCGTTTTTCATTACTTGATAAATAATGAGTGATTAATAAAAATGTAGCAAGAATCATTCACAAAAAATCTTACGGCTTTAAAATGTTTGTGCGGATTAATATTTAATTGAGATAAGTTACATGAAATTTTTTTGTATGTTTTGTGTGCAAGTAAAAATGTTTAAATGTATTTAAATGTCTGATTTTCTCAGAAATGGTGCATGTTTCATTTTTTTTTATTCTATGACTAATTCGTAATGAAGTAAATTTATATAAAAAAAAACATAACTTTTCTTCTCGACCAATAAAGCCCATATTTTCCAAAAATCTTTCAAATTAAGATCGATTTTTCCCGTAGAATTCTGGTAAAACTTCTACCAAAATTTAGTTCTATCAACATCATCACTACTCAAAATATCGTTAATAATTTAAACAAATTTGTACCGAATGTTGAAATGCTCGTGGCTTGATAGAAAACGATAACAATTACAGTAAATAAAGATGTATAAATGTAAACCATGCATTTTTTGATGAAAATCTTTCTTTTGTTTCCTTACTCTTTATAAAATTAGATACTCTTTGCTTCAATACAAAGATTCAATCTAGGTTAGGTTAGGTTAGGTTGGAGTGGCTGCTATCGCACACATAGGCCAGTATTGGCCCATTGTGATACCACAGGATCCTATCTCCCCTTTACTCCTGCTGAAACCATCCAGAGCTACTTATGTAGCGTAAAATATCTCGTATTCCACAGCCCGCGAGTTCCGAAAGGCTGTCCATACCGTACACACCTAAATACTTATGCATTCTGTATGATAGTGCCGGACACGAGCATAGGAAGTGATCTAGCGTCTCTTCCTCCTCTTCGTCTAAACAACTTCTACAGAAGTCATTCGTCTGTAGACCCAGCCTTCTTGCATGTTCCCCAAAAAGGCAGTGTCCTGTCAGTATCCCTACGACCAATCCTAACTCTCGTTTTCCCAGGGATACTAGTGCTTTGGAGCGCCGCAAGTCCAGTTTTGGCCAAACCAGTTTTGCTACTCTGCACGTGAGGGTGTTGGTCCACCTCTCATTTGTCAAGGCGATTGCCTTTTTACTGAGTGCCGATCTAAGCGCTGCTATAGGCCTCCCCAGACCTGCCCTTTCCGGTTGCATCTGGAGAGTCGTACCGTACCTAGCTAGTTCGTCCGCCCTGCAGTTCCCCGTGATGTCCAAGTGACCAGGGACCCAGATTATCTGGATACTGAAATACTCGCTCATCTCCTTAAGAGATGATCGGCAATCCAGCGCCACCCGTGACTTCAGACAAACTGCCTCTAGCGATCTGACCGCCGCCTGACTGTCCACATAAATTGCGATATCCCTAACGGATACCACGTTATGCTTCAACCATGTCCCGACTTCGCCTATCGCCACCACTTCAGCCTGGTACACGCTGCAGTAGTCAGGGAGACGAACGGAAATATTAACATTAAGCTTCTCACAGAAGACTCCGGCTCCTACTTTGCCGTCTAGCTTAGAACCGTCCGTGAAAAATTGCAGTGCCTCGTTTTCCAGTATTGATCCATTCCTCCAGGATTCTCTCGAAGGAAAGATGGTCCGGAAAACTTTATCGAAGCACAACGTTGGTTTAATATAATCTAGATTCGCCAGTTCTTCCCTTAGCGATCTAACTATCGTTGAGTGTCCCGCCTGAAGACACTTCCACTGAGAGACAGCCGAGAGCCTTGTAGCCACATTGGCTGCCATCTGCTTAACAAAAAATTCGATTGGAATAAGGTGGAACATAACCTCTAAAGCGCGTGTAGGTGTTGACCTAAGCGCCCCACTTATAATCATGCAGGCCGTTCTTTGCACCTTCTCCAACATCTTCCTATATGTTACCTTCTCCAGAGCTGGCCACCACACACCCACCCCGTACATCAGCACAGGTCTTACCACAGCGGTATAGAGCCAGTGTACTAGCTCTGGCTTTAGACCCCATCTCTTCCCTATGGCGTTCTTACACGAGTAAATGGCTACATTAGCCTTATTCACCCTTTCTACAATGTTAGGCTTCCAGCTTAGCTTACTGTCCAAGATTATGCCCAGAAATCTCGCTCTGTCAGCAAAAGCCAGTCTAGTGCCGTTCACGGTAGGAGGACTAACTACCGGAATTTTATATTTCTTAGTAAATAGTACCAGCTCTGTCTTGGAGGAGTTAATCCCTAATCCACATTTGCTGGCCCATTTCGTAACGATTAGGAGTGCATTCTGCATAACATCCCTAATCGTATCCAGATATTTGCCTGAGACAGCTATCGCTACATCATCCGCATACGCTACAACCCCTATCCCCTCTCCCTCCAGTTCCAATAGCAATCCATTCATCACAACACTCCAAAGAAAGGAGGACATTACACCTCCTTGCGGGGTTCCTCTAACCACCCGCCTTCTGATGGTGGCCTCCCCCAGTTTCGAGGTAATAATCCTGCTTACCAGCATCTGATTTATCAACCTACATATGGGGTAGTCCACGTTCAAAAATAGCAATCCTTCCATGATCGCCTCCGTTTTAACATTATTAAAGGCACCCTTAATGTTGAGAAATGCTACCATACAGAACTCTTGCCAGTAAATTGACTTCTCAATCATGCGTACTAGATCGTGCAGAGCTGTGTCCACCGACTTTCCCTTACAGTACGCATGCTGCGACATTGCCCAACTCCTGGGCTCAATTTTTGATCGAATACCTATATCTACCAACCTTTCCAAGGTTTTCAACAGAAAGGATGATAGAGTTATAGGTCTCAGATCCTTTGGATAGGCATGCGAGCTTTTTCCCGATTTCGGGATAAAGACCACTCTGACCTCCGTCCATTTTTTAGGAATATATACCAGTTTCAGACATCCCATGAAGATACCTTCCAGCCAGGGGAGGATGACTGCTGAGTTTCTCTGGATCTCTGCTGGTATAATCCGATCCGGGCCCGCCGATTTATAAGGTTTAAACCCGTTCAGCGCCCAACGGATTCGCTCCTTATCCGCGATGCCCTCCATCTCTATTGAAGGTGTTACTCGATTAGCTCCAGGCTCTGTCGAGTCTTCAAAGCTTCCCGGAAAATGGGTCTCGATGAGGAGCTCCAATGATTCCGCACTTGAAGTTGTCCATGACCCGTCTGGTCTAATTAAATAACTAGGACTAGTTGGGTTAGTAGCTAGAATTTTCCTAAGGCGAGAAGTCTCAGAGACCTCTTCCATTCTACAACAGAAGAGTCTCCAAGACCCCCTTTGTGCCTTCCTCAACTCTTTTTTGTACTTTCTGAGGTCCTCCTTATAGGAGTCCCAATCCCGAACCTCCCTTGTGTTCTTAGCTTTATTAAAAGCTCTCCTATACATACTCCGATATGTTCCCAACTCTTTGGTCCACCATATCGGTTTCTGCCTACCCCTAGGCTTTATTAGGGGGCACGCAGCATTAAATGAAAGATTGCATGCCTTTGTGACAATATCAACCATGCCATCTAATTCCTCTACTGTCGCCGGAAGTCCAGGAACCTCCAGCGGCAGTAGTTCCTTCAACACCTCTCCATATTTGTTCCAGTTTGTCCTTCTGGGATTCCTGAAGGATTTCCGGGTAACAGGTTTAATGTCGAGGTTATAAATTACATATCGATGATCAGAGAATGAGTGCTCTTTCGCCACTCTCCACCCTCTGATCATATGAAAGATTGTTTCTGACACAAAGGTCTAAAACCTCCTGTCGATTTTTAACAATAAATGTTGGTTCTCGTCCAATATTGCAAACTAAAAGGTTGGTATTTAATAAATAATCAAAAAATAACTTACCCCTCTCGTTGATGTCTGTGCTTCCCCAGATTGTGTGATGCGCATTTACATCACATCCGAGTACAACACCTACCCTTCTTTGATCTGCTTCCCGGATCAGTTCCCCCAGGTTGTCCGGTGGAACCTCCTTCTCGCGATCCATATAGGCTGAGGCTAGCCATAGCTTCCCACAGTCAACCTCAGCGCTCACCGCTGTAACGTCTCCGCTACTAAATTGTGGAAGAAGAAAAATATTCAAATTATTTTTCGCTAAAATACACGATCTGATCTTCTCAGAGTTGCTTGAGTATAATAATTTATACCCTTTCATTCTGAGGCCACAGATCCTGTTATTGTTAATCCAAGGTTCTTGGATTAACACTAAATCCTCATCTGACTTAGTCAGTCTGAGAACGAGAGCTGCCGAGGCAGCCTTCGTGTGATGTAGGTTTATTTGTACAATGCTAACCATTGTAGTCGACCTTCTCACCTCTTCCTGCACTCCCTGCATCAGGGTAGTGCCATCTACCTCTTTGTTCTGGACGCTGTCTTCCTCTCGTCGAGAGCCTGACAGGATGTCCCCATCAGACTCCAGAGAGAGGAGGCTACCTCCCCTAACTATGCTCCCCAGAGCCGAAGCATTACTTTCCTGGCCGTCAAGATTCAATCTAAAATGCGATGAAAATTCTTATTTATTTGTAGAATTCCGTACAGGGAGATCAAATCGCGTTCCTTGAAATAATGAAAATGAAAAGTTTTTTTCATTAGGAAGCTGGTAGATTCAATTATTATTTTAAATTCCATTAAGTGAAATAAAAATTTGTTATAAGCAATTAAATCCTATTCGATTGCCGATGGAAAACCTTTTTTTTTCAAAACTTCGTTTGAATATCGATTTTGTCCCAAAATGAGTGAAACGAAATGAGTTTAACCGTAAAGATATATATATTTGGGGTTGTACTAGTCTGTATTCATCCTCGAACCAATCTCCGTACGACCCTTCCAACTAATTCCACCCCAAAACATTATTGAGCCTCTTCCAATACTTACATTTTGCACTATGTTATACGGTGCGTAGCGTTCTCCAATTTTTCTGTATACAAGATTACGTCCATCTGGTTTCCATAATTGGATTTTGGCTCATCTGAAAAGAACAGTATCCCATTGATCAGTTTCCCAATTTACATGAGTATGACCAAATTTTAAACGGCTGGATTTGTGACTAGGAACAAGTCGTGGGACTTTTACGGGTCGTATTGGAGTTAGGTTCACTTCTTTTAATCTTCGTCTATTTGTTCTGGCACTAATATTCATGTGACAGGCACTAAGGTAGGCACTCATTTTTCATTTGAGTAGCAGTACACTTTCAATCTCATAACGAATTAATTTTTAAAAATCAGTCGTCATGCTCCGTAGTGCACCTTTTACGTCCTCTTCCGGGCTTTATTTTTATATTCTCCAACTCCGGTCTCTCGATATCGCTTAAGTATTCGAAAAACCGGAGACTAGTTCATTCCTAATTTTCGTGCGATTTGTACTTGACTATAATCTTCCTGATACAATGTAACGACTTTAATCGCCTCCAGCTAAAGAAACGGATTACAATAGATCTAATATTAGGTGTTAACTTTAGAACACATTTACAAGACTGCATTTACAAACAATTGATATGAAATGGTACAAAAGCCGATCGTTGCGTTGACTTTCAAACAATATGCACTCTTGATTGAGCATTTTTGAAAAATTATATTGATTGGCTTGCAATAGACTTTATTCCAGGTGGTTTCTGATAAAAATATAAATGTGCTATCATTTGACACTAGTAGTATTGTAATTGACCAGCGGGATTTTTTTTATTACAAAAAAAAATATGCGTTAATTTTATTCACGAGCGTATGTTGCTATAGGATACGGTCAGGTTGGTGTGTAAGCAGGCAGGGGATGAACACAAGATTCGTTTCTTGTGCCGAATCTGCTGCAACAACAACAACTGCTTACACTGCCTGTGAGGAGCCATTTAATTCTCAACATACTCGTAATGCAGCCGAACAGATTTTACATATCGGTTATTTTGACCCTGGCATCACTATTGTCATTCTTTCTTTGGCCGAAACTCAGTATATTATTTCTAGTTAACGAAATGAGTCGCTTAACGCTTCAAGATTTATTCGCTGTGTGGGCCTGCGGCAAACTCGAAACTGATAAGGATTTTGCTCAAAAAATCATCTTTTCGGACGAGGCGCATTTCCATCTCGGTGGGTTCGTAAACAAACAAAATTGTCGCATTTGTGGATCGGAAAATCCACAAGGATAGTGGAGAAGCCAATGCATTCATTGCGTGTTACTGTTTGGTGCGGCTTGTGGCGTGGCGGCATTATTGGGCCGTATTTATTTTAAGGTGAGGCCGGCACAACCGTTACGGTCAACGGAATCAACTACCGCCACATGTTAACATCTTTTTGTGGCCATATCTTGAAGATATGTTTTTGGACGACCTTTAGTTCGAGCAAGATGGTGCGCCATGCCACACATCGGGTGTTACAATAGCGAAACTGCGTCAAAAATTCAATGGCCGCATTATCAGTCGAAATGGTGACGTGAATTAGCCGGCAAGGAGGTGTGATTTAACGCCTTTGGATTTTTATTTGTGGGGTGTCGTGAAGGAAAAGTATTATACGGACAATCCACAAAAAATTAAGCATTTGAAAATTAATATTGAAGCCGAAATAGATCCGCACACAATCCAAAATATGCTCAGAAATTGGACCGACCAAATGGAGTACGCCAAGCCCAGCCGCGGCTCCCATTTGAATGAAATCATTTTCCATAAATAACCAAGAGGTTTATACTTTCAAAATTAATTTGGAAATATATTAAGCCGTTTTTATTTTATTAAATTTTTAAATCTAAACTTCTTAGGGGACACCCTTTAGTTAACTTAGCATACCTTGTATATCTAGTTCCTTTAGAAGGTTCCTTTAGTGGTACCTATACTAAGTAGACCTTGGAGTCGGCACAAGCAAATGTGGGTCCTCATTTAAGACCATCTGCTCGTTGGATATGGATGACGTGGAAAACGATCAGCTCACACTCGGTCATCGTATCTGGCTTCCGCTTGTTGCGAACCGTAATATCAGGAGTAATCATTAAAGCGGGCAAATTCCTTCATAGGATGTAGCGTCAACTAAGTCAGTAGTAATTTTCGGTAAAAGTCGTATAGCCCAATTAAATATTCAATTCTTAACGTAAATTAAATTTTCGTTTTGTCCAAGAAGATCATTAATTTGAAACTTGTTTAACAAGAAATTACATGCCTTAATTGCAAAAACATAAATAAACAACAACAATCCGTGAAACATTTAATTATAAAAGTAGAAATAGTTTTAAACATATTTTTTGTGTTTGTGCAGTATTTTGTCTTTTTCGTGTGTCGGCATGTTCATTGGATAATGGATGGTTTTATAGTTTATATTTAAGACAAAAAAAAATAATAAACTAAAAATGAATTATTTACTTTTCATGTAAAATGTTTTTGATTAATTTTTTTTTAATTTTGCACGCGTCGAGGTCATCTTTGGGTGTCTGCTTACCTGTGTGCGGCTATATAGACAAGACTTGAAACAAATAATATAACATAAATTATTTTGTGTTGTATGAAAATATTTGGCATACTTATAGTTTGTCTATTGTAAAAGATGTATTAAGAAATAACACATACGACAAATAATTTCCTTACAAGTAGTATACTTTATTCGATTCGTTTGATTTCAGATTCAGTAAGTAAAGATAGATGTGTAAAAAATAAAAATAGTTTTTTTTATCCCTGCAATCTGTTCTGGGGCCTGTTCAAGGCTCTTCCTGCTCTTTCGCGGTTTGCTTATTCCGTCCTTACTTTTACGCCGGTCAGCCAATTCAAGGACGTACGGTTATAGGGCCGATTTTAAGACCATCTGCACATTACAAGCTCCATGCCAGCCTATACTGACATGGAAGATGGATCGGCCCATGAGTTTTGCAATCCGGCAGGGGTCATAGATCCCAGATCGTAATCTGTCATGATATTTCACTTTTGCTTTCTGCCCCTATCGGGGATTCGAACCTACCGGTACCTCCCGATCCAAATGCCAAAGCTTTAACCACTGTGCCATTTGGTCGGTATAAATAAAAATAGTTAAAATGCTATTCAATGTTAGAGTCTAGATTTGTCCAAAAATTTTGAAAGTATGTATATTCTGTCATTAAAGTAACGGGAATTAGTCAATAAAACATAAAATATTTATTATTCGTTCAAACTTATTACATCGCCTTCAAAGTAACATGAAATAGAGTGAAAACGGGTGCCTCGAAGTAGTAATTTGAGTCATCAGATGTATACGGTGGTTGTCGATGATATTTGTTGAGTTTTTGACGAGCAGTTCTTTCACAATGATAGCCTTGTAAGATAGTGCGTTGTCGTAGTACAAAATCTACAAACCTGAATACGGATTAGGTTCGAAAAATGAGACTTGAGAGTTGTAAGTTTTGCTACTGTTTCGCAAACTTACTAGATATACAAAACAAATTACTTATTTGTTTGATCTAAACAATAAAAAAAAATATTTACATTTAGTGCGCTTATGACACAAAAACAAAATTCCCATATCTCAAGTCACGGTTTTCGAACAAAATACATTTTACTGGCTTTTTGTTTCGGCTCAGTTGGAAGGCGACCTTTACACAATTGAATTTTTGAAGAAAATTCAGGTCTTTCGGAACTATTTATTTATTTATTTATTTAATTATTTATTCATTGACATTACAATTTTGATAAAGGAAAAGCACATATGGAAGCAATATAAATGAAGAATAACAACCACCAAAACCCAAAATACTTCCATTAGGCATAAAGACCTCAGATTTTTTCAAAAAACATCTCCACTCCATGCTAGTAACAGAACTAGTCGAGCAGCAACGTGTTTCATGCCCATACAATCGTGTACAAAATGATTCGTGAGACACAGAAAGTTCAGCGGCTACCTCTCAAACCAAAATGACGATTTTCCGTCACCATTTCCTCGTTTTATTGATTTATTTACTGATTTTATTTCAGTTGAAGACGTTGATGGCCGACCAGAGCGAGATAAATCTTCCATCACATCTCGAACGCTTTTGAATGCACTGTGCCGCTCATATACATGTATTATTGATAAAGTCGATTCACCGTAAGCCTGTAACATTTTCAGCGATTCGGCAAATTCTATGTTCGATATTATTATTCATTATAACAGTCTCCAGTTTTCTATAGGGTGTACAAATGTATTTCCGACCGCTTTTAGTGATATAAAAGACATTAGTTTGTGTAGAAAATGAAAGAATGTTTTATTCAAAGTATCTTCTTCGGAAGCTATAACCTTCGCCCATCGTTCAGGCAATAAACGGATTCCCCGAAGAAAGAGGTCTGGTTCTTTCGATGCGATCCAATCATTGACCCATTTTTTGACGTTTTCATATGAAGTAAAGTGCTGCTGTGCCAAGGCTGATTGCATCGACCGGAACAAGTGGTAATCCGAGGGAGCAATGTCTGTTGAATACGGCGGGTCGGGTAGAATTTCCCAGTTCTGCCTGCCCAATTGACAGGTGTAGCAACATGTGGCCTAGCGTTGTCATGTTGCAAAATAATCTTATAGTGCCTTTTGTCCCATACCGTCGTTTTGCAGCTAGAGCCTGCTTTAAAGCCATCAGTTGTCGTTAAACTTGTCCCGTAATGGTTTCACACTCTTTCAGCAGCTCATAATAGACGACTCCCTTCATATCCCACCAAATACAATGCATCACCTTCCACATTGAATATTTGCTTTTGGCATCGACGGCCCTGGTCACCTGGCTTGATCCTCGCTGGTTTGCGCTTTGGATTGTCATAATGGATTCACTTTTCATCCCCAGTGAGGGTTCGATGCAAGAACCCCTTCCATTTTTGTCGTTGAAGCAACAATTTGCACATGGTTTTCCGACGTTCCATGTCACTTTCTTTCAATTTGTGTGGCACCCAATTTCCCAGCTTCTGAACCAATCCCATTGTATGTATACGTTTCTAAACACATTGTTGGGTAATATTCAACTCTTCTGCTAATTGTTTTTCAGTCTGACAAGGGTCCACATCAAGCAATTCTTCCAATTCTGTATCTTCAAATTTTCTTGGTCAGCCTTCACGTTCTTTGTCTCTTACGTCACAATCACCAACTTTGAATCGTTGAAACCACTCTTTGCATGTTGTTTTCGATGGCGTATGTTCACCGTAAACTTCCACAAGCAAACGATTTGTTTCCGCCGCACTTTTCTTCAACAAAATATAAAATGCTGTTTTTGGCACAAAATTCGACATTTTCAATTACATGAAAATAATTGTTGTTTACACTTTGAACAAATGTCACTGGTTATTATTTAAGCTTGACATCTAAACTCCAAAAAACATGTATTGCCCGATTGAATAATATGCAAGCAGTGATACTAACGACACCTATCTAACAAGGTCGGAAATACATTTGTACACCCAATATTATAAATTGCTTTGGAGCTGCTACTGTACCTCTAATCGTGGTCATCTGAAAGTATCTAAATTCGGTTAGAACCAAAACTAAAGGCCATTTTCCCCAAATTTCAAGACATGAACAAAGTTCTATTCACGTTGGTCTTGTTTCAGAATCTTTGCCAAACTTCGTTTCATTTCACTTCTTTGCTACGAACGAATTAAGATAATTGAAAAATAGCTAGTTTCATTCATTCCATGATTCATAATCTTCAATCAAATTTGAATGAACGCAGAAGAGCTGTGTTATCGTTTTTGACATAAAAACACTAAACAAAACAATTTTAGATCGTACTAACATCTGTGTTAAATTTTATTCATCGCATTACTTTTGGGGCGCGATTTTGTGCCATCACAGTTTGTGACTTTCGCCTTAGTTTATGTTTAGTATCAAAATATAGTGCGATTTCAACCTTTTGATATAAATTTGTTCTCTGTACCTTTTCGACAAACTTATACTAACAAAAATATGACGTGATGTTTAAATAAACAAATCATCTTGAAAATCGAAATATAGAAATTCGAGCATACTGAAACCACAATAGAAAAATTGTAATTGGAGAAATGAAATAGCTTACCATTTTATTCTGGGAAAATGACACATAAACTACGTAGAAAGTAGAAAAGTGTGATGGCATACAACATCCCGCCCCTGACTAAGTAATTTTATTTCGTAGTAAAAGGTTATAAAACCTCGCAAATTAGAAGCACATCACACAATTCCTTTCAACGCTTTCCTTCCATCGCAACGAATTTCCACGCGCTTTAATTTCCACTTTAAGGCACAACTGAATAGACAGAGCCGTATTCAATATCCGTTTCTTGCGTGCATCCATATAAGTACGCCATTATGGATTCCCTTGTTTTGTTTTCATCATCACTTTTAAATTCTACATTTGGTATTTTTGGTTTGAATCAAATTTATTTTTTAACCATTTCCGTCCAAAAATTTCTAAAAATATATTGTAAAATGTGTATAATAAAATACGTTTATATGGATATTGTGGAAAATGAATCACGACAAAAAAGAAATAAATCTTATTCTTTTATATAATTAATATCAAAAACCAAAAACAATAATGCATGCAATTCATTCAACATTGAGACGTTGCCCTTAAGGTTATACGAGTATGTACAGTACATACGAGTATTCTTATATTCATACTGGTATTTATTTAATAAAAATACCACGAAACTTGTCAAATATTTACAATACAAAAACAAAAATGACAAATGGGAAATTTAGTGTTGAAATACTCGTTTAAAATTGAATATGTAATAAGCTTTATTCTTAATTTTTAAGTAAAATTTGTTTCCGTATTTATTTAATTTTTTTTTTTTTACTAATTTTTTAGTTAAGCTAAATATTTTTATTTTCTTACATATCCGTACATATTTTATTTAAAAGAGATCTATAATTTAATTTTATTTTGCGCGCATATTTTTTCGTAAATTTATGCAATTTCTGTAAATCTCATAAATTTTCATTTATAATCTTAATGTTAATCATTAGCATTACTATTGTTTCGTTCTGCTTAACCCTATTTATGATGCTCGGTATTCTGCATCGAATACAGTAATTTGTAATGTATTGGTTGCACCACGAGAAGGGTTATCTATACAAGCGTATAAATCAAGATAAACTACTGTATAGTGTAATAGTAAGTATGTGAATTATATAAATCTCTTATAAACTTTATTAAAATTAAACGTCACGCATTTCCTATTTTTCTTTTTATTTAAATTTATACGGAAAATTTTGTATTTATTACTGTAATTATAATATACCTATAGTTATAGTTTTGGCAAAAAATATATGTTATTAGAAGATAATAAATTTAATATGTATATTTTAGTTTTAATTTTACATACCTAAATAACCTTACGGAATCTATCCTACTTCAATTATACGTAACAATAAGAACAATTACGTATTGTGCAATTAATTTAAAATTATTATTTTATTATTTTTATCGTCATCTTCATCATGATAGGAAAATTTATGTTATCTATTTGTTGTATACTTACCATAAAAAACCATGTCATAATATAATACATAGCTGTAAATATATAAACATACATATATGTGTTTAAATATAAATAATCATGTTTCCATGTAATTATATATGAAATTCTTATTTTATTATGTCGCAAAAGTAAACTAAAAATGAAAGTTTTTTACTTAATCTCCAGAAAAGCTTTGAGTATATTGTATCAAAGGTTTTTTTAGCATGTTATAACATTTATTTCCATTCACGCCTTCCTTCGTCTTATCTTAAAGTTATAAATTAAATAAAATCAACTATATACTCTACACTTCATATACATACATAACGATTCAGTCAAAACCTTTACGAAATATGGAATATTAATTTTAATTAAATTTTGCTCGAATGTACAGACGTGAGGATGTTACTGACAAATATATGTTAAATAGTTATTTTTTTTTATTTACAGAGGAAAATTTGCAACTGTCAGGCGAGCAATAGAAATATCAACCGGAAATAAATATGCAGCCAAATTCCTAAAGCGTAGACGTCGAGGGCAATGCTACACTAAAGATATTGGACACGAAATTGCAGTTTTACTTTTATGTTCCGATTCAAAGCATATTGTCAAATTACATGGAGTTTACGAAACAAAAACAGATACAGTTCTGTTACTTGAAATGTAAGTACTTACATTTTTAGGTTTAGATAATTTTACACCAATCCAATATAAAATTGAATAATCGACTTAAAAACCAATGTAACTTTCATCACTTGACCTAAATTTAAAATTATCGATGGTCTCTCTCGTGAATCATTGAGTGGCGTTATTGAAATTTCATATTTTATAATAACATAGGTATCACCTTTATTTATTTTAAATCTGTTATTGATGCACTACAAAAACAGGGTTAACTTATCACTTTTTCAGAAAACCCCTAATAAAATTACCCTTAAATAAAAATCGCTCTAAACCTAAACTTGTTTCAGTCAACATTAATTGACCTAATAACCAATAACAATATTTCCAGAAAAAAAAATAATCATAACACCGAAAATTATTAAACTTCGGTTCACACGGCTCTTTGAGCAATAATATTTATTATGCCAAATTAAAAAAATTAAACTTACACTTACTATGATGATCACCACCTAAAAGATGATTTGTTTTGTCAATATAATAAAAATAATTAAAATAAAATAATATTAAAACTACACAACCTTAACTTTTGGTTTTTAGTTTGTTTTTATAATGAATATACCACAAAATATTAAAGTTTCTTACATGCTGTTCTTAAAATTTTCATATACACAGGAAACCCTCCAAGAACACGATTAATTTGTTCCGTGTTCTTTAAATCCGTGTTGTTCGAAATTACAAAGAATAAAATAAAAAAAGGTTACGTTTATTTTTTTGTTTTTTGTTATGATATTCAAAAAACAAAATAAAAGAGAATAATGAAAATCGTGTTGTTCTAAACCGTGTAATTTGAGAAAATGGGTATCTGTGTTCTTCGAAACCGTGTTCTTCGAATACCGTGTTCTTGGAGGGTTACCTGTAATTATTATCTTTGTATGTTTATATAAACACTAAACAAAATATATACATACATAATAATCTACTATATGAAACCAAGAATCACTTTGTTTGGTTAATAATGAATGAATATATAACATCGTCTGTCTGAAAATTACATAGCTAGTTTTTTATTGCATGTGTGTATAGTTTACGCGGAAGTTACGTGTAATTAATGTAAGCATAAGATAATCCCATTTCTTATGTTGTGTATCGCAAGATAATATGACGAATATGATGGTTTACGAATCTAGGTAAATGTAACCCTTTAATACACTCACAATGGTTTCATTTGTGGATACATATGATGTAAGCTATGTTATGGTTTTCTTATAAATCTTACTAAAATTTTAGTTTAAACAAATAGTTTGCTATTATATTAGTTTCCAAAAATGTTGTTCTTAAAAATACTTAAAACCATAACGGTTTATTTAAATTACAGCATAAACCCCCGATGCAGGGTAAATATAGGTAGTTCGCATCCTTCGCCCATACACCCCAATTGTCGATGTCGTCTCACGTCATTTTAGATGACTATAGTCACGTCACTTCATTTTTGCTATTATCAAAGTCGTCTGTTACGACTCTAGTCACATGATACGACAAAAGTCACCTAATTTTTTCAAGTGACAAGAATATTTTATGCGACGCTCATTAATGAAACATATTTATGATTTTTTTTGTAATACAATTTATATTTATTTTGCAAATATTTTACTGTAGAGTAAAGTTTACTGTACAGTAAAAATAAGAGAAATTTATCATTCAATAATCAAAGTTTTGTTGAAAATTTGATGCCTCAAACCACCTTTTTTCAATTTTTAATTACGATGGAAAATTACAAATTTTTACGTTAAAGATATTTTGCTTTCACAATAAATTATGGTACGGTTCCTGGAAATTAATTTAATCATTAAATAATTAGATTTTACTTACTTATTTTCAATTTACGTGTATTTTACAATAAAATATTCGTAAATATTCTGATTTTTGACATTGAATGGCTTGTCAAATTTGAGGAAATTATTAGTGTTGCCCGATATTCCTATTGTTTAAAACGACTTCAACAATACCAATTTTGGCGTGACGTAACATGACTGTAGTCACGTCACTTGAAGTGAAACGACTTCGACAATTGGGGTGATGAATAGTCCGCAAATTGTCGCTTTTGCTACTTAGCTCTCGCAGGCGGGTTGAAAACATTCAGCAACAAAGCGGTTGTTTTATATATATTTAGGTTTTTCATAACCAGATTTTCTGGACTTCCTTGTAACAAATGGAATTTTAGAGGTCTACGCGAGCAACGTAAACAGACAAGGACTTTTTATTTGAGCATTCATCTGTGATTGTGACTCATTTAGTTCATTGATAATTAAAAAAGAAAACTAACCTATATTAACAAATAATGGTTTTATTATGTATTGTGACCTATTTTCTTAGTTTAGTGGAAAGCAAATAAATCACCGAATACCAATTAGAACAGCGACGCTGCTGGACGATTACGTAGAATCCTTAGATAATAATATCCAACAAGCAGCAAGTTCAACATGGAGTCTGTTTCTCATACCAAGCCAAAAAATAATTATCCTCTTGAAGACGGAGAACTAGTTAGAGAGAAACGGAAACTCGTAAAATTCAAAATAAAAGCTCGTAAAATCTGGCAGCGGGCTCAAGCCCGTAACATAAAATTATCCCTCATTTTCTGTGCTAAAAATTAAAACTACTAATAAAGGCAATATAGAACGAAACCATTAATAAGCGACTCCGAGGTCTCTATGAGCTAAAAGATTACGATTATTCTTTGAAAAGTAACGAAGAGGTTTAAAAAACAAAATGCATGTTCCAACTATCCTAGGCTAAACATAACAAGCAGAAGTTTCCATATTTGCTGCCCATTTTTTAACCGTTACCGAAATTAGCAGAAAATAAAAATACAGCAACTGTAAACAAAATAGATGATCTTTACTTCGTCACGAGACTTTATTGGAAGTAAAAATAAAATTAATAATAATTTAAGTAAAAGGAAAGCTTCAAGTTATGACATTAATTACTGGTTCAATTGTAAAAGCCATTCTCGAAAGTTTGCTTAAATTAGTTCAAATATTCAATGAAGCCTTCAGACTCAAATAACTGCTGCGAAATAGACTCAAACCTAAAATTGAAAATAGATTCGTAATTCCAGCACGCCAATGTGGGCTTAGTAATTAGTAAAAATCACTCTCCTGTTGAACAATTCACAGAATTACGGATGTACAACGCCACACACTGAGAATAAGAAGATATGCTCTGATATTTTCTTAGTGTAACTCAAGCTTCCGACAAAGTTTGTCACTAAACCAACGGCTTGAATTTAAACTGCATCGAGACCTGACTAAACAATTTTAACAAATTCTTAAATCCTAATAAGAGATGACAGGCCAACCACAATGACCATACTAGTAGAGCAAGAGTAAAATGCATATATTGAAAACGAAACATTATGGAAAGAAGAAGAAGAATTATGTGGGCCTCTGCATCCTCACGTAAAAGGTTGATTTAAGAAATGATTAATTTATTACAAGAATGCCTAGGGTATCGAGTTGTGAGCAAAATCATTATCTAACTACTTTTTCAATAAATTATAAAAACTAATGTTAATGAATAAACACACACTTAGTAGATAAAATTGTTGATTTATAAGTAATAACTAGCTAGTTTTGATTAGGTATAGGAAATCTACTCTGAACTAAAAATAATATCAGCAGGTATGCCACAAGGTAGCGTACTGGAACCTATACTGTTCATTCTATAAATATAAGAGAGATTTAGTGAAAATTCAAATTACTACGGTAGCAACATTTGGCACGATGATTGTCCTAGCAGGTGGATTTTATCACTATCTGCACATTGCATAGCTCCATGCCAGCCTATACTGGCATAGAAGATGGGTCGGGCCCATGAGTATTTCACTCCGAGAGGGGGTCATAGTTGTGTTCCATTTCATCACAGATCGTAATCTGTTGACGAAAATGCCCTTTTGCATCCTGCCTTTGCGGACCTCCCGATTCAAACGCTAAAGCTTTATCCGCTGTGCCGTTTGGTCAGTGTTGGAAAAGATATTAGGTGTGCAAGTAGAAACTTTGTTTTTTGGGTCAAACTCAACTTTATTGAAAGCATAATTGTTGATGACGAAATCCTTCGCGATAGAAACTTGGAGATTTTGAAGCAAAATAGTCATCGACCCATTTTTGCACATCTTCAACTGTCGTGAACGACATAAATAGTTAAATGACATAAAATAAATAGTAAATAGTTAAATGACAATGACATAAATGTTGCTTATCAACATCCAATTCTTAAAATTGATGCACACGGAACGACAATTTGTTAATGACTGAAACTTATGTCACAAAAACAGCAATGACTAATGGCGTTTTCTTTTTTACAAAAAACTGGCAAAAAATTTTTATGTACATAAAATTTTTTTGATGTAAATCACATTTTCGTGTTCTTTTAGCGAAAAAAATGCAAAAAATTTTGATGTATGTACATCAAAAATGTGAATGTAAATTTTTTCTTCTATTTTAACTAACACATACACATATTTATATACATATGCAGTGGTGTGCAATATAATAGGTAATTCTATGAAATTTTTAAATAATACATTTTTTTAACAAAATCATGAATACCAAAAATTGAAACATGTTTTTTTAATTGACAGTCTCTTGTAGAAAACAAAACATTTATTACATTATCACTTTATTGTGATCACAGATCGAACTATCGTATTCAATTTTATTACATTTACGCCATCTGTTCAAATTAATAGGGAAATTTAAGCAATCTTAAGCCTGGGCTGGCCATTTCATTACATTAATTTTATTTGCAGTGCTTCGGATCATTGTCCTGCTGAAACACCCAGCGGAGGGGCATGTTTTCATCAGCATACGAAAGCTGGTATCCCTTAGAAGTCCTCCATATAATATTTTTTACCAAGCTTTCCGTAGACCCAGCACATAGACCCTACAACACCATACAAGACCATTTGGATTAGCCCATAACAAAATGGCGGAACGTATTATGGTCCGATAAAACAAAAATTAATTTTTTCGAATCGGATTGCACCAAACAATATGTCCGACGACTCAAAACTAAAAAAGTTCGACCCGCGCTATACAGTAAAAACTGTCAAACATGGCGGAGGAAACATTATGCTATGGGGGTGTTTCTCGTATAGTGATGTAGGGCCTATATGATAGGTCCACGAAAATCTTGATAAAAAAATTTATATGAAGAACATTTAAGAGATACAATGCTTCCGTATGCTGATGCAAACATGCTCCTCGCTGGGTGTTTTAGCAGGACAATGATCCGAAGCAAACGGCGAATGTGGTAAAAGCCTGGGGGTCTATTATGAAATTTTCGACAGCGTTTTTTTTCGACATTGTCGAAAATTTGGTATTATGAAATATTTTCGGCCGCGTATTATGAAATACTCGACGCGTTTTTTTTTTAGATAACGTCGACTATTTTACAACAGCTCTTGAGGTGTCGAGTACATAAAAGAAAAGTGTTGTGTTGCGAAATAAAAAAAAATTTGTTAGTAAAAATAAATTAATAATTTAAACTTATAAAATTTTAATTAATTAAAATTAATTAATTAATTTAAATTTAATAAAAAATAATTAATTTAAATTTTCACATAAAAAATAATTAATTTCATTTTTAGACATCGTCGAAAAAAAAAATTCATAATAGCGATTTTCGACGTTGTCAACTGTCGACGTTGTCGAAAAAAATACAAGCGTCGAAAATTTCATAATAGACCCCCTGGTTTGCTGCACATAAAATTAATGTAATGAAATGGCCAGCCCAGTCTCCTGATCTAAACCCAATAGAATGTCTGTGGGATGTGGTAAAACGTGGTTTAAATAAATTGCCGAGGCCAAAAACTGTAAATGAATGTTGAGAAAACGTTCAAAACGGTTGATGGAGTATCCCAGTTGTAAGATGTCAATCACTGGTAGATTCTAAGGGGAGGCGATGTAATGTGGTGCTTAAAAATAACGAGTACAATCACCAAATATTAAATCTTTATGTAAAAACCAAATTATTCCAACGAATAACTATTTTTAGCAAGATTACTTAAATTTCCCTATTAATTTGCACAGATGGCGTAAATGAATTAAAATTGAATACGATAGTTCGATCTGTGATCACAATAAAGTGATAATGTAATAAATGTTTTGTTTTCTACAAGAGACTGTCAATTAAAAAAACATGTTTCAATTTTTAATATTCATGATTTTGTTTAAAAAAATGTATTATTTAAAAATTTCATAGAATTACCTATTATATTGCACACCACTGTAACATGTCAATTGTAAATATTGTCAAATATCATCACGTGTCAACACAAAACTGAGCCGACATGTTGTAACTATTACTTTTTTCGCTTCGATGCATTTTCGATGGAATAACAGTATTTTAGAAGTAATATTTTTACAAAAAAAAAATATTTTTACTTCTAAAATACCGTTATTCCATCGAAAATGCATCGAAACGAAAAAAGTGATAGTTACAACATGTCGGCTCTGGTTTGTTATTGTTTTTGGCATCATTTTCTAGTTTACAGACACAACGATAAAAACAAATCAAATTTTTTTCATATTCTTTTTAACTATCGGAAATTTGATTTACATCAAAAACGTAAAAGAATTCGCTATAAGCTACATACATACAGTATGTGCAACAAGAGCGTGTACCGCAAAAAATTAAGTAAAAATAAAACTACGATTTTTTTTTTGTTTTTATTATGAAAGTTTGTTATATTTTCTAGGGCGCTATCAACTAATACATTATTGTCACCATTACTGCGTTAATAATTGCCTGGCTCCTTTTGTCCATACCACCAACCAATTTTTCTGCATTTATGCACCAATTTTTTCTGATAAATTTGTCCATATCTTCCGGACAACTCACGCTAGAGCGCTCAAATTTTTTATGTGGTACATTTTCAGCTTAATCTTTATGAGTGCTCATAAATTTTGATCGGACTGGAATTAGGTGACTGCATAGCAATACATATATAGTAGTACCATCATTCGAAAAAAATCTTTAGAGGGTGAAAATCCAGGTAGCGCGTTAATGGAAATTAAGTTATGCAATAATTTTACTAGTTCGCCTAAATGTTTGCAAGATTAAATACACTTACAGTACACACGGCGTATTTTGGTATACCATTAACCAGTATAGTATTTGCTGTGTTTTAATATTGGAGCACTATCCGGAGCCAAATGGCAATTTTCTATTGAAACTGCAGCTATTATTCACTGGTGTCGCTGTACTATAAAAATTAAAACTAAATTCATCAATAAAACAAACATTTACCACCTGAAATATATTAATTGACATTTATTTTGACATGACGTTATAAACAAAAATTCATTTTGCTGCGTTTTAATTTTTTATTGTAAGATTTAGTTTCTAATGGTTTCAGGGGTTTACAAAATTAAAAGCCTTTTCAAATTTCCCATTGAAATGGATAGCGCTCCCGATAGCGGCTCCCGATAAATAAGTGAGCCGAGATATTTTTTTATCGATTTTTAATTAAAAAGTTGAATGAAAAATCTTAGTTTAGATTTAAATAAATTAATTAAATGCAATAATAGCGCGCTAAATATAAGTTTTCACATAGAAAATTGGCTGCTCCGGATACAGCTATCGGGCGCTAATAAAAAAACACAGCAATTGCTTCACTCTAATGCGGGAACTATAGATAGAATAAAAAAAATAAAAAAAATAACGTAAGAGAGCGAGAGATAGGATTTATATGTATTCGACCATACTCAGAATAAGAAAAATAAAAACTATAAGAAAAATTGCGTTTTATTTTGCTGTCATTTAAAAAGAATAACCGAGCGAAAATTTTCGTCCAAGAATAAAAAACTTAACAAATACAACAACAAAACTCGAACAAATTTTTGTGCGTTGAATGTAATATGCATGTTTATTATTTTATGTATGGTAATTTTGAATTGTCCGTGTATATTATCTTTTCTATTTATAAAATATTCATGCGCACATATACAAATATGAATATAAAATCACAAATAATTTTCACTACACCGTGAAATTGTATTTTTCTAAACCTAACCTAAAAAAATAATTTATCGAATTGCGGTAATTGAAACCGCATATAAATATTTTTTATAATTTTAAACACATATATTTGTTGATATGTAATACGTTTATACTCAAAACTATTGTAGTTTCACTCAAGATTTTAGGAAATACATCAAAAAAATATTACATGAAAAATATGAATGAACTTAATATTTTAAGTAATCTATAGCCGAAAAGTCAAATTGGAAAAATAATTTTTTGTCTTCGTTTCTTACGTTATTTCTGTTATTTTTTTTATTCTACCTATAGTTGACCCATAACTTATTATACTACATATTAACACAGAATATATTTATTTCAACTCGTATTGTTTTACAATTGCAAGGTCATGTAGAAAATGTGTTTAATATTTTTTGTGATAAACAATAAAACAAATCATGAATACCTTACTTCAATTTTCTTTTTATAAAAAATAGCATAAATAATTTTTTTTCTATGATAGAAATGCAAAAGAATATGAATTGTTCAATCAAATAAATCCATTATTGGAAAGGAGATATGAACGATAGGATATATACATATGTATATTAATATATTGAGTACATACTTAGCTGTGTATTATTATTGTTTATTTTAAATACATCTGTTCTCACAAACACAAACGAATAAAGATAAAAAATGAAAACGATGTAGAAATCTATATAGAACAACTAAATACAATTTTTTAAAAGGATGCCGTCGATTGCACTGTTACAGTATGGTAATTTATAATTGAAAATATGTTTGTCGAGTAATTTTCTAATAATATACATACATTAAGAACAATGTATTGTTATGGAAAGGCAAATTTTCTATTTATCCAAATCTGTGTGAAAGTTCAAGGGCATTGAACCCAATATTTGTTTCAGAATTAAAATAAAATTTATTAATTCGATTTTATCATAAAAAATATTACGTAAGAGAAGTACGTAAAAATAGGAAAATTGTCACTTGGACATACTACAATAGTATGTCGTTTTTCATTATTGTCTTTCAATCAACCACTTATTAAGGGATTGTTTCTCATTGGAATAGAAAAAACGAGGATGTCATTATAAAGATTATAATTTCAACCAAAACTATTATGCATGGCTGACTTGATCTGTTTTGTCACAGAATCCAATGAGAGTCATGTGGTGTTTACAGTGTGCAAATCTACAGCGTATAATTATAATCTAATTAAGAGCATTTAAGGTTCGCTAACAAAACTTAAATTCATTTTTCTGTTAATCTAATCTGTCAATCTCTAATAAATTTTATTGTTTAAATTGGGGGCTGAATTAATCCATCTCAAATGAATTACATATCCCTTTTGTGTTTTACTAACACAATTGTGCGGGTGGGGCTAAAGTACCATGTATATGTAGTTTTGTATGTTTTTTGAACAAATTTACACATTTGTGAATTCCTTTTTAACTTATTTTCCGTCCGAAAAAACACTATATCTATACACACAGTTGTGTTGGTTTTACTTCAAATCAAGTGAAATTTTTAATGAACAACGCCGTTACATACGTTAATTTTTTACTCACACATTTGTGTGGGTTGGACTAAAATTGAGAAGATTTTTTATTTTTCTTAGTTGAAAAAGGGATATAAGGAAGTATATAAGATATTTTTTATAAATTCAATATACAAGTGAATAGCTTACGAGTTTAGGTTGCCGCTCACTATTTTGTAACTAAAACTATTTTTAAATAGTAGTTAAGCTAGAGATTGGTCAGCATTGTCTGAAAGAAAACGTTTCAGTTCTTTATGGCAGGATAAATAATGGCTTACTTTTAAGTTCCGTCTTTATTCGAACGCTAATTTTAAATTGTTTAGTTTGATGTACCATACAAATTATTTTTTTTAAATAAAAAGTGCGTTGTGTATTTGATTTTGAATAAAAAAATCAGTTTTTATTTTCCTCTAAATTGTAAAATTTTATTTTTATGTCTTAATTTAATTAATTAACCTTAATTTGTATTTAGTCTTACACCGTTTTAATACTTAATTACCTTTCCGAAACGAATATTTATTTGTGGAGACTTTAAACAGCTTTCACAATAAAACAATTTTTATTTTGCCTTACAAGTTTGTTTGAAAATCAAACTTTAGAAAAAAATTTACTTTAGAGAAAAAATTGTCTATTGTGAGAGCTCTGTTAAGGTGATGATACATGTACAGATGTTCCCTTTAAGGCATAAAAATTATGCGCGCTTGTTGGTTAAAAGTCAGCCATCTTGAATCGCTTTGAATCAATTCGGATGATTTTGCATACTCATGAACGATGGCTACTAATAAGACAATAAGGCCTGTTTCAGCTGAACTAAGACAAGCGAACTGACCTATGTTCATCGTTCTTGGTTGTATATAAAAAACTTTTATAAGCCCCGTTTCCCACTTGAGCTAAGTATTTTGACTGATATGAGCTATGTTTTCATTTAACAGCTTCATGTTTTGATTTCTTTCCAAAGTCAAATAACAGAAATATTGTAGATACATCTCAGAGTCTACCCAATCTGTAAAGCAACGTATTTAAATTTTTATTTTCACCTTGGAGATACGAGGGTATATCAAAAAGTCTTGCAATATCATATGAAAAAAAAGAGTGAGTGAGACAACAATATATTTTTCAAAACCATTTTTTATCGCGATGAAACTTCTAGAAGAACATTTCGATGTAAATTTTACAGTTCGTTTGTTTTTGTCAATTTAGTTAGTAACACGTGTTTTGAATTTTTCTTAAAACGAATGAAATTGAATATCGCGCCCTTATTAAATTTTTCTATAAAGATGGACGAAATGCAATTTATATATTCAACTATATATCAAAAGTTTACGGCGAATCTGCACCATCATATGCCACAGTAACAAGGTGGGTAAAATTATTCAAAAGTGGCCGGGAGTCATTAGAAGACGACAACCACTCGGATCGGCCAGCAGATGCTATTAGCCATGAAAACGTAATTTTGGCCAAATCTAATGTATTGGAGGACCAGCGTATTTCTGTTCCGCGGTTAGCGTGGAGACTTTCTCTTTCATACGGTACCACATATACTATATTACATGACCACCTTCACATGTCGAAAGTAAGTGCGCGATGGGTTCCCCGTTTGTTGAAGGCAGAACAAAAAAAAATGCGTGTTGAAACTTCAAAGGCGATTTTAGATATGTACAAAGATCCAGAAAATTTCTTGGATAACATAATAACAGGCGATGAAACATGGCTTTATCATTGGGATCCGGAATCCAAACAAGAATCGATGCAATGGATCAAACGTAGTGAACCACCACCAAAGAAATTCAAAACTCAACCGTCTGCTGGTAAGGTTGTGGCAACAGTTTTTTGGGATGCTGAAGGAATTTTGATAATCGATTATATTGCACCGAAAACCACAATCACAGGCATATATTACGCAGAAGTTTTGCGAAAATTGAAAAAAGCGATCCGGGCAAAACGGCCAAGGAAAGTTAGGAAAAAAATCTTGCTTCTTCAGGACAATGCACCAGTGCACAAGGCTAATATTGCTCAAGCTGCATTAAAGGGTTGCGGCTTCGTGGAAATTCCGCATCCACCGTACAGTCCAGACTTGGCACCCAGTGACTACTTTCTGTTTCCCAATTTAAAAAAAAAACACTAAGGGGCCCGAAATTTTCCAGTGACTATGAAGTACAGTCTGTTGTAAATGAATATTTTATGGAGCAAAAGAAATCTTTTTTTTAGAGGGTTTAGGCAAGTTAATTGATCGATGTGACAAATGTATAAACCTTAAAGGAGATTATGTCGAAAAATAAAAATATTGCTGTCTCACTCACTCTTTTTTTCATATAAAATTGCAAGACTTTTTGATTTGCCCTCGTAATTAATCAGCTCACAATCAGCTATGTTTCTATCCCACAGCTTTAAATAAAGAAATTAAATAAATCGGGACGTACGAGTGTGTTGAGTTAAGCTTCGCTAATTCGGTTTCACTTATTTAGGCTTTGCAAAGTAAATCGAAAGCTGTGATCTCAAAACATGCTCACTTTGCTAAAAGAACATAGCTTAAGTGTGCAAGGGGCCTTATCGAGAAACGCAGCTATTAGCTTAGTTTGGCATCCACAGCTCATTCCACTGCACATTTGAGTTAATTACATCGCTCTCACATACATTTCAATTCAAGTAAAATGCTATATGTCTGCCAAAATATTATTAGAATCACATAGTCACATAGACGAATATGTACACAATAATAGCAATGTATGTGTGAACGATATAGCTGACTTTTGCAATCCAAAGACAACCCGAGCTAAGTTAGTTTGTATCGCTCAAAACAGAAAAACATAGCTCGCATAGCTTAGCTCAAGCGTGCATCGTTTCATTAAAACTCTTTATTTTCAACCAAGAGCGATGAACTTAGCTGACATCGCTTAGCTTAGCTTAGCTCAAATGTGCAACGGGCCTAATGGAACGATGCACATTTGAGCTAAACTGTGCGAGCTATGTTTTTTTGTTTTGAGCGATACAAACTAACTTAGCTCGGGTTGTTTTTGGATTGCAAAAGTCAGCTATATTGCTCACATTGCTATTATTATGTGTACTTATAAAATATTGAAATTTGGATGACATTTGAGTATTGTTGTGTTTGGTATTGTGGATCAAATTCAAAAAAGTGGTTGAATTCTTAAATAATATAATAAAATTAGTTAATTAATTTTTGACAGACATAGGATTTTACTTGTATTGAAATGTATGCGTGAGAGATATAATTAGCTCAAATGTGCAGCGGAATGAGCTGTGCGAGCTAAACTATGCTAATAGAAACTACGTTTCTTGCTTAGCTTAGCTGAAATGTGCAACGGGCGTTAGAATGAAATAAGTAGCCGTTTTGAACAGAACCAAAGAGCTAAATAAAAATTAAGGTTAATTAAATGGGAGCATTATTTTCATAAAAGCTCCCATTTAATTAACCTTAATTAGGTTAATTAAATGGGATTTCAGTTGGGCTCTTGAAAGTTCTTGTTGCTACAATAGCTTAAATTGTTGTAATTTATTTTATCTTAAAAAACAAATTAATCTCTCATAAGATAAAACAATAATATTTGTTATCTAAATTGCATTTTAAATAGGAAAGCAATCGCCAATGGTAGTTTTTAACTTGCTTATTAGAGTTTTAATCTCTTTACAATTTTCATAATACCCTTCTAAGACCCTTCTAAGACTCATAAAAATAAAATTAAAATTTAACCCATACAAAAATTTTAAAACATGTACTAGTTTTTTTATACTGAATAATATAATTTTTTATCCTTATCTGGCAAATTAAAACCTTTCTTTAATAAATGCTTGTAACATGAAGGTGATTTAAAATCAAATTCCAAATACATTTTTTGTTCAACTTGGGTCCAAGATAATTTTAATTTATGAAATATTTGTGCAAGTACAAAATGTGTTTACTTGTGGTCGATCGTCAAGTGTATTATCAATTAATATTTTTATTGTGTTTTCTTCTGTTTGCATTTTACTTTTCTGAGGGGTATTTAATATAAACCTGAGAATTTTGTTTAAAGGTTGAACGGGTTCTTTATTTTCGTCTTCAATTTGATGTTGCGGACTAGGAAATTGAGATGGTGAGATGGGACATTCATGAGGAATTTGTGGAACTTGATAATTCTTTTAATAAGTTCTTTTAGGCCCTTTTTCATATTTCAATGTTATAGGTGGGAAATCAGGTGTTGTCAATATTCTTGTTGTTTGACTCTCAGTGTTGTGTGTCTGGTTGGAAATCGTACGCGAAACTTTTGGAATCAATTTTTTTTTATTTAAAAAAAAATCGAATTTTAATAAACGCTTGCATCGTGCATCTATGTCATTGACCTTACACTTACAAACAAGATTATTAATTGGCTGGGGAAAGACAGTTTTTTAAATATTTTTTGTTCTAAAACTACTTATTTTGAAATCATTAAAATTAAAGTTCTTCATAATAGTTATGCATTTGGAAGTAACTTTATTCTTGTCGAACACACGACGATGGTCATGCAGCACCGTAAAAAATGTTCTGGTGGATTTACAGTCATTTTTATTTAAGCAGTTTTTGTAAGCACACACCATTTTATCACGCAAATTCACTAAAGTTTTAATACACAAATTTTCAAAATGAACTTTTTATAACGTTTAAAAATAAGAAAACACAAAGCTACATGCGTTACGATTAGACGACAAGCAATAAAATTTTAAACGAACAAATTTACGAAATTAACTTGCAAACAATTTTTAAATCTTTGTAGTGTGTAGATGTATGATTTCCTTTTACATATATTGAATTGCTGAGTGTGTGCGTGTAAATAAGTATGTATATCATCGGTGGTCTATCTATATAGTTATCGAAACGAAAACCAAATAATGTGTATGTGTTGTACCTACAAAATCATTTAAAATAATCTTTAATTGGATTTAAATGTAGATCGTTTTTATGGACAATCTTCAATTATTTTAGCTTTTTATAATTTTCAACGAATATTTTAACGTTCAAAATTATTTGTCTATAATTTAGAAAACATTGTTGCAATTCAAAACAAAACCAACTTAGTTGCGATCGGTATTTTCTCTCCATCATCTTTGTTACATTTTCTATTTACTTTTGAGCGTAAAAACTGTTTTGACTTATAATGAGAGCGTCATTATATGAATAATACAATGCGATTCATTACTATTTATGATAAGAAAAAAATTTAGTTCCCATTTCTGTTTGTTTTCATATAAAATTATTATTTTTATTACTATTTTATTTGTTAATTATGTATTTGTTAATTATTATTATATATGTTATTTTATTTGTCAATTTGATATGAAAAGAAACAGAAATGGGAACTAAATTTTTTTCGTATCATAAATAGTAATGAATCGCATTGTAAGTATATGTATAGAACTTTTTTTTTGTTTTCTGCATGTTGCATTATAAAATATTCTAGCTACATTTAGGAGAAGGTTATGCTATTTAGGCGGATAGGTAATTGCAGAAATTCTTTAAAAAGTTTAAAACGATACCAGTAGTGGTATCTAACATTTCACTCACGAACCTACCATTACATTACTATATAATGATTATACAATGGTGACTGGCATGGCCAATCGAATTTTGTGATATCATTTTTGAGTACAAATTTCGAACAAAGTTAGCTATGGTATTTTGGATCGTTGTCCTCTTGCAAGATCCAATTAGTGTTCCCCGCTCTGAACTATTTAAATACAGATGGTAACAAACCTCGTGAATAAATTTTATTCATGAAAAGTGCGTTTAGGTTCCGTGTAGAAACGATTAATTAACCAAAACCTTGGTTGGTGAAGCATCCCCATACATGGAGCTAGGGCGGGTGCTTCACAGTTAAAAAATATTTTTTTTTCTTAGTTGGCCAAACACGCCTTTTAACATTAAAACCACAAAAGGATGACTCATCGGTAAACACAATATTCGTAAAATCATTATTTTTATATTCATTCGCCCACTTAGTCGCTTTTCCATGTATTTTTGAGTTACCAGTGGTTTGACCAAAGTATTTCCATATGCGTAACCATGTTCCATAATTCTTTTTCGTATGGTTGTTTTTGGTATAATAATATTCTTTTTCGCCAATTTCTCCACAGCAGGATGCAGCGTAAACGAAGAATTTTCAGCAAATAACTGTATGATATCCTCATCCTCTTCTTTTGTAGTGGTTTGGATTTTGCTTCTATGTGGTAAATTGTCAACATTTGTATACATTAAAGAATATGTAATCCTCTTCAATACAAATGATTTCGACTTTTTTATATATTTTGCTGCACTTGTAACCGACCGGATCCTTTCGGATGTGAACTTAAAAACACCGCTTCAAATCATTTTTTATAAATCGCACTCATTTCTTTCATGTTTGTTATCCGCTAAACAGTTTCAGTTATACTAATGTTTGTTTTAGGGCGCCCAAGAGGAATCAATATAAAACCTATGTAAGCCCCGCCCATATTTGTTCCTATAGTTATAGTTTTAAGTACAGTTATGCCGTACACGCTCTTGTTGAACGTACTGTATATCCAAAATGGCGGCCGATTTGTGTGCGTTCAAGGATATTTTAATGTAACCAACTTCAGAGTTGAGTTTTTACTTACGTTAGGTGTGTGGAAGTAACACGCAAACTTCAAAATGCAGTTAACACAGTGAGTAAATGGACTATTATAAAATGGCGAATTTTATTAAATGAATTAAAATCAGTACATGTCAATTTTATAAACCAAAATGTAATCTCGACGTCATCACATTAAAAACGCCAGCAGTATATCTTAATATAGTTCACATATAAATCTGGCATCTACCTACTTGACCGCCTTCAACAAAAGATACTATTGGTTTAGATTAAGAGCTTATATTTTTTTTTTTGCTAAAATTTGAACAAACCCTTTTTAAATTATTTATAGTATTCACTGTTTTTCATTTAACGTTTCCCTTTATCTCCGATTTGTACAGAGTTTTTTCCCTTTAATCAGCACCATTCTCTTGTATATTGCTGCTATAGCTTTTCTTGTTTTCCCTTGCGGTCAAGGGGATTTCTTCGACAAATGCCAGAATTATATTACTTGTGACGTGCAGGGCTGTTGAATAAGGCATATTGTTGAGAAGTCGAGTAGATTGTTCTTTCTTCCGCAACGTTCGTTTTAATCGTAGAACATAATAATACTTACATATACCTTGATATATGTGAAAAATGCGGGTGAATATGGTGTGGCCATCACCCACCCCACTCTCTCTTATTACGAATGAATACATAGATCTCGAATACATTATACTTGATTTCTAAAGCGTAAAATGAAACCAAAAAATTTTTGAAATGGTTTCAGACACGTGCCGAAGCCTTAGCAAATACTGCTTTTGGCCGCGGTTTTTTATGCCATCTCATTTTATTTTTACTAATGAGGACCCGTTTATAAACAGTTTTACCCCAGATTTTTTGAAATGGTTTTAAATGATTTTAAATATTTGTATTAAAACTACTTTAAGTTTTTTTGAAGGGGTGAAAACTATATTTGTGCTTCGTGTCAAAAACCCGTAACAAATAAAAATATGCTTTAACGCAGCTTGTAAAAAATTAAAAAACACCGAAAAATAGAAATTGAATCTCGATTATCCGGGAAGAGTGGGACTTCCCGGATAATCAGAAATCCCGGTTAATCGAATTATTTTTATTAGAACTAAAAAAAAATCCCGATTAATCAGATGAAATTCAGATTAACTAACAGACTAAAAAATCCCGGATAATCGAGGTTCACGTATAATCGGATCCCGGATAATCGAAATTCAAGTATATAAATTTTTAATTATGACACGTTTTAATGTTTTTTTAGTTTTGGAATGTAATGTTAAGACAACCGCGCAAATTGTTTATATTTTTTATGCTACTATACCCTCAGATGCGCAAAACGTTTAAGTAATTTTTTTACGATCTGGATATCCCTAGTTTTTAACAAGATTTGAATTATTTAGGTTCTTGGGAACAAAGATAAATCTTAGAATAAAATAATATGGCATCATAAATTTAAATCCTCGTAATAATCATTTTTTAATTACTCACGGTACTGGTAATAGTTTTCTCTCCAATGCTTCTAAAATTACTTCTATTAAATAGCTAGTCATGTTTTAGGGTTTAAATCAGAATGAAACTGTAACTTTAACAAATTACATCTAAAATATTTAAAAAAATACATGTAAAACACGTAATTTTTTGTGTTATGACCGATCTTGAAGAGATATCCTTGAAAATTACAACCAAACTCTACTTTGTACTCAACTTTTTATACTTCCGTTCCATAATATTTTCCAACAATAATAATACATCTACATATTTACATCATCAAATTGAAATAAAAACAAACATAACTATTGCACATGTAGCATTAAGCACAAAATCTTTTTATACCGTTTTATCCAACTTATAACAGTTAACCTTAACATTTTAATCTAATTAATTATCTCAAATTATTTTTAGCGGAAAAGAATATACAATATCTAATGAAATACCTTTAAATCTTATCTCTCATTTAAATTCTCTTTTTTACTTTGATCTATGTATCTAAAGAAGACACGTATCTAATATCTATTTTACTTCCATCACCAAGAATAGATCTAATTATTTCTTCTTCTGTGCAATAAATCCACAATCACTCGCGCTTTAACAAAAACTATAATTTGTATTAAAATTCACACTATTCGAAATATGTATGTAATATAATTAGATATTATCTCATACATACGTAAGATGTAAAATCTAATCTGTTGTGTTTTGTACAGTCGCGAAACAATTAATTTATATTGGAGTTTTTGAATTTGGGTTAAATATTCGAACATACGTTATGGCAGTTTTTGTGACTCCTGATGTTCTAAATTTCTAATTTAAAAGATACATCAATCACTTTAAAAATCCCCCAAGGTTGTGTGTGTTTTAAGAGGATTTGTGTGTTGCTTTTTGGAGACCTTGTGTGTGATGTGTACGCTTTGTAACTTCGGCCGACATAATTTCATGGTATATGATACCATTGCCCTATATTTAATAAGTGCGGTTTCGAAATATTTGTTTTTATTTATTATATTATATTTTGTCTTCTTTAGATCGTGACTCTTTTATAAGATCGTAGATCATAATCTTCGTACATAGATTAAGTATTTATGTTGAATATCTTTAATAAGAGGATACAAACTGTTTGTAAAATGAATGAATGAATGAATACGAAGAAATAATTGATTGAATCAAGAAAATAATTTTTCCATTATGACTCTTGAGTACAACAAATTCGGGAGGTGATGAAGGACACTAATCTAAACAAAAAATTATACGACTGCACATATCCTATTTGTAACCGTATAAGTTCCATACTCGAGTTGAAATATTTTTAACTTTGTTGTTGTTTTAATACATTCAGTATGATACCATGGTATTTTTTCCTAACTAACTGCAGATGTCATGTACGCAGTCTTAAAGAAAAGCCTTCCAACACGGTACCTTGTATTAAAGAAACTTCAATATCTTGAGAAATTACCAGTTTTATTTTCAAGTACTATTTCATTAAAAAGCTAATAACATTCTCTTTTAAATAAGGTACATATAATAATTATGACCATTTAGTTAAAAAGTATTTCAAATTTTTATTTCTGTACCATTTAACTCTTACCAAATACTCTACGTCAGTAAATATTTTTTGATAGAAACATAGTTCAGACTCTTAGCTTTTACAAAAGCTAGCTATTTGTCATATTTGTTATATTATGCTACCTAAAAAATAAAATTTCGCAATAAAAATTTTGTATTTTCTTTATTAGACACAAGTACTCATATGTTCGGTAATTCAAATTCATATTTTAAGTTCATATTTGTACCAACATGCAAACAATATTACGATTTAATGTTGTAGAGTACATACGTCAAATAATAATAAGAAGCCCAACTTTCACTTTAATTGTTTGTCCACAATCCGCGTTATACGGAAAGGGAAACTTTTCAAGACTATATTCGCCTCTCTTTGATTAGTGGTCATCGCTGATTAAAGTGTGAGAACTATTTTATGCACGGTCGATGACTACTAATTTTCGCTAAGAATGTGATCTTTCTAAACGTTACGAAATATCTATCGAGCAGTGTCGGCGCGTCATAGTAAGCGACGGAAGCAGTGCTTCCATAAAGTTGTTTTCCAAGTATTTTTGGGCGAGCTATTTTAAGCACGTTTTTCATAACATTTTCGTGGACTTCTAGCATAGAGAAAAGTAATATAAACAGGTAATTTTGCATACAAAATTTTGAAACATCTTTTTTCTATTGTAACTCCAAAATACAAACTCATGTTACGACTTAAATAATAAACTTAGAATGTCCAACTCTTCGCATATACATACATTTAGTGTTTCTTTGACTTTTCATATTGTTTTTGTTTCAATTTCAGGTTATAAAGGTAATTTTAAATTTGATCAACCTAAAACCAATCAACCTCGTGACCTCATATTTTACTATGAAAATAAGCGTACAAATTTTTTATGCAGCTACACTTCTGTTTATATTTATATTTTTCTGTGCTTCTGGTGTTATTTCACCAAATGTTGTCCATAAGCATAGTGGTTGGTTTATTAGTGTACACCTTTCCCTTCGAATAGAAAGAAATCGGGAGTGGTTATATCAGGGGATCGTGAAAGCCAGTCGATATCACCACTTTTCGACATTATCAGGCTGGGAAAAATTTCTCACAAAATTTGTATCGTAGAACCAGCTGTGAATGGTGAACAACGTCTTTTTGGAACCGCAAGTTCTGTAGGCCTAATTGATCCAATTCGGACATGACAGTTTTCCAACATGCCCCGATAGCAGACACCAGTAACTGTTACAGCATTGCCTCTAGAATCCTCAAAGATGATACCGCCAACTCGAAATGTGGTTCAACGCTCATAATGATTTTTTGACTAAAATGGTTTCAGAGTTACAAAATTTGTTAGAGTAAATCATCATAATTTTTAAATCTCAATGATAATTTCTATGTTTGACTACAGTATAAACTACTATACCTACTACAAAGCACCCTTCAAGTTCGGGGTTCGAGAGTCCCTTGTTGACGGATAAGTACAACATATAGCTTTGGAATTTCGTTGGCTCAAGGTTATACGTGTTCCGAGACACCTCTTTGAGAAAATCGGGGCGCTTTATTGAAAGAAATCGAATAAAATGTGTAAATACTTCTTCAGTTGCTTCTTCAGTTTGCTCTTTCATTTTAAAATGTAGATGCTCGATCTAAAGAGCATGACCAGGGCACATGCTAGAGCGCAAAACTATAGGGCACATGCTCGATCAGCTAGCAAGAATTATGTATTTGTAAAAATTTTGTTTATTTTTTCGATTCCATCTGACCTTTGCAACCTTGAAAAAAATCCATCAAATTTTTGTGTTGTTTTACAATGCGACCGCAAAAATAAACGAAAAATTTACAAAATAAAACACTTCAAATTTGTTCAGTAAAATTGATTGCGTAGCCAGGTTTTCGTCTGCGAATATTTTGCTTAAAATTGAAAATATTTTATCTTTTATGCCCGGTTTACATGAGAAAATTGTTTTCTTCTGCAAATTTTTGCAGGTAAATAAGAAAGAATCCGCTATATAAAAATAATCAATGTGCCAGAAAGAATCAAAC
This sequence comes from Nephrotoma appendiculata, assembly GCA_947310385.1. Taxonomy (NCBI): domain Eukaryota; kingdom Metazoa; phylum Arthropoda; class Insecta; order Diptera; family Tipulidae; genus Nephrotoma; species Nephrotoma appendiculata. The sequence goes on from OX371224.1 coordinate 227,476,489, forward strand.
ATATATAGTAATGGCGTAATTTTTTTTATAGGATCATTATTAATTTACTTTCAATGAATTCAAATGCGAGAATTACATTTTTATCTATGGCGTCTGTTTTTATTATGAATCCTCAACATTTATAAATGCGAAATAATTTTTTTTCTTTTGGATTTGAAAAATGTTGCCATAAAAATGGCAATATTTTCATTTTTATGGTCATTTTTGCTCAAAAATTCTTCTGCAAAATTTTGTTGGGATATATTGCTTTTCTTGTCTCTCATGTGCAAAAAGTCAATGTTATATCTTATTCATTTTGCAGAAGAAAAATGTTGGTCTTATGTAAACCGGGCATTATGGGCGTAATTTGATTGGTGGAAAAGTGTGATTCTAAATATCCGCACAAAAAATCGCACTCGTACAGTCGCCATAGCTTGACTTTAATGCACTAGATGTCACATTCCCCACAGTCGTCAATAGTTTTGAGGCAAATTCTTATCGGTTTCCAAAAAAAAACAATTTTATTGTGCGGTAAAGAATATGACAAACAGCTAAATACTTTTCAATGACGAGCTGATTGACGAGCTAATAAAAACAACGATATTTGTTTATGTTTCGATCAAAAAATAAATCAATTTTTCTTTGGAAAAGAACATGCAATGGCAATTTAGAGCAACATTTTTTAATCTGATAGCAAATTGTTTTGACCGAAAATCATTTTTTGTGTTGAAACGAATTTGCCATTTAGTAATGGTGTTATGACACTGGCTAGTTTTTCAAATGGTTCATGTGATTAAATATGAAAATAGAATAGAACAAGTAATGTAAGTATAAATCACTTGAAAGAATGAGTGAATACAACATATAAACAACAAATAAAAATAAATTCAGCAACAAATGATATAGCTTACTTTTGCAGCAGTTTGGGCAAATCTAAAAAAATAAATCAACTTTAATTATATTTTTTGACGTATAGTCATTTTTTAGTAATTTGATTTTGTATGTACGTGTATAGTACAAACATATTTCAAAACAAAATGCAGCGCACAGACATATTATTTTATTTTCATAACGTCAAAATAAATGCGCGTAGTGTTGTCTACGGTTTAAATTAGTTGATTCTCTTTTTTGCCTTAATAGTTTTACAGCACATTACAGCAGTTGAAAACTAGTCAGTGTCATAACACCATAACCTTCCCCCCTCGCTTCAATATACACAGTACTATATTTGACAGTACACACTAAGCAAATAAAAAAATTAATTTTAAATTAAATATAATGAAATCTGGCTCCTCCTCTTCCACTTCTATTTTACATTTTCTTCTATTTGTTATTACTTTTAGTTTTGTTTTTACTTCTATTTGATGTGTGCGTGTATCATGTTGTATGTTTATTAAAAAAATTTGTGAACTAGGAAAAGTTCACAAAACTTTTATACTAATACAAATGAATAGATGACTGAAATATTTGATAGGATCGGTGTATATTCGAGTACCAGAATCTACTTAAATATAAGTCCTGCTTACTCTCTCATTGACAGATACCTATTTAAAGAAAACTAACAAAGAGTGTGTTAGTTACACTAACAATGCAACGTAAATTTGATTTTTTTTTTTGCTCATTTTTTTTTTGTTTCTGCACCAACACATTTATACTTAGTTATTTAAAAAAAATTACTATGGAAAAAAAAATTCTAATACATCTATACTTAGTTATTGTTTATTTTATGTGTGTGGAGTTAGCAGGACTTATATTTAAGTAGATTCTGCGAGTACAGTCCGGCTTGTAGAATACATTTGTGTTGGTTTCGTACGTAGGATTAGGTGACATAGTGAATTAATTTCCGGTGTGTATGTGTGTGTGTGTGTGTGTGTGTGTGTGTGTGTGTGTGTGTGTGTGTGTGTGTGTGTGTGTGTGTGTGTGTGTGTGTGTGTGTGTGTGTGTGTGTGTGTGTGTGTGTGTGTGTGTGTGTGTGTGTGTGTGTGTGTGTGTGTGTGTGTGTGTGTGTGTGTGTGTGTGTGTGTGTGTGTGTGTGTGTGTGTGTGTGTGTGTGTGTGTGTGTGTGTGTGTGTGTTGTGTGTGTGTGTGTGTGTGTTATGCCCTGATTCTTTTAAATTAAATTTGCTACTATACTAGTCTACATTAGTGTTTCAAAATTCAATTGAAAATGATTTTTGGTATAAATAAGCCTTCCCATCAATTATCCGGCGTCTCTGTAGCCCAGACGGATGACGGATAGACTCACCGGGATGAGCATTTTTTCAAAACTACTACTATCCGCTACTCATTCAATTGATTATCAGCCGGCGGTAAGCTTTGAATTGGAAAACTGACGGTTTTATTTGAGTTAAAAATTGGGTTATTTTCGATTTCGCTTAATAAAACCTTTAAATTTGCTTTCTTTGCAAAAGTATAAAAAACATAATAATACCGCGCTTCTTTTATTACAAATCTTATCTCTGATTCAATATTATTTTTACGGCCGATAAACCAATTAAATTGTTATTCGTTTGAGGTGTATTTGTATATTGTGTGTTGTCAAGATATACATTTTGTTAAAACGTAAACTTTGGTGTATACGTTCTTTGCTGATAATAAATTTTAGGCTGTGGCACGACGGATTTTTTAATTAATGATTTACTAAGAAAAAATAACAAAAATAAATCTTCGAGAAGTTATGTTAGAATATCTTCAGGCTGTATCCTGATCTATAAGAAAATCAAAAAATACGTAATTAAAGTCGGGTGTTTTATAAATTTTCGGGATTTGTTGGATGGATACGGGTTATTTTGAATATAATTTATCGGTTATTTTGAATATAAAATATGAAATGATTTATTTAAATATAATTAATATTTTGATTAATCAGCAGCAACAAAAAATTTACTGAAACTACTGCAGTATTATAATAAGATCGGTATCAAGGGTGATTTTATTTTTGCCTGTTTGTTGTTTAGTTGCATTTTTCTTTATTTAATATCTAAGAAAATTTATCTTATACAATACATACTCGTAAATATCCATACTAGGTGTAATTTTATGAACCGCGCAAAAGAAATAAATGTCTTAATAGAATTTCTAGTTGTAATGTTTTGTTTACTTTATTTTTATAGGGCGACAGGTGGTGAATTACAAGCAATATTAGATGATGAAGGCGCATTAACAGAACAACAAACCATAACATGTATGAAAGAAATATTAAAAGCATTACAGTATCTTCATAAAAAGTGTATAGCACATCTAGATTTAAAACCACAGAATATTTTATTGGCTGGTAAACAAATTGAAGGTAAACTATTTAATATTTTCATCGAATTTTAATAACATTTTGATTATATTTGTATTTTTAGACGGCCTGAAATTATGTGATTTTGGTATATCACGAGTGGTTGAAGAGGGAGGCAAAGTCCGAGAAATTGTAGGCACCCCCGATTATGTTGCACCTGAAGTTTTAAGTTATGAACCGCTTTCGTTACAAACGGATATTTGGTCGATTGGAGTCCTAACATATGTACTATTGACTGGTTGTAGTCCTTTCGGTGGTGATACAAAACAAGAAACATTTTGTAATATATCACAGTGCGCACTAACGTTTCCCGACGAATTATTTGAGGATATTTCAACTGGTGCTATAGATTTTATAAAAAGTACACTTAGAATTAAACCGAAGTAAGTAAATTTAATTGTAAATTTTTGATTTTCGATTCGACGTTAAATTAAACCAATTTATTATTTGTTACATTTTTAGTGATCGGCTAACGGTAACAGAATGTTTAGCACATTCATGGCTCTTAGATTGTGCACCCTTGGTAATAAATATATCAAAGTCAAGTAATATGTTGTGTGAAGAAGGCAGCAAGAGTGATTGTAGTAATAGTAAAAATTGTAATAGTGATAATGATGATAATAATGATGATGGTATTGACGAAGATAATGATGATGATGATAATAATTCAACCACTTCATCATCATCTCTAACTTTAGAGTCGTCGAGTTCATCTTCAATTATATTACACAGTAATGATGATGGGATTGACGACGTTAATGACGAAGAAACAAATAATTTTATAAATGAATACAAAATTAATAATATTGATGAAAATAAGGAAAATATTTTAATAACAAATTATTTTTGTAAAGCGCGTGAATTAAATTTAATAATTGAAGAGAAAAAAGATGAAAATCGATTAATATGCGAGAAATTAAGTTCAATTACCAATATGAATAGCAGTCCAACATCACAACAATATCAACAAACACAAGTGACGGCGACTATAAACGGGTCGAACAGCAATTGTAACACATCAACAACAACAACGACAACAATATTTCCAGATGCACCTACCACACCTAAAGTATGTCGTAAAGCACCCGATTCACCACCCAGTGTAAAAGAATTGGTGCAAAGATTTCAAATCCCCGAAAAAACTCAAACCGCTGTAATTGCGACAAACTCCTCATCTCCTATCACCTCACAACATTCAACGACGAGTACAACGTCACCGTCTTCGGCACGCACAAGATGTCCATATTTAACATGTTATGGACCTGTATGTCGACATATAGAAAGTCAGCGACAGTCGTTGGGCATCGATCAGGGTATAATTTGCTAGCTAAAAGCCAAGCTGGGTATGGCTTTTGCATGCACCGGCAGAAAATGTTGTTATCAATAATAAGAATGTTTTTTTTATTGTTCGTTTGCACCAAAAACCAAACGGTTTGAAAACAGACTCAATTGCCTCAACAATTTTGAAGTATACTACTGAAAGGAGAGTGCACGAAGGTGCTACAAAGTCGAAATTTGTGTTTATTTAATTTCGTTGCACAATTATTTTATTATTTTCCTATGGTCATCATATTCCACCGGTGATTGCAAAAAATATGTGATAAATTAGAAATTTATGATTGACCTGTGGAAAATCTTTAAATAAAGAAATTAAATCTACACAATGATGATTAAGCGGGCACATGTATACTTTAATTACTGTTTACTATCTAATACAATTAAACGTGAATTAAGTTTTCTTAAGAGTTCAGTTTGTAAGCAGCCGCGCGGTGTATTCTCATTTCCGTTAGAATAACTTCATGAAAACTGTATCCTAAATAAAGTCTGTTTTTTATGTCGTTTAATAAAATATCATTTTCTGCTTATTATCTATAATAATTAAATTATAATAATTTTATTTTTTATTTCTCTGTATATATTTACTTATTATTTAATATTAAATTTAATTATACAATAATTTTTATTACAATAAAAATTTAATTTAATTTAATGAATTGATTATATAGTTTTTAAGTAGTGTTTATAATATGCACAAAAATATGTCAAACTTGAATGTAATATGTAAATAAAATTTAATTATTAATTAGAAAAAATAAAATAAAACACAAAAAAAAATCTTTAAAAATAAACTTTTTTTTGCATTTTAAAAAAAATTTATTTATTTTTAAAGAGAACAAAAAATTGTTAAGAACATCAAATCAAATGAGTTTTTCCTATAAGAAAATAATCCCAACTAATAACTATTTTAAATTTATGTAATATATAATACTAAATTAAATATGAAATTTAAATTTATGTTATTCCTAATTTAAAAAAAAAAAAACAAGCAAAACCCTTAAATCTAATTAAAATTAATATCTAATATTATATTCAAGTCAAATTATATTAAAAAAGAAATGTTTTACAAAATAAGAAAAATTGAAACTATCGATGTTAATTTTAAAAATAATTCTCTAAAATTCAAATAGAATCACGATTAAATCGTAATTTATCAAAGTAATTAAAATATATCAACGAAGGAAAACGCAAATTTGGAAAATTAAATTATTCAAAATAATTATATCAAACACAAACGAAAAATCTGGGGTGCCTTTCTGTTATACCCAAAAACAATTTAAAATAAAAATGAAATTTTTAGAAAATATAAAGATCTTATAAATAATGTTATAGTTAATTTATTACAATAATAAATAATATATTATATGTAATACATATTATCAATTTCTTCGAACTACAAATTTAATTTTTCAAGTTCAACTGAAAACAAACTGAATTATAATATTGTAAGTAATTTTTATTTTGTCGGTATATTTTTTTTTAGTTGTTTCAATTTTTTCCACTATATTTTTTTTAATTTAAGTTTTATAATTAAATTCCCATTCCCTTTGTTTTGTTAATTTAAAGAAATAAATGAAGTTTATTATTTTATTATTAATAAAATTATAGAAATAAAACAACAAATAATAATTTTCAGAGAAACATACTTTTTAAATTAAAGTTTTGAGATATACGTAATTACCATTATAACTTTAGTTTTCAATTTATCACAAAAGCGTTTTTGGTTGTCGTTGTTTCAATCATTAATTTAATTTTCCATCAATGAGTCTGTTCTTCCCTTCAAAATACGTTGTTGCACTTATAAAGGTCTCGCAATTGACTGAATTGGTTCGAAATTTACAAATCGATTTAAATGTGATGTTCTTATGGCCAATGGAAGTATTCTGGTTTTTGTTATTCATTTATAATGTTTTATGTTTGCTTTTTCTCTCCTTAAATTGTTATGTTGATCAATAAATAAATAAACTAAATAAAACCCCAACGTTTACAACGACATTTTACGTCGTTAGAACGAAAAAGTAATTTTTGAATTTATTCTCTTTTCCGAAAGCGTTTCATTCCCAATTGTTCAATTAAGAATTATTACGATTTCGGATTTTTAATCGATCAGACGAATGTTTGTTTGTAACTGCAAAATTCAAAATTCAAAGATTTTCAGGAAAATACTTCTTCCAAAAAAGCGTTAAAAAACCAACTAAAATTGATATTGCCTTCGGATTTTCGTTTAAAACAGTTTAGTCAAGTCGTTTAAGATAATATTACAAGCATTAGCATATCGCTTCTTCTTTGGTTGTTTGGTGACCGTTTTATACTTAGGTTCCTCGAATTTTAAAAATTAAAAAACGAAATTACTCGTATGCTCCCAATGAATGCTCTTCTGTATTGTCTTGTCTGGGTTTCAATACCAAAAAAAACAATTTTAGTGACAGTTTTGTCAGTTTTGCCAGAAAATAGTTTTTCAGTTTAATTCGAAAAGCAAAAATTTGAAAAAAGTCTTTTCATCCATGTCAACTGAAGTAGTGTTCTTTCGAATTAGATCCGAATTATCAAAACTATCCGCGGTTGTATATCGATTTCGCCGCCCCAGTGGCAAAGTGGTTAGCATGCTTGCTCCAGCGACCGGAGGTCTCGGGTTCAATTCCCGGTGGTGACAAAGAAAAAAAAACAAATTCACGGCTGGTTTAGGATCAATGAATTAATCACTCATTATCCGAAATGAAAATATGATTATGAAACCTCAGTTGAGGCGGCCAAATTCCACCATGTGAGGCGGTCAAACCCCTTGATGGGATATAGTGCCAGAGAGAGAGTGAGAGTATCGGTTTCGATTTTTCCGAAAATAAACAAAATTATCCTGTAGATATACAAATGATTATGAAATATCCGCCTGATGTAAAAAATTATATTTAGGAAAATTCTTAACAGGCTGCCCCGCAATATTCGTGTAGTACTTAACTGATGACCATGCTTGTTGTCCTCAGATTGGCTTAGATTCGATATAGACTTAGAATTCTGCGATTGTATTTCATCCGTAATATACCCATAAAGGAAAAACATTCTAATATACAGAACAATTACTTTTCAAGAATGTTCTTTGCTAAATTTAGTTTATTATTTAACCTAACCGGAAAAATAAACATTTTTGTAGAATAAGTTTGGCTATCTATCGGAATTGTTCTGAACTTTTTTTTATTTAAATTTTTTCTATACATACATATGTAAAATTAAAAAATTGAAAACAAACAGAACTCCATAGGCACGGGATTATAATATTCTCGTTTATTATAGTGAAACAAAGAGCCTATTGTTCTTGTACTTATATCTCGCTCGCATCTTTGATTGTCTGTAACAAAGTATTGAATGACAATTTCGAGGCTGAGCACGAGTTCTACATACTAACTATTGACTAACAAACTTAAGCAGTGTTCACTCAGATGCATATCGAACCAGCACAACCTAGTATTGCCTTAGTAAACGGTACAAAGTTTAGTACCCTTTTAAATGGTAGTCAAAATAGAAAATAAAAGTTAAAATTACAATTCTTAATTAAAGTTATATGTATAAGAAAAATGCATAATGATTGAGTTCGTATTAAATTCCTGAGATTATGGTAGTGTGAAATTGTTTGGTAAAGTAAGTTAGTACGGGACCATTTGCATTTGTTGACAATTTGTTTATATACCAGTCCAAATGTCAATTCACCTGCAAGTGGTGCTCCCTGCTCGGTGGGATGTCAATCAATCAATTTCGCTGGTTAGGTTGATAGCTGATGCAATAACCGATCGGTCCTTAGAGCAACGAGATTACAAAAAAAAAACGATTTTTACGCCAGGTTTTACTTCTACTGCTCAATTGGCACTCACTAAGAAGTCGGCTTAATGGATTCTGGGGTGAACCAACCATTGCATTGCCCATTCACACAAAGTTGAAAAATGTCTAAATGGCAACCCAGCAAAACATACTCCGCAACCCAGCAAAAAAACGATAATTCTGAACTACACATAAAACAGAAACAAAGGCATCACGCCTTTGCAACAAAATCCCTAAGTTAAAGAAAGAAAATGAGGGGCTGAAAAAGACCAAACTGATACAAGTTCGAGAATCTCCTCTTACAAGTAATGATGAAAACAGCACAGTAGCCTATATTGACGTTGAGTTCCATGTAGATGATGAGGTACTTGCAAGAAAAACTGATTGGATGCATAAACAGAAGAATAAATCTAGAGAAAATCAAGAGCAGAGTTCTCGCAAGAATTTGGGTAACATTCACGAGTAAAATTTAATGAAATTATCGAACCGTGCATGTACCTCAACAACACCAGTAACAAGAACAACGCAAGGTTGCAATGAAGATAAAGGCGCCACCGCCAATTAATGTGATTGGCATTACAGAGTTTATAAATATTAAAGTTCTAATGAAATCTGTGTCCACAAACGACTATAGAGTAGTGCTACTAAACAATAAAGTTTCGCAGATCAATACTAGAGATCGCGATGCTTGCAGAGCTTTAGCCACAAAGCTCATTGAAGAAGGTAAAGAGTGGTAAACCTATGAAGATAAAAATAACCGAGAAATTAAGGTTATGGCTAAGGCCTTCATCCCTCCTGCGAGAAGGAGGATATAGGTAATAGAAAACCTAAATATCTTTAAACGGGAGAAAATTGAAAATCGCCAAGGAAAGCCAAAAATAGCCAAGATCATCATTAAAAGGGTGTTCCTGCTGGTTTAGTTCACTTTCAACAAAAGTAGAAAAGTTTAACATCGAAGCAATACTTAATGAGGGTTGAAATAAAACCATTGAAAAAGAACACTGCAGGGAACAAATAAAGAGGATGTGAAGTACCGGTACAACTGCAAAGATTAAGAAATAAAACGCCTAGCAAAGCAGGTATGTCGTCTAGAAGCTACATATAAACGACTAGACATATAAGGAGCCATGAATAAAGCCCCGATAATATCCCCCTTTTATAATAATTGTTCGAACAGAACACTTAAAATAGTCATATGGAATGCGAATGAACCACCAAATAATGTTCAAGAGCTAGAAATTTACCTAAACTTAGAAAAAATAGATATGTAGGTATGTCTTAACCGGAAACTCATTTAAAAGAAACTTCATAAAATAAGTGACTACGATTATGCTACCATGCTATTCTAACAAAGAATAATATCAAACATGAAGAAGAGCCCATTATCGAAACGGAAATAATGCACATTTGAATCAATCAATAATAGGAATTGTAGTATCTTCTCTATTTACTGCCCGTCAGGGCTTAATCAGTAAAACAAGAAGACTAAAGTCGACTACGACCAAATTTTATTTGAGGTGTTGATTTTACTGATGTGAATATCTATTAGGGATCTAGACTTAGAACCTCTGAAAATAAAGTGTCATTTAATGGAATTCTAAGATGATTTTTGGAGAATGTTCTGGAATACAACCAACTGGAATGGCGCTATTCAATTTATTAACTGACCACGTTGAAATTGGGTATGGTACATATAGTACCTAATTCGTTTGGAAAATGATTTTTTGCGCAAGTTTTTCAAACACTTTACCGCCACTCTCGGTGTACCAAGAATTTTCTTTTATTGTCCAACCTGTAAAAATACGAGTTTCTGAAATTTTGTTACATTCGAACGTTTCATGATTGATTATTATTAAATTCAGCTTGGAGAACCAGATGAAAATTCTAAAATTAATTTTAGGCAAAATTATATGATTTTGGACATAGAATAAATAGTAAAAAATAACAGATGTAACAAATAAACAAATTTAATTTATATTGAATTGGAAGATTTTTACATACATTTTTGCAAGGTTCTAAAATTTGACCATGCTGAATGGAATTATGGAAATTTTTAACTTTAATAATCAAATTCGGTTTGAGCACAATTTCGAAGTTTGTTCTATATGCTGAAAAAATTCGTTTAATCGGTCTGTATTGGATTGCAATGATCAAATTGAAGAGTGAAGCTGAAATTCTAACAGAAAAAATTTCGTTCTAAATAACGTGTCCTATTGAATTCTAAATTTTTGTGAACTAAATACACTTGATTTTTTGAATGCTTGGGCGAAGCGATGGATTATCTTTGCCATACTACTAATTGACTGAAGCCTATAGATATGTATGTTCCGATAAATTGAAGGTTACTTTTCTCTAAAGCGATTTTTCATAATACCGGGTATAAAGCAAGGTTCAAATAAAACAGTGTTATTTATAGAGTTAAAATCTATACTCGTTTCCGGTCCTATATAGTAACATTATTTAGGATAATATACTTATGGACAAAAAAAACGCATAATTCTTTTTGCTTCATTTATGAGGGGAATTCTCAACGAAATATACATTATTAAATAAAATTTAATCGAAAACAAAGACCGACGATAAACTCTCATCCGCCGGTCTGATGATCCAAGGCAAAATCTAGACTCGTCGGAGAACAAAACATTGGCCCATTGTGCCATTGTACAGTTTTCATGTTCGAGAGCAAATGTAAAACGAGCTCTGTGGTGTGCTGTACACAATTCTGGACATAAAGCTGGCCTTTTTGCAGTCAAATTGGATTCCTTGATTCGTCGTGTAACATTTGTCTAACCTGGAGAATCGCCGCGAACCAGAATAAAATGAAAAAATTTAAACAACAACCAAAACCTATATGCAACTCAACCGGAATGAAAGTAAAAAGTTAACCGAAAGTGAATTCTCGCACGGTCCTTTCACTAATGGGTGCATCTCGGGATCCGATTAGGTCTGATTTGATGCTATGTCCAGTTACGAACCATTTTTTCAAGCAAATTAATTTAATATAGCTATCCTCAGCGAGTGTTGTACATCGATTTCTCCCGAACGACGATGATACTGTCTATTATCCTGGAATCGTTTGATCACTCTTGATATTGTGGATTGGTCCACTCTTAACAGTTGTGCAACGTAAGACTGAGTTCTTCCTTCTTCAACTAATGTAATAGCCCTCACGCAATCCTCAACACTCAAATGATTTCTTCCGGCCGAGAAGTTATTCATTGTTATTTGTTTTTAATGAAAAACCTTACTCTTACACTTAATTGTATAATTTAAATGGGTCTCATACGAAACGACACATTTCACAACAGGATGTGCTAAAACAGGATATCTCAAAGCAGGATATCTCAAAACAGGATATCACAAAACAGTACATGGTACGCTACACTACATGGTACGAAACAGGACCGAAAAAAACAGTACATCACAAAACAGTACATGGTATACTTAAGTACATGGTACGGAACAGGATCGATTAAAACAGTACATCACAAAACAGTACATGGTACTGAAGAGTACCTGAGCACTTAAGTACATGGTACAAAACAGTACGTATTAAAAGAGAACACCACAAAATAGTTAATAGTCAATTGTACGGTTTTAATAACTTAATCTTGTAGGTTTTAATTCCAAAAATTTCTTTAAGTTTTATTTATTGTTGCAAAATAGATCAAAAATTTAAATAAATATATAAATAAAATAAATATATATTATTTGTACGGCTGCCTTTTATATTTCGGGATTAGAGAACGAAAACAAATATTAATCATCGAAAATCGCTTTATTGTTTTTCAAAATATTCCCCATGAAGATCTATACACTTTTGCATGCGTTTGAACCATTTGTCGAAGCACTTTTTCCACTCTGATTGAGGTATCTCCAAAACACGCATTCTGAACGTAGCAACCGCTTCTTCAGGTGTCGAAAAACGTTGACCTCTCAGTTTGTTTTTTACGTACGGGAATAAAAAGAATTCATTTGGTGACAAGTCAGGACTATACTCATCAAATCGATGTTTTGAGTGCTGAAAAATGCAGTTGTTTGAGCCGATGTGTGAGAGCACGCATTGTCGTGGTGAAGAGTGATCCGTCTTCGGCAGTTGGTTTTCCTGATTTCTTGGAAGACAACTGGCAAACAAATGGTTGTGTACCACTCAGAATTGACTGTTCTGCGTTGTTCTAGTGGTACGGTTGCGACATGTCCATTTTTTCCGAAAAAACAGGCGATCATTTGCTTGCAAGTGCTTCGTGGGCGAACAACTTTTGTTGGATTCGGCTCATCTTGAAACACCCATACAGTCACTGCTGTTTACTTTCGGGCTCATACGCGTAAATCCACGATTCATCACCTGTCACTATGTCATAGACGTGTTTTGAAGCACCGCGATCGTATTTTTTGAGATTTTCTTTCGACCAATCGACACGAGCCTTTTTTTGAGCGATTGACAAATTGTGTGGGATCCAACGCGAACAAATTTTTTTGACATTCAAATGTTTATGCAATATTGAATGTATGCTGGTCCCACTAATGCCTAAGGTTGTCTCAATCTCACGATAGGTCACATGACGATCTTGCAATATCAGTTCGCGCACAGCATCAATGGTTTCCGAAACAACAACTGATTCTGGACGACCTTCACGAAATTCGTCTTGGAGTGAACTACGACCTCGATTGAATTCACCATACCATCGATAAACACTGGTCCTTGATGGAGCTTCATCGCCAAAAATTGAATTAAGTTCATCCATGCACTCTTGCTGCCTTAATCCACGTCGAAAGTTGTAAAAAATAATCGCACGAAAATGTTCACGATTTAATTTCATTTTTTCGCCGAGATGTTGATTTAATGAGTACTGTAAACAACACAAATAGCGCTCGAATGTCAAAACGTTCTGTGTACGTATAATCTCAAAAATGTCAAACTTTTCGATAGAGCTGGAGTACGCTCACGATATTTACATTGTTACAATATTGTTAACAACAGCTCAAAATCGTTCATGAAACTACATTGTAACAATGAACACATGCCTTTTTCGTTCACGAACTCTACATTGTTACAAACGTTATTCTCAACCCGACTCGAGACTGCCTCTACAAATGTTATTTTTAATGGTGTAAGTATCAGAAGCAACATGATGATTGTGTAGGTTTGAAAAATAATTTAAAGAACAAAATTCAATTTTTAATATATTTATTTAAAATAAATTTGTGTTTTATGGATACATTGATTATTTTGATGCTCCATAAGTTCGTACTATTCGTATATTTTTTAGTTACGATTCGTACTTTATGGAAAAAAATTGTCCCCTAGGCAAATCGAACTTTACAAAATCATAATAGATCGTTAGGAATCTTAAGAGGTCTAATAGTATCGTGAACGAATGCCGCATCTGTGATGTTTAAATTGCGACACGAGTTTTTTTAGCAGCTCCTCAACTGCTTGATATTCTTCAATCTATAACTAAAATTCTTATTCTAGTCTTGTATTTTATAAAGGCCGCTCGGTCTTACCGGTTTGGCGAGTTTGTGGACACGTCGTCTCTCAACACGGATTATGCTATCTGTAATAAGTGCTTTGCCGACATCGACATTAGTGGCAGGATCGGATAGCGTACCGTAGGTCAAAGCAGCAATTTTAAACTCAACATTTAAGTTTAAAGTCTTGTTTAGAACATCTTGGGCAAACGAACGACATGCCTCAGTCTTGTCGTCTGTATCGGGCGGGAGTTCGGCTAATGCAAGAACATATTCCTGTGCATATGGTTTGTCAGATTATAAGGCAGGTGGTAAATGAGCTAAACGGCTGGCGCGTAATGTCTGAAAAACAATATTTTAAAGTTAGTCTCCAATTCCGATTCCCTCGAGATTAATCTAATTAAAAATTATTAATTTTTAAAAAATATTACAATTATTGTAAAAATATTACAATAATCTGCCACACAATAACTTCTCCGTTAGAAATTTATATTGAAAATTCACAACTAACTCCTTCGTATCACAATAAAACATTGCAGTCTCATAAAATTCATCTAAAAATGTTTAGTGCAATCCCAGTTTTAACAATAAATTTCTTTATCTTCTTAATTCTGTGGTTATGTTTTTAATAATGTTTTGGCATTTGGGACAATCTCATAGTTAACTATTACGTCATTTCTACAATGATAGTTGTTACGATATTGAACAATGTAAATATCGTGAACGTACTCCTGTCAGTTGCCAGATTGCAACACTAGGGTTGTCCAATCCCGAAATATAAAAGGCAACCCTCGTATATTTATTTTAATTTTTGATCTATTTTGCAACGATCGAGTATTAGCGATTTAAATAAAAATAATGTTATATATTGTTAGGTGAAGGGATATTTTATTATAAATTAAAGCAATTATAATTCTATATAGTATACTGTCTTATTACTTTAGGTGAAGGCTAATATCCACTTGATAATATCCTAATTACTAAACGTATTTAATAAAAAAATATTAAACAAATCAAGCTGAAAAAATCCTCTAGCTTAACGTTCAGTAAAATGTACTTTAGTGTACCATGTACTGTTTTGTGTTGTACTGTTTTTATCCGTCCTGTTCCGTACCACGTACTGTTTTGTGGTCCTGTTTTATTACATCCTGTTTTGAAATGTGCCATAGTGAACGGCTTTGAATTTAAATAACAATTCACTGTACATAAACTTTTAGACTAAACAGCCAAAATGCTTAAATTTGTTCTAAACTCGAATTCAACAAAACTAATGGTAGTATTTTTTTTAATGCATGTGTATTTTAGCGGTGCAACTAGAATACTACAGGCCACACTGCTTTAAAAATTTTGCTATATGACGTCAATTTATGTCGACAGTTCTCTCTTTGGCTATTATAGGCAGCACTAAAATTAAAAAGATTGTTTCGATTTTTTTTTGTGTTTGCTGTCATATTGATAAGAAAAATTGTAAACAAACAAAAAGAAAAATATTTTAATAATATATTTTAAAATTCAATAAAAAGCTATTGGTAAAAGTAATAATTCATAATATTATTATAAAATTATGCATTCTAAATTGTGTAAAATATGTAAACGCGTATAAAATGTGTACACATTTCGTATAATTTACGAGAAGACCTTACTTTAGCACTCGTATAAATTTTTTTTTTTTGTGTTTGTTTTCGTTTTTTCTTTTTATGAACATGACTGCCGTCTACAGTTCAAAGAATAAACTGTAGACATAAATTTAATGACATAGCAAGCAGTGTGGCCTGTAGCTGTAGTATTCTAGGGTGCACTGATTTTAGTGAAAACTAGATACTATATAGATTTTATCATAATAATTACAAAAACAATTATTAAGCTACTCGTAATTTCAAAAATACACATTATGCGTTTTTTTTGTCCATGAGTGTATTATAGTAGGCATAAATTAAAATTATAGACTAATTGTATGTAAATAATACTTCAATAATTGTAGAACTTAGACGCGTTTCATTGATCCGATTTTATATCAAATATTTGATTCAAATTTTGATCTAAATTAGAAATTTTGTTTTGAAATCTATAGTGTGTTATTGGTGTTATTTTACGAAACATGATCTGATCCGGAGATCGCACATCAAAAAATACGTCAGTTATTGCAAGAAAAAATACAAAAATCAGAAATACGCGTAATATGAATTTAAGTAAAATCTATCAAATATACATACTGCAATTTTATATTATACATATTTACAATTGATAAGCAGCCCTAATAGTTTTTTAACAATAGATGTCATTTAGGGGATAATATTTTTGTTTTAGTACTAATATAACGGGTGTTTAAATTTGAGGTATCTTTTTAAATATTCCGCTATTTATATTTTTTGTACTTATAGGCCCGATTTTATGAACGAGGACAAATCACAGAAAATTCAAGAGTAATGATTAATTTTTACTCGAGAGTTTTATTTTTTGCCGATTTTATGAACGACGATAAACAAATATTTACGGTCTTACTTTGTTTGGTACAAGCTAAATCCATTCTGAAATAGAATAAATATTGTACTCAAAGTAACAAGCAAAAATGGTATTTACTTATTTTTATTAGTTGGGAACAATTACATTTTGAAGCTAAAAACAACGTGAAAACACAGCTAAATATATCTAATTAAATAGTAATATGAAAAAAAAAGTTGGTTTAAAACAATTCCAATTCGGAATTACATATATGGGATTGTGTTGTAAACTTCTCAAAGTAATAGGCCCCTTACACGTTCAATAGTATTGTGCAATATTGAGCATTGCACAATAAAATTAACCGTGTAAAGGTTGGTATTCACGTTCAATTTTATTGCACAATTAATATTGAGCAAAAAATTGAAGAAAAATAATTGCGTAATTTTTCAACACTGACGATAAAATAAACTGCGCGATCATTTTTTGTTGAAACAGAAGAATTTATTTTAACTGAGACTTAATACCGACTATAAGTAAGTGAGTATTAAATTAAAAATGTGGTTTTATTGAATATTTAAAATTTCTAAACATAGTTGAAATTGCTATGACGAGCAAAAAGCATTAGCAATGCTCATGGTTGGCGCAGTTTTGATGAAAAGAAAAAGAAAAGAACTAAAAAAAGGTTTTGGTCTAAGGAGTGGTACCTACGAAGAAATAATTTGTCAGACGTGCAGCTTCTAATAGAATTTGATAACAGCATTGAAAGTAAAAACGATTACAGAAACTACTTACGAATGAACAAGCACATATTTGAAATTCTTTTGGGTAAAGTATCGCCACTAATATTGAAACAAAATACGGTAATGCGAGAGGCGATTTCACCAGCAAATAGATTAGTAGCAACTCTTCGATTCTTGGCTACTGGACGATGCTTTTAAGACTTATCATTTTCCACAAGCAACGTCTTGGAATAATTATAATTGAAACGTATGAAGCGATAATTTCTGTACTAAAAGAATTCGTACAAGTATGTATTATTTTATTATATAAAAATGTTCTAAACCAATAATTATTCATTTATTATTTATTTATTTTTTTAATACCAATTCAAATGAGAAAAAAAACTGAAAATCAATTATTTTTGGATTATATCCATTAATTTTTGTTTTTGGTTTTACTCTGAATCTGCAAAATTTGTAATAAAATTTTGTACCGTATCAGAATTAACCGCACAGCATATGCCTGAAGAACCACTTGACGACGTTACCGTAGTAGATACATTATTTATCATTGAATACATGGAAACTGGTAGTTCAACTGTATATGCTGATGTTAAGTCTGACGAACTAGAAAATTCTGTACTATTAAAGGATAAACTCGAACTTGAATCGTGGTTGCCTTGATACGTTGGTATAACTACAGAATACGGCAATCGTGTACTAGAAGTTGTTGTTGTTTGAATCACTGTACTATTGCGTGTTAAATTGTTAATTGATTCAGTTGACCTTCGAAAGAACTTCATGTATTAGGCGGTCGGCATACATTCTTTGTTGTTCGCT
This sequence comes from Nephrotoma appendiculata, assembly GCA_947310385.1. NCBI lineage: Eukaryota > Metazoa > Arthropoda > Insecta > Diptera > Tipulidae > Nephrotoma > Nephrotoma appendiculata. The sequence goes on from OX371224.1 coordinate 227,494,375, forward strand.
CATTTTTTTTAAATTTAGCGTTGTAAGCCTTCGCCATTATCATAAATTCATCATCATTCTTTTTTAATTCCTGAATAGCTATTTGGAACATTTCTTCTGAGGAGTCGGTTTCTTTTGTCCGTTTTGGTTTCGGAGTTCGAACATTGCTTGTATGATTATCAGAAATTTGTTCAATCTTATTAGCAGAAGTAACCTAAAAGTAATTTAAAAATAATTAATTTTATTTAATTATAGCTTCCTACAAATGAAATGAAGTGGAAACAAATTGCAAATGAATTTGAAGCTTTCTGAAATTTCCCCCACTGTTTAGGTTCAGTGGATGGGAAACATATTGTAATACCAAAACCAGCAGGCACACAACTACAAAGGAATACATAGTATTGTATTACTGGGTATTGTTAATGCAAATTACGAATTCATCTATGCGGATGTGGGCACTAACAGCAGAATTTTCGACGGTGGCGTTATTAATAATAATACTTTTACAAATGTTTCAAAGACGGCACATTAAAAATCCCACAACCAGAAAATCTGCCCAACAGTTCTAGAACAGCGCCGTTTGTATTTATTGGAGACGATGCATTTCAATTGAGTAATAATTTTATGAAACCTTATTCATACCAAAATTTAGATGAAAAGAAACGATTTTTTAACTATCGATTGTCTCGAGCTAGTCGGATTGTTGAAAATGTGTTTGACATTCTGGCCAAAAAATTTGGCATATTTCAGAAGCCAATACATTTGAAGCCTAAAAAAGTACAAACAATTGTTTTAGCATGTGTTTATTTACACAATTTTCTGTTGAAAATCCAAAGATCACACAATTCGGCGCAATCAGCAGAAACAGTTTGTGAAAAGTATTTACAATATTTCAACAACGAGGGTAAAGTTCCTTGGCAAAATGAAATTTTATATTGAATTTGATTACAAATAAATAAATATAACTTACATTATCAGTCTCTTCATTTTCTAATGATATTGCTTCTTGCGTTTCCTCTATGGTTGAGCGAGTTGAATCTGGAGTTTCTTGGTCAACTAGAAATATTAATTCATTATAATACCATAAATTTGGTACATAGACATCTTCTGTCGAAATTCCAGATCGTTGCGAATCTTTAAGTTTTTAATTTACTTTTAATTTTAAAGAATTAATTTTTTTTTACAATAGTATCCCTGCAGGTACTTTTCGAGTCATACTTCTTGTACACCTGTAAAAGTTTTAAATAAATCTCATGACATCAAAGATCTATTCTGCACCACGACATTAAAATCATCGTAGGCGATTTTAATGCAAAAATCGGTAGAAGTGCAGAAAATACATCGCACATCGGTCCTAACAGCCTGCACCTAACTAGTAACAACAACGGCCATCGTGTCACCGACCTAGCAATAATGTACATTTTAGTTGTATCAAGTGAGTTTTTCCATATAAGAGAAATCACAAAGTAACGTGGAGATCGAATGATGGAAGAAAGGAAAACCAAATCGATCACGTCATGGTGTCCATGAGACACTCCACCAGCATATCTGACATTAGATCTTACATAGGTGCAGATATGGACAGCGATCGTGTGCTTGTCATATTTAAATATAAGTGCAAACTGTCATCTACGTTCAATAGATAAGCACAAAAAACCGTTCGATGGAATGTCGATGCTCTAAAAAACCAAGCGTCACTGCAGAGTTACCAATCAGCTGTCAACAAACTATTTAGAGCGGCCCAGCGACAACGAAAAAGCTCCTCCTAACATCTAGAAGCAGTGGCGCGGCAGAAGACCGCCGAGATTCCGCAATGATTGGTTCGATGATCAATGCCGCCTGGTCGTCGGAAATAAACGAAAGCTTCGTGAAAAATGGTTGGCTCACAACACTAGAAGCACTCAGGCAGAATATCTTCGCGCAAGGAAAGCCACGATTAAATATATTCGACAAAAGAAATGCGATCATATGAGGTCATGCATTGAAAACATCAGCTTCGGAAGTAGGAAGTTCAAGGGACTGGTTTGCTAATGCCAGGAATTTCACAATCTCAATAAAGACTTCCACCCAAGAAGTACAGCCATCAAAGACGGGAATGGAGAATTGAGAACAAACGTGGCTGATGTTCTCTCAGTATGGCAAACCTACTTTCAAAGTCTGCTAAATGGGAATGACGAAGTGACCTCCATTAGTGCAATAGCTCCGCCAGGTGAAGAGGTCTTTGTCGAATATCCCAAAGTAGAGGAAGTAGACGCAGCTATTAGTCGATTTTGATTAAACTCGGAGGCGCTACACTTGCAACAAGTCTGTACGATCTCATCGTATGTATTTGGGACCAAGAAGAGTTGCCGGAGAATTGGAAGACCGCGCTCATATGTCCGTTGCATAAAAAAGACGACCGTCTTAAATGTGATAACTTTCGTGGCATAACTCTATTGAACACTGCTTACAAAGCGTTGGCTAATGTTGTACTTGCCCGACTCATCCCCTCACCGAAAATATCATTGGCGACTATCAATGTGGCTTTCGTACCAACCGATCGGCCACTGACCAGTGTTTTACCATAAGGATGATCTTGGAACAACATAACAATTCATCAGCTATATATAGACTTCCGGCAGGCATATGACAGTATAAATAGTATATATCGGACTCTTTTCAAATAACATCTGGTGTTCAACAGGGTGATGCACTCGCGTCTGTGCTGTTCAATTTGGCGCTTGAGTACGTAGTGAGGAAAAGCAACATTTAAACTTCGCGCTGTAAGACCTAGCGACATCATGGACAGTTTCATACCGCTCAATCGCTGCGCAAGAAGACTTGGTTTGGAGGTGAACAGCAGTAAAACCAAATATTTAGTAACACCCAGGAACATCTCCATGGCAAATCTCAAAATTGGCGACCATAACTTTGATAGCGTCGAAAATTTTAAATACCTCGGGTCACTTATAACATCCTTGAATGATATGCAGGCAGAAATAAAAGCCCGAATCGCTGCCGGACAACGAGTTTTCTACGCCCAATCAAAATTATTGTGATCTAAACACCTATCACAATCGTGCAAGCTCGCACTTTATAAAGCACTAATAATTCCTGTGCTGACTTACGGTCTTCTATCAACTGTACATAGATTATTATCTACCTTCGAAAGGAAGGTCATCCGTTCAATTTTTGGTCCTATTAAAGTTGCGAACAACGAATATTGGATTCGCATGAACCACGAAATATAGCACTTTCTCGGAGGTAGCGATATTATTGGCTTCATCAAATCTAATCGAGTGAGATGGCTCGGCCACGTTGCAAGGTCTCCACAACAACGAATAATTTACAAAGTGTTCCATAAACAACCAGCCGGAGTACGTTGTAGAGGAAGACCCCGACTGCGCTGGCGTGACGACGTCGAACAAGACCTACTCGTACTAGAATGTCGAAATTGGAGGACGAGAGCGATGAACCGAGACGGATGGAGGACCATAGTGCGGGCGGTAAAATCCCTTCATGGGATGTAAATACTAGAGAGAGAGAAATAGTTTTTCTTAAGCGACGGCCTTAGCGTTTCGGTTATTGTAATTTATGTTGTTTAAATTCCATACTTCTGGCAAACTTCTATATAAAGAAATAAAGTCAAGAAGCATTTGTTTCCTATCGGACGACATTTTGCCATGCAAATCAAAAAACAACTGAAACTTGTTCAAATTTATTGAATTTTACACACTCACATTCAATTATTTGTGCAATACACTCAATTATTTCTCAATTTTTTTGGAAAACTCCGTTCAATATAATAATTGCACAAACCGAGAAAAATACACACTATATTGCGCAATAGTGGCGTCACACAAGTATATTGTGCAATAAAATTGAACGTGAATACCCACCTTAACGATAATATTTGCTGTGTTTTTTTATTAGCGCCCAATAGCTGTATCCGGCGCACCCGGATGTCAAAACTTATATTTAGCGCTCTATTATTGCATATAATTAATATATTTAACTCTAAACTAAGATTTTTCATTCAATTTTTTAGTTAAAAATCGATAAAAAAATATTTTGCTCTACGTATTTATCGGGAGCGCTATCCATTTCAATGGGAAATTTGAAAAGGCCTTTATTTTGTAAACCCCTTAAAACCATTAGAAACTTAATCTTACAATAAAAAATTAAAACGCAGCAAGATGAATTCTTGTTTATAACGTCATTTCAAAATAAATATCTATTCGTATATTTCAGGTGATAAATGTTTATTTTATAAATGAATTTAGTTTTAATTTTTTTTAATACAGCGACACCAGTGAATAATAGCTGCAGTTTCAGTAGAAAATTGCCATTTGGCTCCGGATAGTGCTTGAATAAGAAAACACGGCTATTGATTACTAATTACCAAATCAATCCATGAACATTTTTTTACAAACCCAAAAATCTTCTTCGTTGGGACAATTTGATTTTGGTATAAAATATAATTTATTTCCCACTCGTTTATATTTTTTTTTATAAGTTTTGTTGTTTGTTTTGTTGATGACCGAACATGTCTAAATATATATTCCCTTTGGGTATTGATATTGCCTAACTGACAAAATTCTTTGAATAATTCAGCCCTATAATATTCAGAATTTACTTTAGATTGACAATTCAATCTACATTTTCAGACACAACCTGGACCTATTTTACGATCAGGAATAGCTTTTCCTTTAAGATTGATATACTCCGTTTCAGAATTATATGCATCTTTTATTTGTTTTTTTCTCCATTGGTTGGCTTGCGGCTTACGTTTCCTTCTGGGCCTTTTTTTATTTCAGTTTTCTTCCGTTTGTGATTGTTTGGCAATTCACTATTTGAACACGACTGTGTAGGGTATTATACAATATTCCTAATTCTGGTTCTGTAGGAATGTTTTGTTTTAAAGGACTGTAATTTGGCGAAAATATTTCAGAATCAATATTTTCAATCTTCAAACTCTTCGGCTTCTTCGTATCCTACCACAGTGCATAGCAATACATATATAGTAGTACCATCATTCGAAAAAAATCTTTAGAGGGTGAAAATCCAGGTAGCGCGTTAATCGAAACTAAGTTATGCAATAATTTTACTAGTTCGCCTAAATGTTTGCAAGATTAAATACACTTACAGTACACACGGCGTATTTTTGTATACCATTAACCAGTATAGTATTGCTTCACTCTAACTTATTATACTACATATTAACACAGAATATATTTATTTCAACTCGTATTGTTTTACAATTGTCAAGGCCATGTAGAAAATGTGTTTAATATTTTTTGTGATAAACAATAAAACAAATCATGAATACCTTACTTCAATTTTCTTTTTATAAAAAATAGCATAAATAATTTTTTTTCTATGATAGAAATGCAAAAGAATATGAATTGTTCAATCAAATAAATCCATTATTGGAAAGGAGATATGAACGATAGGATATATACATATGTATATTAATATATTGAGTACATACTTAGCTGTGTATTATTATTGTTTATTTTAAATACATCTGTCTCACAAACACAAACGAATAAAGATTAAAAATGAAAACGATGTAGAAATCTATATAGAACAACTAAATACAATTTTTTAAAAGGATGCCGTTGATTGCACTGTTACAGTATGGTAATTTATAATTGAAAATATGAACGAGTAATTTTCTTATATATGCATACATTAAGAACAATGTATTGTTATGGAAAGGCAGATTTTCTATTTATCCAAATCTGTGTGAAAGTTCAGGGACATTGAACCCAATATTTGCTTCAAAATTAAAATAAAATTTATTAATTCGATTTTATCATAAAAAATATTACGTAAGAGAAGTACGTAAAAATAGGAAAATTGTCACTTGAACATACTACAATAGTATGTCGTTTTTCATTATTGTCTTTCAATCAACTATTTATTAAGGGATTGTTCCTCATTGGAATAGAAAAAACGAGGATGTCATTATAAAGATTATAATTTCAACCAAAGCATGTCTGACTTGATCTGTTTTGTCACAGAATCCAATGAGAGTCATGTGGTGTTTACAGTGTGCAAATCTAGAGCGTATATTTATAATCTAATTATGAGCATTTAAGGTTCGCTAACAAAACTTAAATTCATTTTTCTGTTAATCTAATCTGTTAATCTCTAATAAATTTTATTGTTTAAATTGGGGGCTGAATTAATCCATCTCAAATGAATTACATATCCCTTTTGTGTTTTACTAACACAATTGTGCGGGTAGGGCTAAAGTACCATGTATATGTAGTTTTGTATGTTTTTTGAACCAATTTACACATTTGTGAATTCTTTTTTAACTTATTTTCCGTCCGAAAAAACACTATCTATACAAACAGTTGTGTTGGTTTTACTTCAAATCAAGCGAAATTTTTAATGAACAACGCCGTTACATACGTTAATTTTTTACTCACACATTTGTGTGGGTTGGACTAAAATTGAGAAGATTTTTTATTTTTCTTAGTTGAAAAAGGGATATAAGGAAGAATATAAGATATTTTTTATAAATTCAATATACAAGTGAATAGCTTACGAGTTTAGGTTGCCGCTCACTATTTTGTAATTAAAACTATTTTTAAATAGTAGTTAAGCTAGAGATTGTTCAGCATTGTCTGAAAGAAAACGTTTCAGTTCTTTATGGCAGGATAAATAATGGCTTACTTTTAAGTTCCGTCTTTATTCGAACGCTAATTTTAAATTGTTTAGTTTGATGTACCATACAAATTATTTTTTTTAAATAAAAAATGCGTTGTGTATTTTATTTTGAATAAAAAAAATCAGTTTTTATTTTCCTCTAAATTGTAAAATTTTATTTTTATGTCTTAATTTAATTAATTAACCTTAATTTGTATTTAGTCTTACACCGTTTTAATACTTAAATACCTTTCCGAAACGAATATTTATTTGTGGAGACTTTAAACAGCTTTCACAATAAAACAATTTTTATTTTGCCTTACAAGTTTGTTTGAAAATCAAACTTTAGAAAAAAATTTACTCTAAAGAAAAAATTGTCTATTGTGAGAGCTCTGTTAAGGTGATGATACATGTACAGATTTTGCCTTTAAGGCATAAAAATTATGCGCGCTTGTTGGTTAAAAGTCAGCCATCTTGAATCGCTTTGAATCAATTCGGATGATTTTGCATACTCATGAACGATGGCTACTAATAAGACAATAAGGCCTGTTTCAGCTGAACTAAGACAAGCGAACTGACCTATGTTCATCGTTCTTGGTTGTATATAAAAAACTTTTATAAGCCCCTTTTCCCACTTGAGCTAAGTATTTTGACTGTTATGAGCTATGTTTTCATTTAACAGCTTCACGTTTTTGTTTCTTTCCAAAGTCAAATAAGAGAAATATTGTAGATAAATCTCAGAGTCTACCCAATCTGTAAAGCAATGTATTTAAATTTTTATTTTCACCTCGGAGATACGAGGGTATATCAAAAAGTCTTGCAATATCATATGAAAAAAAAGAGTGAGTGAGACAACAATATATTTTTCAAAACCATTTTTTGTCGCGATGAAACTTCTAGAAGAACATTTCGATGTAAATTTTACAGTTCGTTTGTTTTTGTCAATTTAGTAACACGTGTTTTGAATTTTTCTTAAAATGAATGAAATTGAATATCGCGCCCTTATTAAATTTTTCTATAAAAATGGACGAAATGCAATTTATATATTCAACTATATATCAAAAGTTTACGGCGAATCTGCACCATCATATGCCACAGTAACAAGGTGGGTAAAATTATTCAAAAGTGGCCGGGAGTCATTTGAAGACGACAACCGCTCGGATCGGCCAGCAGATGCTATTAGCCATGAAAACGTAATTTTGGCCGAATCTATTGTATTGGAGGACTGGCGTATTTCTGTTCCGCGGTTAGCGTTGAGACTTTCTCTTTCATACGGTACCACATATACTATATTACATGACCACCTTCACATGTCAAAAGTAAGTGCGCGATGGGTTCCCCGATTATTTGAATGCAGAACAAAAAAAAAATGCGTGTTCAAACTTCAAAGGCGATTTTAGATATGTACAAAGAAGATCCAGAAAATTTCTTGGATAACATAATAACAGGCGATGAAACATGGCTTTATCATTGGGATCCAGAATCCAAACAAGAATCGATGCAATGGATTAAACGTAGTGAACCACCACCAAAGAAATTCAAAACTCAACCGTCTGCTGGTAAGGTTGGGGCAACAGTTTTTTGGGATGCTGGAGGAATTTTGATAATCAATTATATTGCACCGAAAACCACAATCACAGGCATATATTACGCAGAAGTTTTGCGAAAATTGAAAAAAGCGATCCGGGAAAAACGGCCAAGGAAAGTTATTAAAAAAATCTTGCTTCTTCACGACAATGCACCAGTGCACAATGCTAATATTGCTCAAGCTGCATTAAAGGGCTGCGGCTTCGTGGAAATTCCGCATCCACAGCACAGTCCAGACTTGGCACCCAGTGACTACTTTCTGTTTCCCAATTTAAAAAAAAAACACCAAGGGGCCCGAAATTTTCCAGTGACTATGAAGTACAGTCTGTTGTAAATGAATATTTTATGGTGCAAAAGAAATCTTTTTTTTAGAGGGTTTAGGCAAGTTAATTGATCGATGTGACAAATGTATAAACCTTAAAGAAGATTATGTCGAAAAATAAAAATATTGCTGTCTCACTTACTCTTTTTTTTCATATAAAATTGCAAGACTTTTTGATTTGCCCTCGTAATTAATCAGCTCACAATCAGCTATGTTTCTATCCCACAGCTTTAAATAAAGAAATTAAATAAATCGGGACGTACGAGTGTGTTGAGTTAAGCTTCGCTAATTCGGGTTCACTTATTTAGGCTTTGCAAAGTAAATCGAAAGCTGTGATCTCAAAACATGCTCACTTTGCTAAAAGAACATAGCTTAAGTGTGCAAGGGGCCTTAGCGAGAAACGCAGCTATTAGCACAGTTTGGCATTCCACTGCACATTTGATTCCACTGCACATTTGAGTTGATGAGTCCAGCTCATTCCACTGCACATTTGAGTTAATTACATCGCTCTCACATACATTTCAATTCAAGTAAAATGCTATATGTCTGCCAAAATATTATTAGAATCACATAGTCACATAGGCGAATATGTACACAATAATAGCAATGTATGTGTGAACGATATAGCTGACTTTTGCAATCCAAAGACAACGCGAGCTAAGTTAGTTTCATCGCTCAAAACAGAAAAACATAGCTCGCATAGCTTAGCTCAAGCGTGCATCGTTTCATTAAAACTCTTTATTTTCAACCAAGAGCGATGAACTTAGCTGACATCGCTTAGCTTAGCTTAGCTCAAATGTGCAACGGGCCTAATGGAACGATGCACATTTGAGCTAAACTGTGCGAGCTATGTTTTTTTGTTTTGAGCGATACAAACTAACTTAGCTCGGGTTGTTTTTGGATTGCAAAAGTCAGCTATATTGCTCACATTGCTATTATTATGTGTACTTATAAAATATTGAAATTTGGATGACATTTGAGTATTGTTGTGTTTCTTTGGTATTGTGGATCAAATTCAAAAAAGTGGTTGAATTCTTAAATAATATAATAAAATTAGTTAATTAATTTTTGACAGACATAGGATTTTACTTGTATTGAAATGTATGCGTGAGAGATATAGTTAGCTCAAATGTGCAGCGGAATGAGCTGTGCGAGCTAAACTATGCTAATAGAAACTACGTTTCTTGCTTAGCTTAGCTGAAATGTGCAACGGGCATTAGAATGAAATAAGTAGCCGTTTTGAACAGAACCAAAGAGCTAAATAAAAATTAAGGTTAATTAAATGGGAGCATTATTTTCATAAAAGCTTCCATTTAATTAACCTTATTTAGGTTAATTAAATGGGATTTCAGTTGGGCTCTTGAAAGTTCTTGTTGCTACAATAGCTTAAATTGTTGTAATTTATTTTATCTTAAAAAACAAATTAATCTCTCATAAGATAAAACAATAATATTTTTATCTAAATTGTATTTTAAATAGGAAAGCAATCGCCAATGGTAGTTTTTAACTTGCTTATTAGAGTTTTAATCTCTTTACAATTTTCATAATACCCTTCTAAGACCTTTCTAAGTCACATAAAAATAAAATTAAAATTTAACCCATACAAAAATTTTAAAACATGTACTAGTTTTTTTATACTGAATAATACAATTTTTCATCCTTATCTGGCAAATTAAAACCTTTCTTTAATAAATGCTTGTAACATGAAGTTGATTTAAAATCAAATTCCAAATACATTTTTTGTTCAACTTGGGTCCAAGATAATTTTAATTTATGAAATATTTGTGCAAGTACAAAATGTGTTTACTTGTGGTCGATCGTCAAGTGTATTATCAATTAATATTTTTATTGTGTTTTCTTCTGTTTGCATTTTACTTTTCTGAGGGGTATTTAATATAAACCTGAGAATTTTGTTTAAAGGTTGAACGGGTTCTTTATTTTCGTCTTCAATTTGATGTTGCGGACTAGGAAATTGCGATGGTGAGATGGGACATTCATGAGGAATTTGTGGAACTTGATAATTCTTTTAATAAGTTCTTGGAGGCCCTTTTTCATATTTCAATGTTATAGGTGGGAAATCAAGTGTTTTCAATATTCTAGTTGTTTGACTCTCAGTGTTGTGTGTCTGGTTGGAAATCGTACGCTAAACTGTTGGAATCAATTTTTTTTATTTAAAAAAATTCGAATTTTAATAAACGCTTGCATCGTGCATCTATGTCATTGACCTTACACTTACAAACAAGATTATTAATTGGCTGGGAAAGACAGTTTTTTAAATATTTTTTGTTCTAAAACTACTTATTTTGAAATCATTAAAATTAAAGTTCTTCATAATAGTTACGCGTTTGGAAGTAACTTTAGTCTTGTCGAACATACGACGATGGTCATGCAGCACCGTAAAAAATGTTCTGGTGGATTTACAGTCATTTTTATTTAAGCAGTTTTTGTAAGCTGGTGTGTGCTTTTTATAACGTTTAAAAATAAGAAAACACACAGCTAGATGCATTACGATTAGACGACAAGCAATAAAATTTTAAACGAACAAATTTACGAAATTAACTTGCAAACAATTTTTAAATCTTTGTTAGTGTAGATGTACGATTTCCTTTTACATACATTGATTTGCTGAATGTGTGCGTGTAAATAAGTAAGTATATTATCGGTGGTCTATCTATATAGTTATCGAAACGAAAACTAAATAATGTGTATGTGTTGTACCTACAAAATCATTTAAAATAATCTTTAATTGGATTTAAATGTAGATCGTTTTTATGGACAATCTCCAATGATTTTAACTTTTTATAATTTTCAAGGAATATTTTAATGTTCAAAATTATTTGTCTATAATTTAGAAAACATTGTTGCAATTCAAACAAAACCAACTTAGTTGCGATCGGTATTTTCTCTTCATCATCTTTGTTACATTTTCTATTTACTTTTGAGCGTAAAACTGTTTTGAGTTATAATGAGAGCGTCATTATATGAGTATACAATGCGATTCATTAGTATTTATGATAAGAAAAAAATTTAGTTCCCATTTCTGTTTTTTTTTCATATGAAATTATTATTTTTATTACTATTTTATTTGTTAATTATGTATTTGTTAATTATTATTATATATGTTATTTTATTTGTCAATTTGATATGAAAAGAAATAGAAATGGGAACAAAATTTTTTTCGTATCATAAATAGTAATGAATCGCATTGTAAGTATATGTATAGAATTTTTTTTGTTTGTTTTCTGCATGTTGCATTATAAAATATTCTAGCTACATTTAGGAGAAGGTTATGCTATTTAGGCGGATAGGTAATTGCAGAAATTCTTTAAAAAGTTTAAAACGATACCAGTAGTGGTATCTAACATTTCACTCACGAACCTACCATTACATTACTATATAATGATTATACAATGCACAGTGCCAGATGACATTATTGTGGTCATACTTGGGATATGTTCGCATTCGGATCTGCTAACAATAACAGCTGTAAATTTATAATTATGTATTGTATTATAATATTGTAATTCATAATTTAACTAAATTTATCAAAATTATTATCAAATTCGTCGGTCCTTTATGATCTACCGCATCGCCAACTAACAGTAGTGCACCTTTACTTGGAGTATTTCCAACTTCAGATTCTATAATATGCGGTATGTGGTCATCTACAAAAAATAGTATTTATGAATAATTTTACAAACTGATTTATTATCAAAATAAAATATAAAAGTAAATTAAAGAAAACGAATAAATTATCTTAAATGTCATAGTTACCATTTTTTGTAATTTTTTTACAAGCTAATCGGTACATTAAATGTCCTCGACTCGTCATATTTATATTAATATCCACAACCTCCTCTTTCGATATCACAAGAATTTCTATTTCCGTTAAAACTCGTACAAGTTTCGTTATTTATCTCCGAAGTTATGCAAATATTTACTTAAAACTTTACTTAAAAATGAAAAATTCTTGTCAAACTATTACAAATTTGTGTTAGAACACCTTATTTTCGAAAAACTATGACAACTCGAAAAAACCCATTATGGTATAAAACATTATTTCAATAATGTTCTAATGTAACTATGACAACAAAAATTGTTTTAGCTATAACTTTGGCATTTTACATCCGGCAAATATGATGTTTTGGGTGGTACTGGTATATGAGTAATCACTAAAGGACTAGACACACCAAGAGCGGCGTGTCAAATTCCAAAAGTTCCATACAACTTGACGCGCATATCCGTTCACACCAAAAGTGACGCGACGACTTGTTCGTTTTGGATAATTTTGAGAATTTTAGACTTTTCTTTTATTAATCATATTGGTAAATAATAATAATGCGTACACATGAATAACGAATGAGAAATATATGGACCACAATTGAAGATCATTATTTTTAGGTTATGATCAGCTGCGATGGACGAATTTTTTTGGCCGCTTTGCAACTTGGCAAAGTGGTCTGCATGCTTGCTTCAGAGACCGGAGGTCCCGGGTTCGATTCCCGGTGGTGACAAGGAAAAAATTTTCACGGCAGGTTAAATCAATGAATTTATCATTCATTATCCGATATGAAAATATGATTTTGAAATCTCATTTGAGGCGGCCAAATCCCTTGATGGGATATCGTGCCAGAGAGAGAGAGAGAGAGAGAGAGAGAGGATGCACTTTCATTCGATACAATTTCTTAAAATTACAATTTTTCTATTAAAAATCCAAAATTTGTAATATTTTTTTATAAATAATGGGTATATTTAATTGTTTATACTATCGTTTCTATACAATAAATAAATAAATTAATGCATATTTAAATTCGCCGCTCGCCGCCGACGCTTGTTGCGTCTAGTCCTTACTCTATCGTTTGATCAAATAAAAACAAACTAGGACATGTCGAGACGTCATACTATTTTTTGGCAGCGTCGCTGGACTTATACATTTCCTGTATTGAATAAATAATTTATTTATAATATGAGAACCAACATTTTGTTTCCTGACAATTTTGCACAAAAACCAAAGAGACGCTGCTTTATGAGTACATACAAATTTGACTAAATAATAGAGATTATAATTCCAGAAATAGTGAAGCATTTCATAAAATATGAGTTAAAAATCTTAATTTTAGGTAAATTTTATGGTAACAAAAAATGGTGTCATATAAATACTGAATATATGTTGTTCGGTAAAAACGATTAAAACTATAGGTTTTTGGCTGCCGTGTAGTTCGAATTTCCCTACAAACTTAAACTTATCGTGAGACTTCAAATTCACATTCAGCTATTGGTATAAACACAGACGGGATCTGTATACTAGGAAACTACGTCGCAACTTCTTTTCATTAGATATCAAATCGATGGTTGCAACAGAATACCGAAAAAGGCCGTGATCAAAATAGTTGTTACCTTTGGTTGCGAGCTTTATACTCATACAACAATCGATTTCAAACACTTCTTTAATAAAGTATACATATCTAAGAAGTGATTCAAAACTTATTAGTTTAAATTTTCACATACATTCTTTTACTTGAGTCCTAGGGCATTCTGCATTCTATGCATTTCTTACATCATAATTTACGCTTGCATATAAAATTATTACATAATTATTAGCATAAGAAAATATTATAAATCAATTGTCCGCTCCTATTATATTTTTAGAATATGCGTAAGACGTTTGAATCTTCTTTATTCTTATGTTAACGTTTGTAAAGACAACATTTTTGTAGTTGTTTATACTTATGGTTTGTTCACACATCCATAACCATCACCATTTCAATTTAATACATATTCCTTTTAAACTGTAACTTCAATTTAAATCAATGACTCATTTGTATCATACCACCTTTCATTGAGATAATTTTCTTCTTAATTTTTTTTTGTTTTTTTTTTTAAACTCATATTCTTCCTCGAATTGCATTTTAAATGTAAAGTATCTACCAATTGATGATCAAGTTACGTTCCAATTTGAAAACTAAACTAGATATGAGTAGATCGATTTGTAGGTCAATAAAGTAGTTGTTGATGTTAAGCGACAATGCATGGAAATACCGATAAATTGCAGTACAACGCCCACACACTCAGTAAATAGGACCATTTAGTTCCCATCTTTGTCAAACACCGATTTATTGTCTCGCAGGTATAAAACCTAACAGGCGGCCGGAAGAAATAAATTTCTTTTAATCAAAATTTAATCGTATTGATGCTATTCTTTGATCGCAAGTTATTATTACACCATCAACCCATGTGGTGTCGTGAATAGAGCCACGTGCTTTTCAAATGCTGCATAAACATGGAAGGTTGTACAATACACATACCTCCAATTTTTTTATGAAAGATGCATGCACCTTATCTTAGAAAAAAATGACAAACTATACAAAACATAATCAGTTTGGTACTTCTACATATGGGTAACATATTTGTAATGTATTTATTTTAAGTTTAGTACCGGACCCAAATGAATGTGATATGCCAATTGAAAAGTTGTATATTGATTCATCTAATTTTATTATGACGTTAACGTTAACAAAAGGAATTTAAAAAAATGTGAAGAATGAGTTAACTAATGAAGAAAACAGGTACTAGAAAGATATTATAAAAATTTCTTTCAATGACTCATGCACGATGATATGTATACATAAAGGTGGATGTTTTCTATTTTGTACAGAGGTTAAAGTACTATGGGGGAAGCCTTTTAAAAGTGGGAGGTGGACAAACGGGTCAATATAAATATTAATTGGCTATATTTGCCTACACCTAAAACCACTTCCACGTTACAAAATCTATCAAAGGTGTTAAATAATGTTTTCGTTGATCCTTTCGTTATTTTTAGTCAGCCGCTTACACTGAAAGGTGGTTTATACAATCCTTTCAGTTCCAGCATGCTGTAATTTTTCGTGTGAATTTATAGAACAACATACTTTTGCTCAAAATATCGTTTATACATAATGGTGTTGTGACACTGACTAGTTTTTCAAATTGTTCATGTGATTAAAAATAAAAAGAGAGTAGGACAAGTAATGTAAGTACAAATCAGTTGAAAGAATGAGTGTATACAACATTAAACAAAAAATAAAAATAAATTCAGCAACAAATGATATAGCTGACTTTTGCAGCAGTTTAAATTGGGCAAATCTATAAAAAATAAATCAATTTCAATTATTATTTTGACGTATGTATAGTCATTTTTTAGTATTGTGATTTTGTATGTACGTGTATAATACAAACATATTTCAAAACAAAATATTTTCCGTATTATTGTATTGTATATCCGTTTTAATACCAGACAAAAATTTTTATTGCTTCAATTTAAATCGAACCCACACAAATGTGTATGTAAGAAACGACAGGTTGTAATGTCGTCCGAATTTTAACGGATCTTAGTTAAATCGGAATTATATTATTTTTATACATTATAATTTGATAACATAAATTATATAACATATTAATTATTTGTTTTTGATAACATATTAATTATTTTAATATTATTATAGTTATCGTGTTATTTTTCGCACGAAAACGATTTAAGTGGAATGCACAAATGTGTATGTTGAGATCGAAAATACATACAGAAATACATGTTTGAAATGATTCTTTTGCGTTAACCCTATAATTGCGATGGCATTCAGGAAAAGGGATATAGCGCACTCTGCAAAACTATTTTATATTGTTTTCATAACGTCAAAATAAATGCTCATCGTGATGTCTACTGTTTAAATTAGTTGTTTCTCTTTTTCGCCTTAATAGTTTTACAGCACTTGAAAACTAAGTAGTCAGTATCATAACACCATAAGCCGTGTTCGATTGTACTGAATTATCTGAATATCATTTTTTCAAAATAAGCTACTGATCACATAAACTGAGTAACTATTTAGATATATAAATAAACATATGAAGTGAAGCGAGCGTTCGTTTCTGACATTTTTCAAAATAGTTTATTTAATATTTTTAGTAGTTAATAAAATCAATAAATGTACATTTTATAATTTTTTCGCACCATCCCTCCACTTTATGCAAAAAACAAAATAAATTTAGGAACTATTATTTTAAAACAAAACAATAAACTGAATCAACTACATGAGCATAAACGTATAAACAGAACCAGAGATACAGCGACAAGATACATCGATAAAATAAATTTGTCTCCCGACAATGTGGCTTTGGTAAACACAACAAGCGGGTCAGCGTTGAAGCGACAAAACAAGAAAAATAATAACAAATTAACCCTAAAATATTTAATTTATCTTTTATCAACTCTATTTTAATTTTTTTACATAAAACATTGTGTACAACATTCAGATTTGGTTGAGGTTCATTTAAAAAGGTTGTAAAGCATGTTTACCAATATAATAATCTGAAACTTATATTGGTAGTGCACCGCTTGCGACAAAATTAGAATAGATTCTAAAAAAAAATCAGCGACAATATTGTCGTCGCCAGTGAAATTGGTTGTGTTAGCATCCTATGGTTTAATAAAGTTGTTAATGGTTTAGGGTTCGTTTTTAATTTAAATAAAATAAAACAATTTATTGACTGAGCTTTCGATGTCTCATCGACATCATTTTCAAAGCTAATGAAAATTTTTATATAAATTTCTCAAAAAGCCAATTTCTTACTTTGGAAAGTGCTACAATTATTTTGTCTAATTTCGTTTTTTGTCTACTTTATTTCTTTACTAAATTTATTTCATTTCATTTTTATTTCATTTTATATATTTGTTTTTACTTTAAAATAAAAATTTACTTTAAAAATTTACTTCAAAATTTACTTTGTATTTGGAAAAAATTGTATTTAGCCTATTCAGGCTTTTTATATTTGTTTTTGAGAAATTTACATTGAAAGCTCAGTCAATAAATTGTTTTGTTTTATTTAAAATAAAAACGAGCCCTAAACCATTAACAACTTTATTAAAATAGTTATTATTGGCTCAATAAATAATTTTTAATCCTATGGTTTATGTGTATTTTTATTTAACAGGCGTTGTATCTTGTCGCTGTATCTCTGGTTCTGTTTATACCTTAATTCTCATTCAGATAATTCAGTTGCTCCAAATTTTAGCTGAAGTGAAAAGTACAAATCGAACGCACTATTCAATTCAGTTCACTCAGTTAATTCTGATTATTTAGTAGAATTAATTGTCATTTTACTTCTTTAATTCCTAATTATTTTATTTTAATTCATTTCAATTGTATTTGGACTTAGTTGTGGTTATAAAAATAATAATATTTTAAAAACACAAATTAAAATAAAGTAAGAATTTGACCAGTACGAATTTAACGTCAATCAAATATAAACCATATTGTATAGAAATCGTTCAATTATATTTTTACATATCGCGCGTAAGATCGATGAAGCTGCTTGGAGTGTTCATTATACCTAGTGTTCAGTCGAGTGGATAATTAGTGTTCAAAAATGATAAAAAAATGAAGATACTTTTTATCAGCTTTTGCCATAACACGCACTCATTTATCAAAAAACAAAACCAAAAGTATTTTTAATTCTGTGGCTCTAGTCTGGTAATTACCAGAATAGAGAATATTATTACTCTATTCTGGTAATGGTGAATATTTTTTTTATCGCAGTTATTCCCTGGACCACTTTTCCCCTACAGTATTATCCCCATTTTGCATGAGTGCTTTCTGGTTCAATTGTTAAAGGAATTCCCCGGGAAATATGGTATAGTTAAAATGTTTGTCACGAAATCGTTCGCAATAACTCGATTCATCTGTCATAATAAGCTCATTTTTTGTTTACTACATAATATTACAAATATAATATTTAGAATATTAATATTAATAAAATTGTCACAAAGCCGAAATATTTATTATCACGATGGCGACGAGGAAAGGCGATAGAATCTTAGAATTCAGCTAAAACAACGTTTACGATGCTCAGTCAATCTGTTCAATTTATATGAGCCAGTGTGTATTTTTAATATGAAAATATATTTTTTAGGAACATTTCTAACTAAAATTATTTTAAGTTTCTTGTCGTGCATGCCACAATCGTCAATTTGTCCCTGCATTAAAGAATTTTGCTCGATTATCAACAATCATTTGATGCATAAATTTCCAAAAAACTCATTCGAGATGAATCAGATAAAATTCCAGTAAATTTAATTTTTGTATCCAATAATCACGCTTCAATTTGGAGAAAGTCGGCGGCGAAAGCTTTTCTACATAACAAATACGATGCGGGCGAATTGGCAAACGTACATGGTTGTTAGGTATAAATTCATTTATTAAACTTGTTATATGTAATATATTTGTATGTACATATATATTACTATATTACATACAACTAATAAAATGAGCAATAAAGTAAAATAAATCTTTAATGGGCATTCTATACAGCAGAAATGCACAGCCTTTTCATTTAAAATTCAAATGTTGTATTAAATATTTGATCACAATGATAGCAATTCAAATCAATTAATAATAATAACTTTAAAACTATGTAAATTTCTGTTTGCTCTTTAACTTTATTAATCCAGATCATTTCCCGCATAAAATAGGTATGGAACAACAAACGTCAAAACTGCTATAATAGGGAATATTTTTTTCCCAAGAAACCTTTTTACCCAAACGCCAGAATACACTTTGGGGAAAAGGGGATAAAAATGCTAGAATATTTAAAATTTCCATTCCCAGGGAATTACCAGAATAGGGTCACAATAGGTCGTTCACTCAAGTTAGGGTCACAAACAATATCATAAGATTTTTTATCATTTTGGTCTGACTGAACACGCGGATAGTAAATATTCTGTAGTATGTTATTTTGTTCTGCAATTTTTGCCTTGGGAAACTATATTATAGTATTGTGAAATTGATCACAGCAACAATAAATGACGTTGGCTTTTCTGATTGGGTATCCTACCACATTGAGCATTCTCAACTGCGTGCTAACATATTATAAGCTTATTGGTATCGCACTATAATATGATTTCTAAACGAAACTGATTAAACGTTTCTTAAAATTTGAATCAGCAAGTACAATAACGGTATCATGTACGGTTAATACAACTGATTAAATCTTAAAAGTCTATCCCTATCGCATCGAAATGTATATAGGTTTTGCACTCCAAATTCAAACTTTTACAAATCATGTTCTTCAATTTCCAAATAAAATTCATCTTTTTCCAAAAGACTGTCACCCTTTTCCACATCAAATCCAACTTTATCCAAATCATATTCATCTTTACTCAAAACATATTCATCCTTTTGAAAATCAAATTCACCTTTGTCCAAATCAAATTCACCTTTATGCAAATCATGTTAATCCGTTTCCAAATCAAATTCAATCGTAGACGATATAAAACCCACACATAACCTATTTAATTTAATAAATTTATTGTATTTAAATTCTAGATTCAAAATAACAAGTTATTTATTTTTTTGTTTTTAATCTTTGCATTTCTGGGGCCGAAGCACGCCGTACCTTACACAGTTGCCAGCCAAAATTTTACTGTTATCAAAAATCGCTGTTATCTATATATGTAAATGATTAATTGTTGTTAGTTTATTTTCATTACTTCGAAGCTTTAGTATTTAGAATTACTTTGTAATTTTTGTGTATGCTGGGCGATAGGCGGATACCAGCTTCACATCCAGGTGAGGTTACCAAGACGCAGTTACTTTGAATGAAACATCGAGCATTTTGGTTACACAGTAAAGTTAATTTACTTTATAAACTTGTTATATATTTTAGCTGGCAAGTTATTATGGAAAATGGGAGTGCTGAAATTGGGAGTGTTTCGACCCCAGAACAGATTGCAAAGACTAAACAATAAAAGACTTGTTATTTTGAATTTGGAATTTAAATACAATAAATATATTAATTTTATTTGTTTAGTTTTTTTTTTTTTCACCAAATAGAACGAATTTTGTGCCGAAAAAACGACAGAAGCAAATTCGCGTAATACATAAAAATTGAACATAATCCTAATATATTTACAAAATTAAATGTTTAAAATGAGAATAAAATGTGATAAAAGCTTACAATAAAATGAATAAGATATTAATACTATTACTACCATTACCATTACTACTACTTTTTCTACTAAATTTCAACTTCATAATATGTGACTAAATACAACGAGTTTTATGTAATAACCCTGAATAAAAAGGAGATATCAACAGTTTCAAATAGCCATTGTTTAACTTTAGGTAAAAACGACTTCAAATGAATGTCCTTTCTAATATAAATTGGTAACGCATTAAAAAAGGTTGGTGCAGCGACCAGAATAGAGAGTCGGAAGTGGTCATTGAAGAATCTTGGGATGTTACAAAGAAATTGATGGTTACCGCGAAATTGTAACGAAAATCGCTTCTCATTATTTGTTGACCACTTCGATTAAAAAAAACACTCAATACCTTATAAACATACAAATGTTTCAACGGCAAGATATTCGTCGTAAAGAATAAATTCCAAGATGGTTCAGTTCTTGGTTTCTTTAGGTATATTCTCAAAATCATTTTCTGTAGAACATATAAAGGATACAAAGTAGCAGCATAACAACCATCTCAACACGACAATCCATATTCCAATTTAGTCATAACTAATGCATGGTAAGCTATTTTTAGAACCGACGGAGGACAATAGTCATGTAGAAGGTAGAAAATTCTAGCAGTTGATGACAGATACTGGTTGACTGAATTAAAATGCGTTTTCCAATTAAGGCAAGTGTCCAAGTGAACACCAAGATATTTAAACGAGTCAACTTGTTCGATATCAAAGCACTCAGAGTGGCAACCAATAGACGCACATTCATACCTGCTGTGATTAGTCACCCGCGGCAAAATAGACATATTAAAGCTACCAGACAATTTAAACAACATGAATTTAGTTTTCCGGCTTAAGGTCAGGCGATGCTTGTCGAACCATGAGAGTAAAACTTTTAGATCAGAATTGATCATCGAAATAACGTTACTGGGAGATTTCCCACAGTAAGCCAGAGCTATGTCATCAGCAAACTCGGTAGAATAACCACGAAGATTCAATTTAAATACGGAGTTTGTATAAATGAGAAACAGGAGAGGGCCTAATACTGAACCCTGGGGAACACCAACGTCAATAAATTTCGGATCGCTTAACTTACCATTCATCTTAACTCTCAACGATATACCATCTAAATACGATGCTAACCACTTACTTGCCACTCCCCTAAACCCTATATCATACATAATAGATAGCAGAAGCTTGTGATCAACCATATCAAAGGCTTTAGCTGTATCAATAAATAAAGCACCGCAACTATTAACTTTATTTAAACCAATGTTGATTGTATTTAGGAATTCCAACAAGGCCGATTCGGTACTCATACCATGACGAAAACCATGTTGATGGATACTCAGCACACCCGTTTGATCTAAAAAACTGGAAACCCTATTTTTAACTGCTTTTCAAGAACTTTTAGGATTACTGGCTGCAAGGCAATAGGTCTATAATTACCTTTATCAAGGCGATTACCATTCTTGAAAAGGGGAATTATATAGTTGCTGTTTTCAGTCGATCGGGTACAACTCCCAACTCAAAGGAAAGGTTTAAAATGTGTGCAAGAACGGAACTAATATGCCCAGCAATGGCTTTTAATATATAATTACTCAGGCCAACGTTATCAATTGATTATTTAGGTTCTAAAGCACAAATAATTGAAAAAACTTCTTAGCTAGATACTGGGGTCATAAAAAACGTTGTCGGGCCGAAATCAAAAGGCAAATCGAAACTAGATGACGTGTTGCTAGAGTCAAATTTAGCACCTAAATCTTTAGCAACACTAGAAAAGTAACAATTAAATTCATTGGCAATTTCTAGATCACTCGTAAGAAGTTCTCCGTTCTGTGCTAATATAGATTTGACTAGTGAAGTTTTAGGTTTACGAGTCAGAATCTCGTTCACTAAAATCCAGTTTTTTTTATATCACCGCGGTTAGCGGAAAAGATGGTCGGCGATTGATCGTCGAAGGAGAAAGACGTGTTTTGTCTTTCTTCGTGTTAAACAAAAAATAATAAATAAAATTAAATATATGTTGTGTAGTTTTTGTTTTAATACATAATAAATAATAAATAAAATTATAATATAATAATAAATAATGAAAGTGATTAGTGAATTGGATGTGTATTATTTATACATGAAGACGTACCTATGTACAGTCGGTGAATTAGAGAATTAGTATTAACATTCAGTTTAATGTGAAAATGTGCTAAAATAAATAAGGGTGGTTTGTAATGCAGATTTGTTTGTTTATTTACTTTTAATATTGGAGAAGTGCTATTAACGTGTAATTGAAGTGTGGTGTCCAGCGGAAGGGGTGTTTTATATACATGGACCGTGTTGAAATATTTATGACGGGATGTATTTCTATGCGAGGTGTATTTCGTTTTAATTTTTCGATATCTGGATATGTGTGTGTATGCGTGTGGAGGCGTAATTCAGAGAGTGTTCGTTTCGAAGTGTTCCTTAAATCTGATTTCGATTTGTGGTAGGAGCATTTTTCGATAAATTTCCTGTTCATAAGTATATAATATACATATATAGTGTCTGTGTATACGTGTGTATGTGCTCGGGGGGTTCGGGCGAAATTGGTTTTTCATCTATTCTACAAATTTGCGCTATCTCAAGCAGATTATTTTGGCAAATAATGGCTCGACTTATAGAAGTTTTACTGTATGTTGGCTGGGAAGAATTAAAGGTGTTTGTGTGTGTATGGATGTTGTTTGTATGGGGATTATAAATTTCTTTTTGAAGCTAACTTCGTTCTCTCTGCGTTTTGTATTTACACACAACGATAATTGTCTTATCTACTTTTGTTTGCAAAGGATATGTATGTATGGTATCATGGTATGCATGGTAAAGGTTGATTTATGTTGTCGGCGCGCCGCGCGGCTCAGCACAGTCATGCATCGTCTCATGCATCAACAATTTATATTGTCAGCTCGGTTCAGCTCATATATTGGGTTCGTATTTATTCCGGTGTGCGTTCGTATCTATCATTCTACGATGGAATATTTGAGTTGTATTTATTTATTTTATTTGTATGTATTTTGATTTTCTTTCGTATCTATTCGTATTCAAATATTCTTTTTGGATTATACGATATGCGCTGTGCTGTACCGCACCGAGATGCACTTATAATATAAATACTCTCATAGTAAATGCATGTAACAATATTTTTTTGGTATGAGATGTGCGGTGCCGATAGTATAAATCGACCTTAAGAGGAGCGAAGGTGGAATGTGCCCATGTTTCATTTTCGTCGTTTTGTGCGCATTGCGTCAAGTGTGGACAACAAAACGGAGATTTACATTGAGGTTGTCGATTTTTCGATTGGTTGTTTAAATGGATCTGCAGTAGGCGTGATTTAAAAATTGATGGTGTGATTTTGATAATTGCAGTTTAACTGAACACTTTTGGTGGTTTGCCCTTTGTATTTCATTTTATGGTCGTAATATTTGAGAAAGGAATCTGCCGAGATATGTTTTTCAAGTCGACGGAAGGAGGGGAATATAATGGTTGTGAGTATGTAGCATGGATCTGTAAAATTGTTGATACGTAGGTTTGCTAATAAAATATTAAGTGGGTACCTGTCTGTAGCTTTTATTCTTCTGCTTCTAAAATATTCGTGTTCTTAAGAATTCATTTAATTAAATACATTATGCGCTTTAAATTACAAATTGGAATTGGGTCTCGATTTTGTTTCGTTTGTTATTTTGTGTTTTCTGTTAGTTGAGAAACAAGTGTTAATTTCTGTCTTTATCGGATATATGTAGTTGATCTGTTTTTCTACAAATTGAAGAAGGCCCCAATTTCTTAGTTGATGTGGATTTGGAGATTGTTGAATGATTTATTTGAGTGAAGGATTGTTTGATTTTGGCTGAAAATCGGAAAATAATTAATAATTATAATTGAAAATTTCTTCAACTGTACTTACCAGACTTAGATGAGCTTTTTGTTTGAAAAAGTGCGTTTTTTGTCCATTTGTTTGGGAAAGTGATAAAAAAAAAGCCGAAAGTACGTTTCTTGTCCACATTGACGTCACATTGACATGCTCAGTGTTGCGCCTTCTTGTCTATATATCGTGTATGGTGTGGGCAATGCCTCCTAAACTACAGGCCTCTTACTACTCTCATTTTTCGCACATGACGACAAGTTATGTCTAAACCGAGATTGCGCAATAATAATATTAAGATATTTTTCACTAACAAAACAACTAGAGAAAGCAACAAAAACGTCGACATAGCATGTCGTCATCATTTGGTGTAAGCGGCCTGTGGTTGGGAGGCATTGGTATAGGTATGGATATATTTCTATAGATGTTTGATCGGTTATATATGTATGTATGTATGTATATGTTATACGTATACATATATGATTGATTATTTTTATTTACAATTATTTTAATATTTTAATAATTAATGTAGTATTTTATTATATTAATATTATTTAATATATATACGAGTACTATATGATTATGTATGTTTGTATTTTGGCTTTTCCTGTATGCATTGTGTGAGACGAGTGGCCATAATGTTTCATCTATTAAAGCGCAGTAAAAACATTTTTTTTATTAGAGTTAGATAAGTATATTCGAAGATTATTGTATGTTGCTTGCGTCATTGTTTAATGTAGCCTGCGGCCCCATTCCTGAATGCGGTGCGGGGGCGGGGGTGCAGGATTCATATTTGAATTGAATCAGATTCGTACGATTCTTATTTAAAACTGAATGAGAATCTTGTACGTTCGTTTTCGTGTCGTATTCAGGAATAGGGCCGCTGGTTTTTGTAAATTTACTTGTAAAACAACATTATAGAGTGGAGAGATGATTGAGGTGAACTCATTTCAGCTTGATTGAATGACAGCTTTTGTTGTTTTATTGTATTTATTAATTTACTTGATTTTTTAAATATTATACAGATGTTTATAATAAATTATATCACATTATTCTATATTATCATTTATTAGTTTATTATCTTATTTGATTATTTTAAAATTGTAAAATTTTTTATAATGATTTTTGTAACGTGAATCCAAATGAACTGCATAAATTTGTTAAAACTATGGTTTGTAAATGGCTTAGATTATACTATAGATAGAATACCGACAGTATTGTTTTGAAGTATCAATTTTGTAATGTTTTTATTATTGTTTTGATATTTTTTTGGAAAAGAGAAAGAAAAATACGGGATAACAACATTATAAATTTCATAACATCAAGTAGTGGCGGTGTAAATTCTTTTATATAGAGCGGGGGCAAAAAATAAAGTAAATGAAAATTATTTTATTTTTAAATTTTTTTATTAATGCATTATAATAATAAAATAATAATTGTATAATATTAAATAAAACTTTTACAAATAATACAATAAGTATAAGTTATAGGTAACTATAACATAAGATATTTCATTACTTTAAATAAGTATGTAGGTACACATAGATTAAAACATTCTAATAAAGATCATAATATTATACCTATATTATATCTAATGTTATGCTAAATTATTTAAACCATATTAAAATATCCTGTATCGTTAAAATTAATCGATTTATTAATATCAACAATATACTTTTACTATTAAAATTCATAACTGATTTTGAATATTTGTAAATCATATACTATATGCATATTAATTCCCTATACTTGAAATTAAACGAATTAAAAAAGAAAATAAATCACAAAATTTAATACAACTAAATAGCGAATCGCTGCCCCATAAAAATTAAATATAAAAATTTTAGCAACGCCACTGGATTTTCAATGACAATTTACGATTTATTTACTGTTATTTTCTAAAATGAAGAGCAACTTTTTCCCGTTTTTGTTTTTAAATCCGAATGTTTCACTTATTTTTATTCAATTAAATTTAAAATAAATCACCTTTATCACTGAACATATTTAATTATGCATATATATACTATAAATTTGTGAAATATTATTAAAATCAATTAGAAGTTTAATTAGAAAAAACAATTAAAGAGTTTGTAAACACTGTCAAAAAAGTTACTTGTGAAAAGAAATTTCCTTTTTTCTTGATAATCGTGTGTTTTCACACTGGAACACACTACACTTGGTTATTTTAGTATAATAGAGCACTTGATTATTCACTTATTTATTGTAAACTAAATAGTTTTCATTCACATCAATCACAACCAAAAAACACTTTAAAATAACGAAAATTTTCCATTTTTCACCTCATCTGTGTTTCTCTATTTTATGTATATGTACCTCTCGTTTACCCATTCATTTTTAGTACTTCTAGTTTCGCTTGTGTTTTGTATTGAAATTTGTATTGGTACGTTATCTATATAATCTAAGGTAAATGGGCATACCCAGAGTAGAGTAATTTTTCGTTATTCATCTACATTTTGAGGATTTCAAATTAAGGGTATGGGAAATTGAACGGAATTCAATCTGATAGAGGATTTTTATAAATCGGCGGCTTGAACTAATGTCTGTAAGTCTACCATAATATCGTCCTGTGCGGGTTTAATGTGCTCGATAGCAACTCTAACTTGTGCATCTAATCTCATCCAATGTTGCAGGCAGCCCCAATGGAAAATGTCGTCTTCCTCTGCTATGGCTGGTGATTGCACCTCTGTTAGTTTTAAGATATCAAACCAATTAGAGATTGAAATGTACCGCCAGCTATTCTGACTAGTATCTCGCCGATATTGTTTTATATATAAATAGTTTCTCGCATCCGTTCGTTTTGTTTATAGCATCAAAGATTTCGGAACAATATATAGACAATCTTTCGATTTCTACCCAGATTCTGCACTGTTATATCGCTCTTTGGCGGTTTTTAATGAGTAATAGGCCTGGGGATTTTGCGAATATATGTTCTGTATTGAATGCTCTATGATATCTTATGATATAGGTTAATACTAACAAGTAATTTTTGTGGATCTCTTCTGAACTAAGGTGTGCATTTAAGTCCACCACTAGAACAATATAGCGTGACTTAGGATAGCGTTCTAACATTGACAAATTTAGTGCTCGGTGGCGCTGGAGCTTTTGACCATGTTTGTTTCTTATTTACCACAAAAGTTAATATTCCATTGATTTAGATTGATGTCAATATTGTTACGTTTGTGCTCACTGCTGAGTCTACAAGCATTCCAGATCTCAAAGCATAGTGAGGAGGAGCTGATCTTGTTTTACTCACAGCATATTTTGGGTGTTGTAGCGGATTTGTGGCATTGACTACAAATCTGCTACAATATTTAAAATGTACCACTTTAAACCCGATATTTTTTTTTCTTTTTTTAACTTTTCGTTAAATTTTTAGAAAACCAAGAAAAAGAGCGAATGACTTCCATGGAAATACAGTACGGCTTCAAACCTTAAATATGATATTCCAATATTTATGTTTTTGCAGCTGTCTTGTTTTCGTTTAGTTCCACAAATACTATATGTGCCTGTTGGTTTTTAGTGTTATAGAATATAGAAGTATTAATCCAATCTTTATGGTAGAAATCTTTTCCATTATATAGCGGAGGTCCAATTTTTATGGCAGTGGTAATTCATGTCCATTTAGCGAGGGTTAACATTAAGCGGTATGTGGCGTATTCCAATTTCAGTTGCTCAGGTAGATGGTTTAATAAAGCGGTATAGTATATCGAGATATAGCATTATTTTTATGTGAATATTGAGTCTAAATGACCGTTTTTTCAACGAAAGCACTTTATTTTGGATTAACGTTTTAAATTTCATTTATTCACTATTTTAATTTCTAAAATTATTTTCTAGATATAATTTATATTATTTAATTATTAAATATTTAATTTATTAATTTCAGGTACATTATCAGATATGTTACTATGGAATCATGGAATTCTACTTCTAATTAGCTTAGTTTACATTAATGATATTAGTCCTATAATAAGTGAATATTGAATGTCGTCGGCGGGGAGTGCGGAGTGGATGGGGCCGGAGTAGTGGATTTTCGAAACGCGAAAGGATTTTTTCTTTGGGGTTGGATGGTTTGTGTTTTTGATGAAGATTTTCTTAAAACTTAGCCTGTTTTGGGAGGGTGTCTTGGGGGTTTGCGGTTTTGAACTTGTTCATTCTGCGTTTCTCGCTGGCGATTGAATGTTCGTATGTGGTATAAATTAATTGCTCATTGCGTAGTTATAAGTTGTATTATCTTTGTGTTATTAACTATCGTCTTTATCTAGGTATATGTAATCGGGCCGATTCAAGCAATAAATTCTGTTTAGGAAGTCGTTAATTATTAATACAGTAGTCAATTTCAGGTTATTTCCAGATACATGTGAAATAATAACATTTTTCTTAGGTTGCGATTTTAAAGAAGCAATTATTGATGACCAACACCATCATTATCCATTTAACCTATTAAACCTTTATCCTTCCCCAAGTAGATTAGTTTTGTGCTGTTTTTGTGTTACTAACTATCGGCTATACCTAGGTGTCTGTAACCGGGCCGATTCTGTCCCACTTAACTTACCTATCCAATCCTTCGGTTTTGTTATGTGTAAAAAAGAGTGTACGGTGGGCCCGGCGTCACCCGGGAACTCCTGTGTAAGAACTTGGTTGTACATTCAGAATCAATCAATCAATCAATCAATATCACCGCGGTTAGCGGAAAAACACTTAGAATAATAGGTTTCTTTTTCTTTTTTGATATCTACATTAATTATGATGCACATTCTGTTATAGCTATCACAAAGTACTGCATTATCAGGACGCTTATTTAACTTGGACCGCAGTTTATTCCTTTTAGGGTCTCATACGAAACAACACATTTCACAACAGGATGTGCTAAAACAGGATGTCACAAAACAGGATATCATAAAACAGTACATGGTACGCTACAGTACATGGTACGAAACAGGACCGATTAACACAGTACAACACAAAACAGTACATGGTACACTAAAGTACATGGTACGGAACAGGACCGATTAAAACAGTACATCACAAAACAGTACATGGTACGGAAGAGTACATCGCAAAACAGTACGTATTAAAAGAGAACACCACAAAACAGTTAATAGTCAATTTTGCAGGTTTTAATTCCAAAAAATTGTTTAAGTTTTACTTATTGTTGCAAAATAGATCAAAAATTTAATTAAATATATAAATAAAATAAATTTATTATTTATATATTTATTTAAATTTTTGATCTATTTTCCAACGATCGAGTATTAGCGATTTAAATTAAAATAATGTTATATATTGTTAGGTGAAGGAATATTTTATTATAATTTAAAGCAATTATAATTCTATATAGTATACTGTCTAATTACTCTAGGTGAAGGCAAATACCCACTTGATAATATCTTAATTACTAAACGTATTCAATAAAAAAAATATTTAACAAATCAAGCTGAAAAAATCCTCTAGCTTAACGTTCAGTAAAATGTACTTTAGTGTATCATGTACTGTTTTGTGTTGTACTGTTTTTATCGGTCCTGTTTCGTACCACGTACTTTAGTGTACCATGTACTGTTTTGTGTTGTACTGTTTTAAATGGTCCTGTTGTGTACCATGTACTTTAATGTACCATGTAATGTTTTGTGATGTATACTGTTTCAATTGGTCCTGTTCCGTACCATGTACTGTTTTGTGATGTCCTCTTTTATTACATCCTGTTTTGAAATGTGCCATAGTGAGTGGCTTCGTTCCTTTCATTAATACGTCGCGCAAGGTCAAAGGAGATCCAGACTGCAGGCGTTTAATTTTAGACGAGCAATATGTGTAGCAGCGTTCCAAGATAGTTAAAATATTATCCAAAAATACATCAAGAGCTAGCGATGGATTGTCGATGTTAAAAATAAACTCCCTGTCCATATGATACAATCTTTCATATAACAACAACAGATTGAGTTTCTTTCTACTTCTCGTGGAGTTTTGGTTCAAATTAGACCTTGGTAACAATATCTGAGAAGCGTTAAACCGTATCTCAATCAAGTGGTGGTCAGAAATTTTTAAGTACACAGCCGATGTTATTACCTAAGTCTAGCAAAAAAGTGGTCAATACACGTTGAAGAAGAAGCAGTAACCCGCGTGGGAGTACCAATCAATGACTCAAGCTCAAAACAGGACATAAGGTTTAGATAATCAATGCTGTTGCTTGGAAATCCAAGAATATCAATGTTAATGTCTCCAAAAACAAACAGGTTTTTTGTCCTAATACTGCCCAAAAGGCCACTTCACGAACAAAGACACTCACAGCTGTAGATTGAAGCCGATAAATGCATAAAAAGGCATATAAATCAAAAGAAAATCTCCACTCAACCTTTATGACATCGGCTGATGGTAAGTTATGGGCACTAACTGAGCAATCTAAATTTGAATCAAAAAAGACGGCAACACCACCTGCTCTATGCGAATCATTGCACGCACCGTACAACGTATAACCATTTAAATTTTATGAAGACAATTCATTAGTGTGAATCCAAATTTCACTCAAAAATATAAACGAGGGACTTGTATTATATGCATTAAATTAAATAGGTTCTGTTGGTTATAACGTCTCCGGTTGAATTTGATTTATAAAAGGATGAATATGATTTGGATAAAGGTGAATTTGATTTGAACAAAGGTGAACTGGATTTGGAAAAGGATGAATATGTTTTGAATAAAGGTGAATTTGATTTGGATAAAGTTTGATTTGGAAAAGGATGAAAGTCTTTTGGAAAAAGGTGAATTTTATTTGGAAATTGATGAACATGATTTGTAAAAGGTTGAATTTGGAGAGCAAAACCTATCTAAGCATAACCAACTTTATCCATAAACGAAACTGGTGCAAAATCAAGGTTCTCCATTCGACCAATCATACCACAATCACGTGCCCTCATTATATTTAAAGGAAATGAACAATAAAAAGGCGAGAATAAAATAAACCACAATTTTAATTTTTAAGTAATTAACGGTAATTCTAACATTATAATATTAGTAATTCTATAAACGTGCCATCAATCAGTTGTGTGTTTTCGGTACAACAGTATTCGTGTGGTTTTTTTTTGTCTTTTTAAATGGGTCCCATTTGAAACGCGATATTTTAAAACGCGAACTATCAAAACGCGATATTTTAAAATGCGATATTTCAAAACACGATAGAGTACAAAACGCGATATGGTACAAAACGGGAATTTAGGATCTGGTTATATCAGTCGGGTGAAGGGGAAATTTAATTTCAGTTTATAGGAATATAAAAATCGATAGGAGCGAGAGTATATAGGATCGGTATAAATCGGGTCGCTATGCTCCCGTCGCTTCGCAACGCACATTCTGTACCATAACGCGTTTTGAAATATCGCATTTTGAAATATTGCGTTTTGTACCATATCGCGTTTTGCCATATCTCGTTTCAATCAGCCATATCCAATCAGCCATATCTCGAATCAGAAAAAAATCAACAAGAGACCCTATTCCTGAATACGATACGAAAACGAAAGTATAAGATTCCTATTCAATTTTAAATAAAAATCGTACGAATCTGATTCAATTCAAATATGAATCTTGTACTTTCGTTTTCGTATCGTATTCAGGAATAGGGCAACATAATTGTTTTGTGATAAATTGTTTTCAGTACCTGTTAAGACTGTACAAGACAACTTTGTTGCCTTACATGTACAACCAAACACTGTAAAAAGTAGAAGACCCAGTAATAAACTAAACTTGATAAATAAATTAAAAGAAAACCTAACGAATGTAGTGGGACATATTATCTCAATAACATTCATGGAGAAAGGCTGTTAGTGTGCCAGAAGCTTTTCCTGTCTGTTGCAAAATCGGAGCTTATCGCCTGTAACCAATACTAAAGATACTAAATTCGTCCATACCAATAAAGGGAAATAGAGGGGTGGGGGGAGGGGGTAGGTTAGGCCATAAGATGAGCTAGAAAAGTACAAAGAAAAAAGATAGTGTGAGGGGCTTCATAAAGAAATTAAGGGGATGTGAGAGCCACTACGGAAGAAACAAATCCAGAAGACTCCATTTGCATCCGGGATTTGTAAATTGCTAAACTTTTAGTATTGTACAACTCATCTGTTGATGAAACTCTACGTGTAAAATGTACAATGTTCGACGTATTTTTAACAATGATTTCAATCTCGGTTTCAAATCACCAACTTCGGGTGTATGTTCCAACTTTGTCCTTCTTAGAGAAAAATTAAAAAGCTGTCCGGGGTACTTCTGAACAGAAAGACTTGATGATAGAGAAACATATTCATAAGCTAAGAGCTCGTGCTTTCTATGAACTGCTTCGCCATCCATATGATGATAAAACGCTAAAGTACGTTTCTGATTTACAACAAATTCAACCATTGCGAAAATTGCCTATTCAGGAGGCTTTTTATTCACGGCAACTTAATTTTTACACCTTATGTATCGTCGACCAGAAAGGGCAGCACTCTTATTTTTATCTGTGGACTGAAAATTTGGCCGGAAACGGGAGCATTTTTAAATAATTCATCATTCAATTAATAAGAAAATGTTATTACAATTCCTGTTACAAAACCAGACAGTTTGGGACACAGCTTCCTCCCAGCGGATCGGATATTTTCTCCCAGCGGATCTGACGAGTTAAAAAAAACCCTTAAAAAAATGCAACGATATTTTTGCAGAATGAATACGTCTATGTCTACAAACAATTTGGAGTAGTTAATAAGTTACGTTTGAACTGGTTTTTGTATGACACCAAATCCTTGAAGGATCTTTTTAAACTATTACATTCAATGAAAAGGATTATAATAAAAAAATTCAAGACTAAATCTATCTCATATAAAGGTTTATTGAACTTTCGATAGGAACATATTAGTGACAAATTTACTACCCCGTTTAAACGTGGAAGTAATTGGAAAAACGCTATGAACTTCACGCTAAAAGAATTGTTGTTGTCACATCCGATCTCAAGGAAAAAAAATTCAGGACGTTAAAAAACTCATGAGTTTAAATTTTGGGGAAAATTAGGACCCAATAGATGAAAAATTTTTCGAGTGGTACCGCAGCGTTTTAAATTTTCAGACAGAGCTTCCACAAGAAGAGGATGACCTTTGCGATTTTTCAGATGAAGAAACTGCTACTCACATCTAATTTTTATTTTATTTTTCTTATTTGTTTTACGTAAAAATTATTTAGTTTTTAATTTATTTGCATTGAATTTGCATTATGGTTTTTTAAATAAAGAATTTCATAACCTTTTTATCTAAATTTAATATTTTTTTTATTATAATGTTCTTTAGAAATAAAATTCAAAGCAACTTCCAAAGAACCATCTTTGTAAGACCATGTAAAACCATCTTTATCCAGTAAAATATGAGAAAAACCAACTTTATCCAAACAAAAAATTGAATTGTCACACAAAAAATTAAATATTTGATTTATTTGAGCTATTAAATCTTATACGAGTGATGTGAAGCAGTAAACTGACATAAAAAAGTATAGCAATGACAAAACTGCATGGGGCCTCCTCATTTACACTTTCATAAACTAAACATCTCGAAAGACTTCGAAACTTCTATATAGGGAACTTTGGAAAACCACCCAATTGCAACCTTCGCTATGTGCATTAAGGCTAAAATTAGTTAAAAACCAAAAAATTCAAGAGCATAGTTAGAGGATCATTTCTAGCTGCATTTCAGAATAATTAACGATGCATCATT
This sequence comes from Nephrotoma appendiculata, assembly GCA_947310385.1. Lineage (NCBI taxonomy): Eukaryota > Metazoa > Arthropoda > Insecta > Diptera > Tipulidae > Nephrotoma > Nephrotoma appendiculata. The sequence continues at coordinate 227,528,516 of OX371224.1, forward strand.
TACAATACGTAAAACGTGCCAACCAAAGATATACATATATGTATATTGATGTGTAAAAGATACGCCTTCTACATTTGTAGCAGCACTATTACCTGGATCGAAGAGCGGATTTTTCGAATAGTAAAATTTTATAGTAGTTAAGATCTCGTAAGCGACGTCAAAATACATGTAAATTTCTAAATTTAGTAAGACGGTTGCAAAATATCAAAAATTACGTATCCGTTCCAATAGAATGGTCCATTGATTACATTGGACATCTCTAGATTTTCAGTTATTTTTTAAAGAATGAAGGCTGGCGTATATTGTGATCAACACACGACTTTGACATAAACAGTGAATACACCTCAATTGAAAACTACGGTGGGTGAAAGACAACTATAGATTTTTATGATTTACAGCATTTGATTTTCATGAATCTCACATGTCAAAATCCAATTCAACATTTTCATATTGAGTTCAATATTTTTGATATCGCGTCATTTTCTTTGGTCTCATTAGCTATGGAGAAAAAAAACCATAAGCATCCTCCGGTTATTCAATTCCCAACAAAAAACAGTGCATTATGTCTATGTGTTAATGTTCAGTAATCTCATAATCTCTGGCCATAGTTGTCGGCTATTCTAAAATAATATTAATAAAATAAAGAAATTATGTTTTTCCAAAACTAAACTAAAAAAAGTTTTTTTTTCTTTAACAAAAATCGTTATTTCCGCTTAACTATCAGAAAAACAACAAGAACTACTTTTTCTAAATTTAATTTACTATATTTTTGTTCTTTCTAGGTTTTTAAGTCAAAGTTTCATAAATATTTGCAAAAACGCAAAAGCTCCTATGTAGGCTGCTACTTCCGGTGGGCTAATGTCCGTCAAATTTCCTTGAGATCAGCGAATTTATCGAATAATCTTAAGAATGAAGTTTTATTTGGCCTGTAAAGTGGCCGAATTTTGGTAAAATGCGGTTTATTATCGTCGGTACAACAATTGTCATTTCCTCTTAAGTTTTGGAGATCTGCGCCACTTTTGTTGCACATTTAATTTGGAATACTTTTGTTCTTAATCGATTTTTTTCGTAAATGCTATAATATTTGCAAAAACCTAAAAACATGAGTGCGCTCCTATAGAAGCTGCTACTTCCGTTGGGCATATTTCCATCAAATCACTGGGGTTCCCAATTTATGATTAAGCATGTAGTTTTGTCCAAATCAATCAATTATTGGGTTCTATGGCGGACACAGACAGACAGTTGCAAATCTATCGTATTGCGAATTGAGTGTAAGGGTGTTTGCCTCAGTCTTAATACACCTAATTCCATGCTATTCGTATTGTTGCTGATCGAAAAATCAGTTTTATTTCCCATAAAAATAAATTTGTTTCTCTCAATTCGAGTGTGTATGTTAACTTAACGGTATAACCAGACAAAAGCATGTTTTGTTGTGTATTCCAAGTGTGTATAATTCATATATAACTACATATTTTTTAATTTTGTATACTTATTTGATATGTTATCCATAAACTATATCATACCATGTGCAACACATCAACTCCACAACTCAGCAGAAACCAGAAATCTGAAGACCGATAGAAATAAAATAAAAATATTCGAAACGAAACTGATAAAAAGAAGATTGGGTGGGGGTACCCCAATGCAGTGCATAAAATCAATGCCTCCTAAACTACAGGCCGCATACACCAAATGATGACGACACGCTAAGTCGACGTTTTTGCTGCATTCTCTAGTTGTTTTGTTAGTGTAAATATCTTAACATTATTACTGTGCAGTCTCGATTTAGACATAAATTGACGGCATGTGCAAAAAATGAGAGTAGTAAGAGGCCTGTATTTATTTATTTATTTATTTATTTAACCAATAAAATTTAGCTATAAATTACACACATATTGAGCTTCAAAGCTCATTTGTTATGCGACGTGCAATCTATGAAAATTCCAATATTTTGGTGCTTGCCTCTCGGGATCGTGACGCGATAGCTACATAACATCTTCCTCTGTTATATGGTGGGTTATACTCTGCTTTTATTTTATATTATAGCTTGGTAGTCCCACTTTAGTTTATTTAACCATCCAAACTTTACCAATTTTTTTAGCTTAGATGCCGAAGGGCTGGGATGTAAAGCTTCAAAGCATAAATGGGTTAATATCCATAGCAAAATGCAAAATATAAAAGGTTTAATATTACAAATATGAAAAAAAAAATTAAAAAACAGAAACAACACCGTTCGACGCGAAAGTCAAAGCCAACTCAAAAAAAAAATAAAAAAAATAGTAGTTTAGGAGCCATTGATAAAATAAACCGCAGTAAATTTATTTGTCTTCTCACTCCCACGTATGCAAGTGTTTCAATCTATTTCATTCTGCTATACCGACGTTTGTATTGCTGGATACATTCAATGCCTTCTAAACTGCAGGCCTTTTACTACTCTCATTTTTCGCACATGACGTCAATTTATGTCTAAACCGAGACTGCACAGTAATAATGTTAAGATATTTACACTAACAAAACAACTAGAGAAAGCAGCAAAAACGTCGACTTAGCGTGTCATCATCATTTGGTGTAAGCGGCCTGTAGTTTAGAAGGCATTGGTACATTGAAACAAAAATTGCGGTTTTCAATTTTTAGGAACGTTTAGGAAATTTTTCACTATCATCTAGTTTTAATAAAAAAAGTTTATTTCACGAAACTTCGGTATAGCATAGTAAAGGCAGATTGTCGATTCGGAATGAAAGTGCTTACTAAAACTCTTTCCATTATTTGCGAGAAATCGTTACGAAATTTGGTGAAAATTTGCATGCCGGAAGTAGTCACTTACATGGGAGATTTTTAAATTTTCGCAATTACTTTCAAAGTTTAGCATTTACAAAAAACGACAAAGAATTAAAAGATTCAAATAAATTTAAATATTAACACTAAACATACCATAACCGATCAAAAGACCGGTTATGAACTTTTGTATAATAAATGCGCATATCATTTTATCGCTTTTGAACATTTGACTTCATGATTTTTTCTTATAAACTTTTTTCATCACTAACATCCATATTCATGGTACATTGGTCATTTGGCCGGCTATGGTAGAAATAGGTATGTGTTAAGTGTTGGTATGTTTAGTGTGAAATTTTCAATAAGGGTTGACCTTGTTGGTTTTCCGAAATTTACGCAGGAATAACGATTTTTGATTATACAAGACCAGTTATACCAAAAGCCCGGTAAGTCTATATATTCGCTTTACAAATCCATTTTTTCAGCACTGAGGAAGCCGAGTATACGATAATTCAGCCCCACTTAATTATTTCAAATTCTTATTCTACTGAACTAGCTCAGAATTGTTTGTTTATAGATTTATAAAGCTTATAAATAGCTTATCATTTTGAACAAATTGGGTTTCCTACTATACAACGAGGGGAGCAGCTCAAGGGGTATTTAGCTCTCTGTACAAGAAGACAAATGAATGTAAATTTAAATATAGTTTTGAATGATTCCATTTTTTCCAAATTTTTTTTATTTTATTTTTTTTTATATTACAACTGATTTACAAATCATTTATTAATTTAGCTTTCTTAAATAAAGATTCACATTTGGCAGGCAGCAACCCAATGGCTACTCCCGTTTGAATTTACATAATTTATTATATTTCTCTGTCCTAATTAAATACAATTGCCGAGTTCTAAAGGTTTCCGCCTTTGAAGTCTTCTTACTGCATTGGTGATGTCCAACAAGTTCGTATGTCTGCAGTTTGGTGCCGAGATATCTGATTTTGCTTCGTTTACGCTAGTGCGCTAATTGCTTGTTGAAGTTTTATCGTTGCTTCTGATATACACTTTACAGTTGCCAGAATAGCTTTATCGTCTGCAAATGTTGCTATGGCAGCACCTTCTGTATTCTAGATATACAATACGGGACCCAGTACGTTATCTTGTAGTATGTTTACTGCTCTGTTCTTTAGTTCAAAGTACTCTCCGTTATATTTTACACAGAAATGCCGATCTGGGATGTAAGATTTATGAATTTGATAGAACTGCTTATGTAGATCTCGATGCAATTTTAATTCAAGTCCTTCAAGTCAAGTGCGTCTTCCATTACGTCCGTTATTCTGTGAATTTGTTCTACCGTACAGTGATTTTCCCTAAATCCAAATTGAAGTGGTGGAATTAAATTTCGTTCTTCTATTATTAGCTTGAGCCTCTTGAGCAGTAATTTTTCAAATAATTTTGAAATGACAGGAAGTAGTGAAATCAGCCTGTACGAGTTGTTGTCGTTTGCTATGGTTTGCCTGGTTTAGGAATCATAATTACTTCGGGAATCTTCAACTGTCGTGGGACATATTTTAGTCAGGCAGCATTGATTATTTGACCCAATTTTCGTAATTTCTTCTCGGGAACGACTTGTACGAATTGTACATCATAACCTCGAGCTTTTCTCGCATTTTAATTGTACTTATTGTTGTTATGTTTTCATTTGCAGTTTACCTGAGTAACAGTTGAAAGGTTTACTCCAAGTGAGCCGCAAATAAAATAGCTTTTTGCTTGTCAGTTTTAACCCAGGTTTTTACGTCATTTCTAATAGGCGGCACATGGGTTTTGGTCCTTTTTAATCCCTTTGTTCCTTTCCAAAGAGAGTAATCAGTAGCCGTACTTTATTATCCGAGCTCTATCTGGCGCAGAATGGGAAATTTCTACTGAAACTGTAGCTATTATTCACTGGTGTCGCTAAATAAATAGGTAGAGCAAATTATTTTTTAATCGATTATTAACTAACGAAACGAACTTGAATGAAAAATCTTAGTTTAGAGTTAAATAAATTAATTATATGTAAAAATAGCGCGCTAAATATAAGTGTTGACATAGAAAATTGGGTACTTCGGATACATCTATCGGGCGCTAATAAAAAACACGGCTAGTATATTTATGTTCGGTGAGACCACTTAAGTACTTGTTAATAGTTTCGTTCTTAATTTGTTTTATAAGTTGTTTCAGTTTATTGCAGAGATAATAGGACTTTTTTGTTTTCCGAGGCACGTGTCCTTCGCCAGATCTTTTGTGCTCTCCGTTTCTCTCTAACTAACTTCCTGACTTCAAGAGGATAATTTTGATTCCTACGAGAATCGGTATGATTAGTAGGAGAACTTTCCCATGCTTCTTGTTGAATAGTGTACCTCCAGTTCGTCTTCCAATTGTACCGTTGTTTTAATTGACAGTTGAAGATTTATTTGCTCTTCAATTAGTTCTCGGAATAGGTCCCAGTCAGTTTTATCCTTATTAATTATCAGTTATCCTTATTAATTATCATTGTACTGAGTGTCATGATAACAGGTGAATGATCAGAATATATCCCCTCGTTATTTTCGAGGCACATGTATACTTGCATACTTTCTTCTTCAATACCAGGTCCTTCATAGTGTTTGACATTCTTTTTCACTATTACTGATGATCCTCCACTCGCGTGCCCTCCTGGGTGAACAGCATGATAACAGTTTATGAATGCCCGTATTTTAATAAATGATGTTTCTGTCAAATGGCTTTCCGATATAATAAATAACTATTTTTTCTAAATTTAGAACTTTTTAGATTTTACGATTTAGAATTTTTTTTCTAACTCTAGAACATGCTGCGCTAGTTCGCTCGCATTTCAGATGACAATTTTTAATGTTTTGCTCATTTTTATTAGAGGGCTGTTACCCTATTCGTAGGTTCTTGCTTATAAAGCTTCTAGACCACGTTCTTGCTTTGCTAGCGTAGCATTTTATGCTTTTATGCTTCTACATATCACTTCGAAAGGGTCATCAATAATAGCACTAGATGATTGTTGTACAATTTGCGAGTATGTTTTCCGCCTTGTACCTACAACTGGTAGATTTGACTCCGCTTGGTTTTTACTTAATTTCTCTCTGGTAATCTTACTATTTTGAGGAAACTGATACATTTTCTTCCTTAGACTTTGAACTTCTTTGGCTACTTCACATCTTCTGTAATTCGCAGGATGATGCTCTTTACAGTTTATGTATTTTGCAGGGTTGCTTCTACTTTCCTTACACTTTTTCGCGTTGTGTATTCCGTTGGATTTTACACATCTAGGCTCCCGACCGCAATATTTTTGCGAGTGGTTGAAACCTTGGCATTTTTTGCATTGGGGTTATTATAGCCTCGTATTTTTCTTTAGGGATTCTATTTTAACCCTCATATTTAGTATAGCTTTGATGTTGAAATTTTTTTCTCTTTTTTATTAAAGAGCCCTCTTTTGTTCTCACCTCTCTCTCGTTTTAGGAAGATGCAGTAAATAGCATCTTCTATTTGCAGATATTTTGCCTTTAAGTCCTCCAATATATCCTCCTTATTACACGTTGAATGAATGCCTCTATAGCCATAACCTTAATAGCACGGTTGTTTTTATCTTCGTATGCGAACCATTCTTTACCTTCCTCATTGAGGTTTGTGGCTAGAGCTCTATATGTATCGGAATCTGGTGTATTGATTTTCCACACCTTATTGTTTAGTGACACTACTCTGTACTCCTTAGTGGTCACTGATTTCATTTTACCTTGTATACTAGCAAATTCTGTTATGTCGAATACATTACTTGGCGGAGGAGCCTTTTCTTTCGGTGGAACCTTTGGTTTTTGCTTTTCTTGCTGTTGTTTTTGTTGCTGATGTGCTGTTTTAGTATTAGTACTAGCAGTTACATTAGCTTGCGATTGTTCTCCAACTTCAGGCGAGTATTTTGCTCTTCGTTATTTGGTGACCTACCTTTTTCCTTTTCAGTACTCAATCTGTTTCTCTCGCCAGTTCCTCTTCATCAGTACGGAACTCGGTGTTGTAACTGGTATATGTACTTGCTTCGTTATAACTATGTAGTTAGAGGGTTTTTACAAATCTCCATTTCCATTTAGTAGGGTTATAAGTGTTTCTACTTCACTTTGTTTCCGACAGAATTCAGTGTTTTCATTTTTCCGCTGATTTGCTGAGTTAGTTTGTCTAGTTGGTGATCTTGACAACTTTAAGCTTATTAAAAATGGGCATAGTAACGAATTTTTAAATGATTCCATTATAAAAAATGTTTATTTTGCCAAGCCCAAGAGCAAAGAAAGTTTTAATTTTATTTATCTACTCTTAAGTTTAATTTTTGTACAATCAAGATAAATAAAATATTATTTTATTTAATTTCAATTGTACGAGTATTAATACAAATATATAAATAAGTGCGCAACTTATTTTGGTTCATTGTTTTTAATTTTATGTAACAAAGTCAAGAAATTTTACTTTTGTTGTTATTTATTTCTGCATTAATATAAAATTGAAATATTACTCCATTAGTCATCACAAGTAAACTATTAAGGTGGCTTCGAGTTCTTATATACAAATGTAGTATGTTTACCTTGTTATAAGACAATACGTACTCGTATGTATGTTACATATATGTAAATTAACAATTTATATATTTATTTGTATTTCTCTCGTGTGTAAAATAAATTTATAATAATTTTTATTTGAACTTTTTTTGTTTGGAAAATTTACTTATTTAATTTTTTTTCAACCATACTACGTAATATTGATTGATTTGTTGCGTGAAACTGTAATTAACTTATAACATACATTTTAAATAGTGTTAGAGTTTAAATTAGTAAAAGTACCGGTTATAATATATGGTAGGTAATTATATTAAAAAACATTATCAACTTTTCATTTTGTCATAGTTACATTTGGGTGGTGGTTTATTGTTGCCCGGCCTTAAACTGATAAAAAATACCGTAAATTATAATTATAAAGTGTTTGAGGCAACATCCATGTAATTTAAATGGATTTTCCCAAAATGTATAATTTTTTTTTTTTTGTGTCATAGGGAACCAATGCAATTGAAACTGTTTACTGCAAAAAATAAACAGGTATTGTAATTTAACCAATAATTTCGAACGAATGAAATATACACACATACAAAAATAGCTAAACGTTACATAATAGTCGCACGCCTTAAGTTTCATTCAAGATTAAAGGCATAAAGAAAATTATATATTGACTGTAAAAAGAATACAAAAGAACTGTGTTGGATGCCAGGAATTAATTGAAATTTCCTGAGATTTGTTTATAAATTGCGATCGCGAGCATGATTATATTTGTGGCCCGTTTATGATATAGGATTTTTTGTGTACAAGGTACAACAATAGAATAACAATTAAGACTCAACTTTATGTATAGCATACGATTATTTAGTGAAGGAATAAAGAGAATATTATAACAGAAGGATCTTCAGTACCGTGTAAAATATTCTGTATAATGTGTATGATGTACAAATTATAATGCGTGGGAAAAGTATTTCGCAAAATGCCTCCGGGTTATACACATCCATTCATAATACTTTTGATTTTGATTTTGTTTACTGGATTCATTTTTATATCTTGTGTCTTGTATGTTGAAAATTAGCAGGTTTCGATCAATTTTAATTATAATTACGGAGTTTTATAAATATTATTTTTGATGTGCATTAGTTTAAATATATAGTAACAACTAGAAATGAATCATTGACTACATTTATGTGAATGGAACCTGTATAATAAATATATTTTGGAACTGTTCAATTAACTTATATGTATAGTGATGTGTATTACAAAATCCATTAAATTTACCAAACCCAAAATTTTACTGGTTTACAATATATATTGATATAAAACATATCTTGGATGTGTTGTTAAGACTTACAAAGAGAACCAATTTATGGTTAGGAAAATCCCCCAGTTTTGTTAAAAAATAATTTTTCCTCACTCAAATGGTATACAACTTTTTATTAGTGAATATTCAGTTTTACAGCGGTCTGATGGTAAATTGCTCCACTTTTTCATCTTGTTGAATTATTTGTCAGCTAAAGAAAAAAAAGTATCTCCATTTTGACAATAGATGCTAGTAAAGTTCTTATTTCATTTGTTTGATGAGTGCCATATCATTTTGAAGATGAAACCATTAATAGATCGTTAAAGAAAAACATATTAAGATTTGGTTTTAGTGAAATTTATTACTTATTAATTCTCATTGGAATTAATCAAGAAATCAGATACATTTTGAAATTATATTTCTAAGCATTGAAGAAGTCAATACTGGCTGCTAAAAATTGTATGCAGTTTGAAAAATGCTCCCAAATCTAGCTAATAAATAGTTGAACTATCCTAAATTAAATGCAAAAAGCTGAGGAAGTCACCTACCGGAAAAATTTGGCAATAGGTAGAACTTATTTTAGAAGTTACTATATTAGTTGTCTTCCATTGACGTGAGCAAACTACTCATAAGTACTTGTGAGTAGATAACCAAACGAACGTTTTCATTGTGGTTTGGTCGCTCGTTTATAATTTGTCGTGTTTAATCACGATAAAACAAAATAAATAAAATATTAATAAATTAATATTCCTATAATATAAACAGTGAAACATTTAATAACAGTTAATAATTGGAGTTACAATGAGGGCAAGGCCTTGATCACCGTTTATCAGAATCGAAAAAAAAAATTTTTTCAATACTAGAAACAAAAAACACTTTTGGCAAAATATTCTCATAGATTTGGAGGCATTAAATGTTTTGGTAATTTTTTATTTTATTACTAGTATCTGACAACGGCTGAAAATGTCGAGGTTAAATGATGTACCCTTTACCGAGCCTACAAAAGATGTATGTGAAGTTGGCCCGAAAAACCAGCCCGAAAAACAACTTCAATTTTGGTATGTTTCTTTGCTAAATTCAATACCATCCCGAAAAAATATCATAATTGTATGGAAAAGGCATATTTCATCCCGAAATAATTTTTTCTTCTATTTATGAAGTATATGCTAGTTAATTAATATGAAAAAGCTAAAATTATCCCGAAAAGTTACTAAATTGATAAAGCCATATTATACAAATAATAATATAGTAATGTTTAAAAATTAAATTTAATTTAATTAAAAAAACTTTAACCAAAAAAAAATATAAATCAAATTTTGATTTAACATTTAAAAATTTTAAAAATAATTCTTCAGGATATTTTTAAAGTTGTTCCTTGATAAATTAAAGTCGAATAGGTCGTCGATGATGTTTAATGATATAGACATCCTATTAATGAGGTTGTTTCTCCATAGTTTGTAGAATGGTATTCTAGTGCTAAAACTCATGGTTTCGAAATGTTCTGCATGACACATGAATTGATATGTTCCCAAGATGTAAGCTGAATCAGTGTGACCAAGCAAAACGTTACCAATAAAAGCTGCGCGTAAGAGAAGTCGTCTATTTTCAAGCGTGCATATTTTGTAATCCGTGCATCTTGTTGAGTACGGAGGTAACCGATCCACATTTTCATGGAATGGTAAGTACAATCGTCAATATTATAACTTTTTCGATGGATAATAAATATTTACAGTGGGCAACACTTTTTCGGAATGTTTTCGGAATTAAAATGATGTTTAGCATCCATTTGTTTACCATAGAAATATATTATATTTGTTTTCAATAAATTTTGTTTAAATATATTTAATTAAATTTTAAGTTCCATAAACAAATATTTCAATGCAATAAAAAAATGCACATCTTTCACCAAATCACATTTTTTACAGGTCTTCGATTTAATGTTTGTTCAAGCTCATTTCAAACAACGTTGCTTCGATCTCAAATCGTCGGGAATTTATATTGTTGCTCTCTCGCATTAGCTCTATGAGGTTATTCTGGAAAGTTTTATTTGCTGTTCCATGAGCTTTCAACTCATCCAGCATTTTCCGTTGGATTGTCGCTCGTGTTTCGGTTTCAATGTATTGTCTTCCGACATTGCCTGATGTAACGACATTGCCTGATATGTCCGGATCTTACACATTTTCTTCACAAATTGTATTTTTTAATATCATTTATTTGTTATAGTTGCCGCCCGCTCTTCAAACGAAGATAAAGCGACACTAGGAGTCCCACCTCCCATTTTATTTTGTTGGTAGCCTCTTTTCGTAATTTTGTTCGAATTTATTCGAATTTTATTCTTTAGGTCTGAAATTTCTATTGTAATTTCACTAACATATCTTTGTAAAATAATTACAGTTTTATGTAAATAATTAATATTCAAAAATGAAGATAAAATTGTATATATAATATTCTTACATCGCACACAAATAATATTTAATAAAAAATAATATTTAAAATATCACAAAACTTGAACTTTGATGATAAATATGTAATTTAAAAATTGCTCAAATATCAAAAGTACAGTGCAGCATATACAAACTATCAGCTAATAATAATAGTTGCTTTCCAATCGATCACCGCAAGTACTTATAATCACTTAAAATTAGAAAGAAGTTACGATAATTTTTTTCACTCACTAGGTGATTGTAGTATTTTTCTGTCAAAAATATAATTGAATGTCATATGTGAAGTACTAATAAAATTCCGGTATAGATATTTTTTTTTTTAAAGTTAATAATACACTGGATTTTTGTGCAAATAAACTACACATTTGTAGGTTATGTTATGCTTTTGTCATTTCTTGTGCTTTCCAATTGACATTTTACCCACTACACATTTTTCGCACTTACAAGTACTTGCGGTGGTCGATCGCAAAACAACTCGTTTGACTTCCTCGGTATTAAAGTACAAGGGTTACTAGATCGTAGCATGGGTTACTATCACTTTCAGTGACCATTTTCCAAATTTAATTAAACTAAAATGAAAAAACATATGTAATGGTGTTATGACACTGACTAGTTTTTCAAATGGTTCATGTGATTAAAAATGAAAATAAAGTAGGGCAAGTAAAGCTAGTACAAATCACATGAAAGAAGAAGTATATACAACATATAAACAAAAAATAAAAATAAATTCAGCAACAAATGATATAGCTTACTTTTACAGCAGTTTAAATTGGGCAAATCTATAAAAAATTCGCCTCTATTACACCAAAAAAGTTTTACTGTCAGTAAACGCGAAACGAGATAAAAATATAGATATTCTTTATACTAGAATGAAACAAAAAACAAAATCAGTAAAATTTACTAACATAATATTTGTGTATGTGTTTGTGATGTTGCCATAATAATTTTAAAAAATTTGTATCGAGACAGAATCTACTTAAATATAAGTCCTGCTAACTCCACACATATGAAATAAACAATAACTAAGTAAAGATGTATTGGAATTTTTTTTTCCATAGTAATTTTTTTTTTTGAATAACTAAGTATAAGTGTATTAGTGCACAAACAAAAAAAATGAAGAAAAAAATTCAGATTTACGTTGCATTGTTAGTGTAACAAACACACTCTTTGTTAGTTTTTTTTAAATAGGTATATGTCAATGAGAAGAGTAAGCATGACTTATATTTAAGTAGATTCTGATCGAGAGTACTTTTTATGGCAACATTTCAATACATATGAAGAAATATTGTGTAGCGATGGAAAATATTTTTCTCACACATGTATCATCAAATTTTTTATAGTTAATTATGGTATAACGCTCTTTTCTGTCATTTTTGATTATATTATTTTTCAAAGTGAGCAAAAACACTGGAAAACAATTTTAAATCGATTAAAAAATTAAACATAATTAATAATTGTTTGTTTTAATTAAAATAAAATTTCTTTTAATTAACTGTTTTGGGTTATAGTACATTTTCTATAACAATCTTGCTATAACAAAAAAAAACTTTTGTCTTCTTCACTCCAATGCAATTTTATATCATTTTTCTTTTTTTGGTTTTTCAGTATTTTTTACTGACAGTACATTTTTCTTGGTGTAATAGAGGCATAAATCAACTTTAATTATTTTGTTTTTGACGTATAGTCATTTATTAGTAATGTGATTTTGTGTGTACGTGTATAGTACAAACATATTTCAAAACAAAATATTGCAGCGCACGCTGCACAGTATATTATTTTATTTTCATAACGTCAAAATAAATGCGCATAGTGTTGTCTACTGTTTAAATTAGTTGTTTATCTTTTTCGCTTTAATAGTTTTACAGCACATTACAGCACTTGAAAACTAGTCCGTATCATAACACCATAAATTATTCAAATAGTATGAGCCAAAGACGCTTATGGAACTTTTAAACGCCGCCTAGTTAGCGCCACTTCGTATGCAAGCGAAAGATGATATTTGGTTATAGAGACTCATGCCATTTTATTATTATATAATTTTACTATGGAACATTTCACCTAATATTCAGTCAAATTATAGTCAATTTTGAAGTTTTCTGCTTCTAAAATATGCTGTCAAATCAAATTTCAATGAAAATTCATAATAAGATTATTTTTAATAAAAATGAACTCGTACAAAATATCGTTTGTAACTCGGGAGTAAACGTCTACTATTCGATTCCCTCGAACTCGAATTTCTTCACTCAAGCAATAATCAACTATTTTACTCCCTTCATACAAAATCTACTATTCATGGGCAGTCTAGAATAATCTTCAGTGAATTTACAAACAGAATTTTAGCGTGTGTGTTATCAATTGAGAATCGAGTTTCTTGAAATCTACAAACTCCAATTGCCTTGTATTTAGAATTTAATTCCTCTTTTATGCTATAAATATTTGTAATTTATAACGCCCCGTATAAATTGCAAAACAATTTCGGATAGCCAAGAGAATTTCTAACGTTTTAAAATTATTTACTCGTACTTTTTGCTTTAATAGTGGGGTGGGGTGCTTCACGAGTTTATTATAATGTGAACAAAACTAGGGTTGAAACAATTCTGTGTAAGGCGGATTAACCATCTGCTTCTTTGCACAATATGACTCTTTGAACTGACATGGATGATGAGTCAAGCCCATGAGTTCTGTACTCCGACAGGGGGTCACATTTGTGTTCATTTACATCACTGACCGTAATCAGACGATGAAAAAACGCTCCTATCGGGATTTGAAAAAGGTTGAAGGCCAGGGCGTTGTATTTTAATTGACGATGAAATCGAAATTTGATGTTCTCGAATAAAACGCATAGACGTTATTTACGGAATACCGGACAAGTGATGCAGTGGTTAAAGCTTCGGCACTTGGGCCGGGAGGTACTGGGTTCGAATTCCATCAGAGGCTAGATGCAAATCGAATTTTCATCATCAATTACAATCGGTGATGTTAATAAACACAACTTAGACCCTCTGATGGAGTGCAGAATTCAGCGCTGACCCACCGTCCTCGTCAATGTACAGGTTGACGTGGAGCTTGCAATGTGCAGGTGGTATACTGTAGTTGTGTGAGTAGGTGAATGGGTTAATGATGTGGCGTAAATGCGTGGTATCACAATGAGCCAAAAATCGCCTAAGTGTCAACCACTGTAATCTAAACATATTTACGGAATAAAACTGAAGCCAACCAACTTTAAATAGATTATGATAAATGATCCGACAGCTTTTGTAAACATGCTATGTTTAATTGTTTTAGAGGAAACAATTATGGATTAAACATTGATATTGATAACACGAGGTCGTTTAAAAATTAAATTTGTGTATGGAAGACTACAAAAATAACGTTTTGTAATCTAATGAACACTGAATATTTTATGCTGAAACATCTTTAAATTTTGAAGCCAAGAAGTGGAGTAATTGCCGTTGGCAAATCGTGTGGGGCTGAAGTCCGTTCAGATTTGCACAAAAATTTATTTTGTTTTACGACGAACATTTCTTTGATGACTTTAAAACTTGTTACATTTTCCCCCAAACAGATCAAAGAAATTTCCAACGAATGCTTTTCTGCCCTTAATCTTAAAACTATAATGTCGTTGAATTCCAGGCTAGCAAAATTTCCAACTACTAATTAGTAATTTCATAACTAGCTGTAAAAATGTCATCGATCATTAATTTAAGTTTAGGTTTAGTTTGTTTTTCACATTATTTCTGATCGAATACATGATATATGTAACCCTTTAGGGCCGGTCATCTGTTTGTAAAAAATTGCAATGCCTCTATAACTATAAATATTTTGAAAGGAATTTTTGATATTGCAATATCCAATATGACGAATGTAAAAACGCATTCGCTTACGAATTAAAAAGTGTTTCTTCAAATAAACTGACTTTACTTCTTAAAGAAAATATTACATGCTTTAAGAAAGACAAAATACATGAAACGGCAGAACACATACAAAGGATAAAATATCGCATACAATCTTATAAAATGTCAACATAGACAAATAAAAACAACAAACAAAGTTGAATTTTAAATATTTATTAAAAATGTGTGCGTCTCCAATAATTTCTATGTGTCTGTTAAGCTGGTTTATAAGATTTTTTATTTTTATTTTTGACTTCTCACATTCAGTTTATCGTCGGACGAAGCAAATCGAAGTCATAGTAAAGTAGAAATCAAAGCCAAGACTTAAGAAAAAAGTATTAAACCATTCTTTTGTTATTTTTTAGTTTTTGTTTTGTTTTAAATGTTATAAATCATTAAAATAATTAATTTAATATTAAGTTGATATAAAAGTGATTTTTAGTTTACATTAGTGGATACCTTTATACATACATATTAATTATAATATTTTACTTAAGTGATAAAAAGTGATCTTAGTGCATATTTTTAAGTGTTCAAATGAAATTAAAATATTAGTGTAAAAAAATTATAAGCAAAGAAAGATAAAAAGCAAAAAAAAAAATATTAATTTATATAAAGAAATAAAAATAAAAAGAAGTTTAATGGTGGTGGGTGGGTGAATACTTAAACACAATAAAAAAAAAAAAATGGATGCAGAAATTCCGGTATTATCGGGATACTTAATTGTTCCAACACAGTCTGGATTTTCCATTAATCGAATTTCAAAAAAGGTAACAAATTTCATACATTGGAAAATTTTCTGAAATACCTATTCCTATACACAACCCATAATATTCTCGTAATGTCAACAAAATTATTCAAGGATTTTTGCAAGCAGTTTTAGAATTTAGATATTTTATTTCTTTTATTATATTTTTTATTAGATTGGTTTGGCGTTATCGTTGTTTTTTATTGTATTTTGCTGGAGAGAAATACGGTGACCACATTGATGGGGATGTAGAATAAATGGATTGTGGTTTAATTATGGTTTTCCATTACCGTTATTGATTTTGTATGAAATTTTGGCTAATTCTGGTTGACAGCTAAACACTATAGCTTCACATCGAAGTGAGATTACCAAAATATTGGCAGTTGATTTTAGATAATGTGCTCAAAAACTTAGTACACTAATACACTGTTTACTTTACTTTACTTACTTGCAAATGTTGGTGTAATTCATATGGTAAAATTGACAGAACATCATTTTCTTATCTGAACGGCTGCTAAATGATTCTAGTTTTATCTAACTATTGTTATGCTTTTGTTGTCGTAATCTTGAGAGTCATCGTTGTTTTGAGACATGTTTATATATAATCAATGGCATATCTACGTAGGTAGGCGTAATGAGATATCCTAGCTTTTTGTCTAAATTATTTTGTTGTGGTATGCTGCGAAGAGAACCTAATAAAATTAAGTTTTCAAATTTTTTACCTTAGTATGCAAGGTTGAAGTAATGCGTAGAAAGTGTCAAATGTAAAGTTTATACAGAACTAGTAATTCTCTATAATACGTAGCGTGCTTATCTACTAAAACAGTATCCAAGTTAGGTATTTACAATACCTGTTTTGGTCAAAATCCCCAACTTAGCTGCATTGGTTGTTTGAATTGCTTTTTGTTTGTTGTATTCAAACATCAAATCACTGCTTTTTTATCGTATTTGAGGTGACTAGAAAATTTAAGTTTATTGCGTATATTTTTGTATGATAGTGCCATACTTAAATTTCATGTACAAAAACCTAAATAAGCTTTTTTAATATTAACTAGCTGACCTGTGACTGAATAATCACGTGAATACATTTTATTAAATTTTTGGGTAAGAAATGATTAAGATTTTTAAAGATGTAAATTTGATGCACTTTTATCAAAAATAAATGACAAGCACGCGCTCAAATGCACACAGTATGGTTTACGTGCCATGTCAAATATTCCTATCTCAAACGGGAAGCGCACGCTTGGGATCACATGACCACTTACGCGCCCAAACCAAATATTCAATTCTCAACTTCGGCTGGAGACATTTTCATTATCCACTGCAGCAGTTGTTTTACGAAATGCATCCAACAGCTTTTCGTTTAGCAGATGAATTCGTAATTCAGCTTCTTCGGCTTCTCGAACTGTATCGAAGAATTGCACTTCTACAGGACTTCTCGATGGAGTGGGTAACCCCGTGCAGCTGTAGCTTCTTTAAAGGTTTTGTAAATAAAACCATTGAATGTTCGTACAAATTCAAAGCTGGTGGAACCTCGAATATGTAGCAAAAGCAGCCGCAGGAAGAAACGCTCCTCATCTCTCAAGCTTACTGTATACATTCGTGCAACAACCTTCTCTCCAACTCTTTGACGAAGTTGCCATTTACCGCGTACGTAAACGTAATGGTGGGAAATGTCAGTATATAGGGAATGACTTGCGTTTTGATCATTGAAGTTGATCATTCGTTACCTGCTTCGAATATAATTATTTGTTGATTCGGTAAGTGGACAGAAGACGCATCACGGGATACGATCGATCATGCACTTTCGACTCGATAAAACATAATTTGATATCGCGATTTTCATCAAAGTAGCTGACATCTGGGTGAAAAAAATATAACTCATAGTTTGCTATGAAGCAAAAGGGATTAAAACTGTCATAACAATGAATTTGACAATTCTCGTCTCCCTTGTAGACAACCAACACTATCTATATTCGATGAAAATTGCCAATAACAAATTCAGGGTTTTAATAAAGTAAACTCATGGCAAACTCACATAGCGTCAAATGTTGGAAATTTTCTGAAACCACCTGAGGTACCCTTTTCGGGTACTTCCCGGTGGAATTTTTCCGATTTTTCTAGCCTATACAAAGCGCAATATTTATGTCAACCTACCCTGAAAAAATCTAACTGATCGGATCATGTTTAGGGGTCATTTTAGGGTTTGGTTTGAAAAAATTAAGAGTATTATTATAAAAGACGGTAGATAAATTAGATGTCACTACCAATTTTACCGGTTGTCAATAGCCATACAACATTCAAATATTTAAAAGTAAATCTTAAATTCTAATCAAACTGATTTTTATTTTGTAGTATTGAAGAAAACTTTCTTGATTTTAAATAATATATTACAAGCATCATACAATACAAATTTTAAATTTGCGAACACGCATTCTTGTTTTCGATAATTACTTTTTCTTTAATTCCAGTATTGTAGTTTCAGAAATATAGAATATAAATGTTCGAATTTGCAAACACGTATTCTTAAATTTCTCAAATTGTGCTATCATTTCCATAATGTTACCTTCCCAATATCAGAAAAGTTTTCTTTGATCTTGAAAATGTATTAGTGGAAACATAGAAAGAATGTTGTAAATTTGCAAACACACTTTCTGTAATTTTCATAATTGTTTCTTTTATTATTAATTTTTTATTATATTTGTTTTTCGAAACACTTTTTAATTGTATTTCTTAATTATATGTGTAGTTGGCTTAGTACACATACATAGTGAGAATTTTCCTGAAGTTTCTGATTTGGTGATATAATTCGCCAACTCGATAAGTTCTTGTTTTGTACATATGTACAAAGCACGATTTGAATTTTACAGTTTGGTCGGTGCAACCTTATGAGTAGACCAAATTGTTATCAGTATGAAACCAAGCTACCAAGAAGAGACCTAAGGAACTTCTCATTTTTGTAAGGGTTTGTAACTTTGTGTATCTTTGTGTACACAAGCACTTTAGGGTTAAATGTGGGAGGTGGTCATTTTTAGTAAAAAAATAGAGTGAGTCCATTAGTACTCTCAACCTCAAGGGGATGTGTAAACATGGCGTGTATATAGTGCGTGTGTACAGTTTACTTTGAAGGATGAAGGAGGAATGTAATTTTACTAACCAGAGTTTTTCATTTGTTTATTATCGTTAAATTGGTCTATTACACTTTCGGTATAATCGACGCAATTGGATTATATTAGCTAAAATAAGATATATACAGTCAATTCTAACTTTTCTATTTTTCATTGAAAAACTGCACAATGGTTGTCTCATATCTCGAAGTACATAGATATATTTCGAATCCGTCTCACATTAAGTGGTTCAGCTTGAGGAACAGCAAAATTAATATTGAAACCCTCGCTCATAATCATCGGCAAAAGATGATAGTCTCCTTGAAGAATTTTTGAATTTTTTTTAGAATATGGATCGAGGGTGAAATGTATTGAAGTTCATACATTTCGTCCTTGCTCCATATTGTAAAAATTTGTTTTACAGATTTATTCGGCGAGCTGAATACAACTAGAGAAAGCTGCTTATTCCCATTGAGAAGCTGAATTTCAACCGCGTATATATCATCAATGGATTGTGTTGCTACGCTTATACCAGTTGTTTGACCAACGATGATTTCCTTATGCAACGTGACTGTTTAAGTTCTACTTGTATTTTTATATATTGCTACTCCGGCTGTCCACTGACCATCTCTCTTGAACTGAGCGCAGCATTAGTAATATTAACATGCTCGTCATTGCGTAACCAGATCTTGGAAAGCAAGAAAATTGAGCATTCCTACGTGACTATCAGTTAGGTCGAGGTGATATGACCTGAGACTATGGCAGTTCAATGTTAAAAACAAGACGCCATTATTATCTCGTACAAAATTCACCATTACAACCTGAGCTATACTTAGCGGATTTGTAGCGAGGCGCGATAGCTCATTTTGAAGAAGACCCGTTGAGTTCCCATTTTTACGTCCATGGTACAAGACATGATCATCGATAGCCGACGTGATGAACAGTCCTTCGAGACTCGTTACTCGTGATAAATCAATATACATAAGTTGTTCATTGTGTCTTTTATCGTAAGAGTATATACTGACTATCTCGTTATAGGTACCACCCTATGATGCATGAATTGTGGTGGCACATGCAGGTACGACTGAAAAATTATAATTGTCCGATTGTTGTATCGATTAACAGTTGAGCTGTTTCTATCCGTTTTGTGTGCCCATCCGGCTTTAAGCCGCCTGACCTTCTTGCAAACTTGTGAATTTGTACCGAAATCCATTCAGAGTCGTTTGGCGTTTTTTACTGTTTACGTTTTCATCGTTCTCGTTGTCCGGGTCAGGATGACTGCATTCGATATACCTCAGACAGCCCATATTTCCATTTGCCAGTCCATCTGTTACGCCAATATTGATTTTGAGAACGTAAGGCCGACCTATGACAAGTGGAAGTTCGTACGGCAAATTATTTGTATCCACTATGCTCATCTTATGGATCTTTTGACGGAATTGTACACTTGCAGCCCGCTGACCATCTCTCTTGAACATAACGCAGCATTCAAACGTAGAGACATGCTTGTCATTGCGCAGCCAGGTCTCGGAAAACAAATGAATTGAGCATCTCTGCGTGACTATGACCTGAGACTCTGGCAGTTCAATGTTAAAAACGAGACGTCATTATAACCCCATTTAGTAGAAGACATGATCATTGATAGCCGATATGATGAACATCTCCTAGAGACTCATTACTCATGATAAAGCAACATACACAAGTTGTTGACTGTGTTTTCAATCATAATTCATAATTTATAATTCATATGTGCAATGAATTAATTTAATAAATTAGTGAAAGTTGAACAAAATTCTTTGAATCCGATAATTGTATATTCTTTGAATATTTAAATGTCATAAAAAAATTCCTCGATTCAGCAAACCGGCTCGCTGCCAAAATAAAGAATCTTGTTTGGTATTATTAAAGAAACTGATTGTATGGCTAAAAATCATAGAAAATATTTGTTGATATCTGACTACTTTTTGTTTAATATTAAAGAATCATTTTTTTCTGTGATGTGTGCTGGATCAGATTAGCTTCAAGTTGGTTATGAAATGGATCCTCGATTCTATCATCATCTAGTTCTGTTGGGCGTACCATTGGCTGCCTATGATATTCCTAAATCGAGCCCTAAATCGTGCCGAAAGTATCTGATCTGAAACAGGTTTGATCTTCATCTCTATGTCTGAAAATCGCCTTGTCCTTTCTATTTTATTTGGTTGAGGCTCTGTGTTTGTAGATTGTAGTTGCTCGACTTGGTGAGTGAATGAACTTTTCATATCCCGATTCTGTTCTTGTACAATAGCTAAAAGTCGAAGTAGTTATTTTGGGCAGTCCATTTCCAAACTAAAGTTTCCTTTTCTTGAGTAGATTCAGATTACGACTGGGGTTTTAATTCTGTACATCCTTCTTTTTTCGTTTGTTGGTCACGTACTGGCGATGGAGTTACAGCTTCGGACCTCCAGACATGTCAATGTTGGGCGAGAAGCGCAGAGAGTATAGACGTAACTTCATCACCGCGTCAAACAACCATTCCTATAATTAACTAATAAAAACTTGGGAGCCCGCATGGGGATGCAAAAATGATACGCATAAAAATAATGCTTAAAATAAATCAAATAGGAAAATAAATCATGAAAATGAATCATAAAAGTATGCATGGTCTATGATTATAAGTAAACTGACGTAGATTGTGTTTCTATCTATACATATAAAAGGCTAGGAGTGTATAACCGCGAAAGCAGCGGTTTTATCGAAAGTAAAATGATATCTAAAACCCTTGTTTCTATACGACCCCTCTTTATTGAGTATTGAGTTAAGCTTTATATACATATTTAGCTCTCACATTAGTTTGATGATTTATGTTATGACAAAAATCAGTTAAACTAAAATTAAAAATATGCCATAATCATCACCGGATCCACTGAAAATTCCCTTCGACTTCTTGAAATGTATAATTTTGATGAACATTTTAAAATTTATTAATTTTATAATTTTATTATTAATTTTTTCAGTCAATTTTATATCTCTAACAGTAATTTCTTAATTATTGAGGTTTTGCGGAGAATAAAACTTCCAACCCTGTTGATATTTACATCAACGACACATTTCAAAACAATTATCAATTAATAATATAAAATTAAATTAATTATGTGGAACGAAGAATGCACATAGTGCAGTGCACAAGCATCTGCTATTGTATTAAATAACACACAACACATATTTACGTTTTACCTACTTGCCAATTGTAAATAAATACAAGCGTATCATTATCAAATTTTTCCATGATCCAACCTTTAAATTTGTAAAACAACTAAAAAATATTTATAACTAATTTGACATTGGATACAAAACTCTAGGTAAACAATTTGATTGATTCTTAATAAACATACCTGGATAATGACTTTTGACATAAGAGGGTTGATCATTTTTGGTAAAAGTGCGATATCCTTATTTCGAATGACGACACATTTTAAGAGGACTTAAATAATTCTAACCATAAAATATTGAGCTCGACCACGTATTTAATTTTTCTTACCTGTTTTTCAGAGTTCAGGTAGAATAGATCAATTCTTAAGTAAGTCTGGTCACCTCGATTGTAGTTTCTTATACATATTATAGTTTTTTTTGTGTTTGATTTCTTATGATGTAATTTTTATTTTGCTTAACAATTTTTTATATTTTTTATTTATAATTTAGTTACTACAACCACAATACAACAAAAAAACACGTATGCAAATTTCATATCTGTTGATTTTCTCAATTTTATTTTATATTTTAAATTAAATTTGCATGTATGTTTGTACGAGTATGTACCTACGACTATATAGGTATAACTACTTTGGTAAAAGAAACTGATTTTTATTTCAATTTTGGGTAATTTTTTAAGAAAGTCTATTTAATTTTTTGTTGGAAATCGAAAGAGTAAACACGATACTCAACTCATAAAGTTAATTATCATCAATTAGGGCTGCAATTCATGAAATATAATAACAACACAAATAACGTGATTTTATCATATAAATAAAATAAAACATAAAATATTGTAAGGTAATACTTTTAGTTTTAAGCATACTGTCGTTTTGTGTGCTTTTAAGTTGGTGTGGCTTTAGCTAATGCGGGAACTATAGATAGAATAAAAAAAATAAAAAAAATAACGTAAGAGAGCGAGAGATAGGATTTATATGTATTCGACCATACTCAGAATAAGAAAAATAAAAACTATAAGAAAAATTGCGTTTTATTTTGCTGTCATTTAAAAAGAATAACCGAGCGAAAATTTTCGTCCAAGAATAAAAAACTTAACAAATACAACAACAAAACTCGAACAAATTTTTGTGCGTTGAATGTAATATGCATGTTTATTATTTTATGTATGGTAATTTTGAATTGTCCGTGTATATTATCTTTTCTATTTATAAAATATTCATGCACACATATACAAATATGAATATAAAATCACAAATAATTTTCACTACACCGTAGAATTGTATTTTTCTAAACCTAACCTAAAAAAATAATTTATCGAATTGCGGTAATTCAAACCGCATATAAATATTTTTTATAATTTTAAACACATATATTTGTTGATATGTAATACATTTATACTCAAAACTATTGTAGTTTCACTCAAGATTTTAGGAAATACATGAAAAAAATATTACATGAAAAATATGAATGAACTTAATATTTTAAGTAATCTATAGCCGAAAAGTCAAATTGGAAAAATAATTTTTTGTCTTCGTTTCTTACGTTATTTCTGTTATTTTTTTTATTCTACCTATAGTTGGCCCATTAGTTTAGCGCAAATCTGATCCATGAATATGTATTACATACAGACAACATGCTTGTACAAAATCTAGTATTATCACATGATATGTTATGATATTTTTGTTGATAAATGGGAAACTGTTGAATAACACTATACATACATACAAATAAAAGCGCGTCTGTTTGTTATTGTAGTTTCTGTTTTGAGTTAAATAAAAACTGGAATTTCTATTATCATGTTCACCTTAATATATGAATAAAAGTATAAATATAAAGAAATAACAATTAATAAATTGTTTTAGTACCAAGTTAAGTTTTAGTGACTTTTATCTTTGTGGTAGTAAAGTGTTTTAAACGGGGTTTCATTGAAATTCATTTTAGCGTTAATTTTTTGTATCACCACGCGCGTAAGGCGGGGAAATTCATACAAGCACATACATATTTGGAATTATAGTAAAGTGTTCACTGGTCGTAAGAATACCTAAATGGTTCTAATCTGAATGGGGGATCCCCTGAAGAAATTAATTATTGAATTTATGTTTTTTGCACATAACACTGTAATCAGATTGAAAATTACGCACCGAATGACTGCTTACATTATTTTCAGGTTTTGATAGACGGTCGTTATAGTGATTGATAATTTATTGATAATAATGCACATTCTTGACATTTCCAAATATTTTCATTGTTCGGTCAAAATTTGTTAATGCCATATTGTTTTTTTTGTGAATTAGAGTCATTCATCCCACTGATGATCATTTAAAATTTACAAGATAATAAATAATAAATGAGTGATATTTAAAATTATTATAATTAGTCTAATCCCACTCTATATACGTGGATAATTTTTCCCCGTTTTGGCACAAACTGTAGCTGGTCGTAAATACAGCTATGTAGCTTCCGAAACTATATAGGAAACTGGTTTAAAAGTTAGAATAGAGATATCATGTTTTTTTACCTTGTCCCTCTCTAGGACCATTATACCATAGATGAAAATAATATTAAAGATACGTCTCGTAAGAATACAAATTATTATCCAAATTTGACGGGTGTCAGTACACTTTGAGACGGTTTACTATTCGCAGAAAAACAAATAATATCGGGATGCTTTGTTATTAAGATTATATCACTAATTCTGAACAGGATTAAATAGAACGTTCTGGTGGAATTCATGAAGAATAGAATGTGAAAATCATTAGTTGATTTAACACGTTCGCGGACACTTTCTAAATGTGTAAAACACAAATTTGATAACTTTTGTAAATGGAATGATATTTCGTCGCGGAAAAGAATGTATTGTTGAGAATTGATAAATATGTCTTCCTATTTCTTAAAAAACGAAAAGATTGTATGACTGATTTACGCGAAAATGTTAAGAAACGAAAAAGTTGTATGAGTAGTATAGCAATCATGTCTGCGAACGTGTTAAAAAAATATTGGTTTGTTTAACCTAAACGGAAGTGTGAAGCCACATTGTATTCTAAGCTGGTTCCTGCAATTTTATGGCTATAATGATTATTTACAGAAAATATAACAGTTTGAATAACATCGCACTATTTTAAAACTTGAGAAAATTTTAAAATATTATCACAATAAGAATTCTGGATAGCTTATTGCATCCATCAGGAATAATAAAAATCAATGGTAATTCTCTTCAATACGGACATATATTCGTACTTCTGATTTTGAGTAGATAATGATTTATGCATGATTTGTACATTGGAAATAAATATCATCATACTCGCTCCCGAACTCAAAACCAATAAAATTTCGTGAAATGCTTTATGCTTCTCCTATCAGTTCCATACTTGAGCTGAAATATTTTTTACTTTGCGCAAAAGCAATAGTAAATAACTTCAGTACCATACTGTGGTATTTTTCCGAAATAACTCCCAGTGTCATGTACGGTCCATTAGCTTGTGCTCAAAGGGTCGGTGCTTTACTTAAAACTATAACACAACCAGTTTACAAAAACGTAACGATAGCATTCTAGCACGAACTATGTGGAGAGAGACAAATAACTAATAGTTCAGTTATTTTTTTAATCTAATCTCCTACATAATTGAAGAAGAAATTTTAATTCGCTGGACAAACAATTCTCTCAAAATTTTCAAACAGTTACATTTTTAAAAGTCAGATATTCGCAAGGTCAATATAGAAATCACAAATATCTATCGTAACAAATCTTCGAGGGTTATTATGATAACCATTGTATGGTATGTACCCTACATGAAATTCACCCT
Organism: Nephrotoma appendiculata; assembly: GCA_947310385.1. Lineage (NCBI taxonomy): Eukaryota > Metazoa > Arthropoda > Insecta > Diptera > Tipulidae > Nephrotoma > Nephrotoma appendiculata. Next base: position 227,554,354 of record OX371224.1, read on the forward strand.
ACTCGTAGACATAAATTTTTTTATATTTTATATGGATAACATTATCCATTATCCAGACATAAAAATTTGTATATTATATTGAATGGATAACATTATCTATAGGTAAGACAATGTGTTTTGGTCTTTTGTGTTTACCTTAATCTGCATATATATATTAGGTGTGCAAGTAGAAACTATGCTTTTTTGGTCAAATTCAACTTTATTGAAAATATAATTGTTACAAAGATTATTTATCGAAATATTTGTAATTACTATCTATGGTCTTTTGCCATTTTTCACGTGCCTTCGCGATAGAAACTTCGTGGTTTCAAAGCAACATAGTTATCGAGCCATTTTTGTACATCGTCAACTTTCGTGAACCACTGGTTATATTGATGACATCGATCTGAATAAGTGATAATCAGAGGGAGCTAAGTCTGGAGAATACGCCGCATGCTGTAAAGTTTTGAGCCTAAGGAGAGGATGAGTTCCTGTGCTGATTTTGCTGTATGTGGACGGGCGTTTTCATGCAGCAATATCACCTTCCGCCTTCCTTGGCCCGTAAATGGTATTTTTTCTTCCAGAGCTCTGTTACGTTACTGGAACAGTTTGACCTTGTTCCAAAAGCTCGTAGTAAATGACTCCTTCGCAATCCCACCAGGCACACAGTAACACTATCTTGGCATGAATATTAATTTTTCGTAACAAAGTATTCATATAATAAACAGTTTTTAAAAATTGCTATTTAGGTTTAAAAAACATATTTTTCCTCAATATTGACAACTGGAACATAAAATTAAGCTAATATTCAAAACGACAAATAAACAGTATGGCCTTGAAATATTTTATCTTTGTAGTAGTGTGAGAATCAGTAGAATCAAAAAAAAAATTTTGTTCAAAAAAGAATTACAAATTTTCCCGACGCAAAATTTGTTTGTTGGTGAAGAGGAAGGAATTAAGGGAAGAATCACGACGAAAAATCAAAGTGCGGAACGGCGGAATCTGTGTACAATTTTTAATGCGATCGATTCCACTTTCATTCTTACTCAGTCGATGCATGTGTATTATGTAGAAACATATTGTATAAAAATGAAAAACAGTAAGACAATATCCAAAATCATGAAGAAAGCATGCTTTTTCTGTAATCTGCTTTTGCGCTGTTCTTATGGATTTCGTTTTATCAAAGAGTATGTAATGTTATCATAACGTTGTTATGTTAACGAAACAGAGGGAAAAATTTCATCAAAAATACATGGGTTAGGCAATTTAAATGGCTTATAAATAAATATTATCATACTCGTGATTATTGGTAGAAAACGAAAAAAATTACGGCAAAATTGCATATCCATGCATTTTTTAATGAAAATTTTTCTTTTGTTTCGTTATACTCTTACATCATTAGTTACTCTTTGGTTCTATTTATTTTTTGGTAATTTTGATTTCGTAGGGGAAGGCAAGCACCCGTTTCACACTCTACTTCTTTGAAGCAGCTTCATCTTCGTCTCTTTCCCCGTTTACCTATGAAACCGGTATAGGAACCAAGCGCACATTTTAGTGGAATTTTTTTAGTTTAAATCAAAATGTACGTACGTATGTAGCCAAACTGCTATACAATTTTTGTGCATGCAGTAAGAAGCTTCCAATAACACTTCAAAAGCTCCCTTCTATTTTCCAGGGTTGTCAGATTGTAGGTTCTACATACAGTGATGTATGGTGGTAGCTTATGCAGGTTTACGTGATACGGTAAATCTTTTTCGTATCCTTCCATGATAAGTGGCGCATCTTCAATATCCCCAGTCCACCGTTTAATAAAGCCAAACATAGAGTTAGCTTTAGCTATACACTGCTCAATGTGATTATAGGAACTCATTCGCATACTTTTTGTAGGGTAGTACTGTTGGACAAGAGGATTAGTTTTTCGATGAAAAGATATGGTCTTACACTTATTTATGTGCGTGAGCAGATTGAAATCACGCCAACTCACTAGGTTGACAATATCTGGTTGTAATTTGTGGGTGTCGTTGATGTTCTCGACGATTTTAAAAGCTTTAAGGTCATCTGCAAACATTAGGATCTTTCAATAATGAATTACTTCGATAATTCCATTAGTGAAAATGGTGCAGATCCTAAGGCCAATATGGGAAGCTTGAGACGCCGGAGGTGGCTGAGATTGATTCAAACTTTTTGTTTCTTATAAAGAGTGGAACGGAATTATTTTAATGCGATTTTGGAGCAAAATTGAATTCATTTTACTACTATATGGTCAATCTTCTACTATTAATTTGTAAAAAAACTGAATAATAGAACTTTTAAAATATCTACTTTGTACTCTATTGAGAAAAAATTCTTCTTCCTATCCTATTATCATAATTTTTATATTTTGTGAAACTCTTAGGCTCAGTTCTTAATGATAGACAATTTAACAATATGATTTTTTCATTCTAAAATCTTTAAAAAATTACCATAATAATAAAGGATGAAACTCTTCATCGTTAAACAGCGTGTTGTTGTGGATTCACGCACATATTTTCCTATGAACACATAATCACTTACAAATATTTTCTTCAAAAACTAAAGCAAAATACAAAATTTTTCTGTTCCGTCCCAAATGGTTTTGCCAGAACTCCTTCCATCATACCAAATTTCATCATAATCTATTAAGATATGACCTAATTCCACACCAGTTGGCTATACTCCAGAATTTCTGCCAAAAATCATTTAAGAATCCCATTTTGACCCATCGTTTTCAATTACATTACGATCGGGTGAGAAATGGCTTAGTTCATGATACGAAATTTCATCACAATCGGTTCAGAAATCTAGTTCCGACCCAGATGACATTACTTATTCTAGAACTTTTTCTAAACGTTTTCGAATCCCGCACTTTCATTCATTTTAGACCGTTTCATGATGATCGGTTAAGAAATTGCTTAGTTCCGTCTCAGTTATAAAACGGATATGTCAGAACTACTTCCAAAAACCATTTTAAAATTCTATTTTCATCCAGCAGGAAACACTTCATCATAATCTGTTTAGACAAAACTTAGTTTCGTAGTAGATGGCGATATTTTAGAATATCTTCAGTTATGCACTATATTATATGCTCTATAATTATATGCAAAAGTCGTATATAACCTTATATAGAACACTACAACTCAAATGCTTCTCAATTTTAAAAATAAGAATAAAAATTAACTAGCAATTAAATATTGGTCAAAGCAAACTTTACTACAAATTTAAACAGCCTGATAACGATCATTTACAACAATGAGCAGCAAATTTACATATTAGCTTATTCGCTTGCGTAGTGTTACAAAATCAGACTTTATGTATATCCCTTTTGCTGCCCGGTATCAGAATTGTGTGGATACGGCAAAAGTACCATGTCAAAAATTTATTTTTGTATGTTTTTTGATCCAATTTACACATTTGTGCATTCCTTTCAAAGTTATTTTAAAAACGCCATTACATACTATTGTTTTTTACTCACACATTTGTGTGGTTTGAACTTAAATTAAGTCATTTTTTTGGTTGAAAAAGGGATATATACATTTCCAATAAAACAGTGTAAATATTTGGTAGTTTTAATAGAAAAATTTAAATTTACAGAAAATATATTGAATGAAGTTGCATCTTTCGCGACATCAATATAGCTTATTCCACCCATAGCAGCTCCATAAAACTGTTCCTTCAGTCTTCACTGCTGCTACTCTTAATCTCAATAAAATTGACACATTTCGATTTTCCAACTAAAACAACTGCTTGGTGTGCACGCTTTTACCCAAACACTGGTATGGATTGTTTTGGACATGCTGCGCTGCTCTTGGTGTGTTTCACCCTTTAGGAAGTAAAACGTGCAACATCTTTTTGAAACAAAAACTAATTCACTTGCTGTTTTGCGAAGTCATTATTACCGGCTCCCTCTTAGATTGCCTCTATTAGTATATTTCCTTCATCACTCGTCCTAACCGTGCAAGTGGTTAAAGCTTCGGCATTTGGATCGGGAGGTACTGGGTTCGAATCCCTCCAGAGGTAGGATGTAAAGCGAATTTTCTTCATCGATTACAATCGGTGATGTTAATAAACACAACTTATATCCAAAGGGGAGTATTAATTGACCTTAAAAGGACATTAAATTCATTGGATGATTAATACTTTCTTTTATATAAAAAAAAACGGTAATATTGGTGGCAATATTATGGTTATATTAGCATAAAATCTAATTGAAAAGGTTTACATATGTTTCTCTACATGACTGTGTGAATATAAATTGTAAAGTTTGAAAGTTCTGTAACTTATGAAGAGCAGTTTTAGCGAATTTTATCGTACTCATGTTCATGTAAGCATAAACTTTAAATGCGACCTTTATATCTACGTCAAAGCAATTGTATAATATTATTGTACTCATTCTTATCATTTCAACAGTTTCATATTCACATTGATAAAACATTTTACATATTTGTTAAAATGTACATAAATTAAAATTTAGCATAGTGTTTTTTTGATCAGTAAATCTTTATTCTTTAACATGATATCGAAATTGTATATGTTTGTTAGTAAGTTTGTATGTATAAATTTCTTTAAGGCTAACGTAAGTGGCAAATTTTGTAATACACAATAATAAATGAAACAATAAAACAAAAAAAGCAAACAATTAAATTATACGTGACAAATGAGAATGTGTTTTTTATTAATATTTAAAAAAAAGAAAACATATGTACATGGTATATATATATGAGTGCATACATACATACTTATGCTTATTTGTTTGTAAGCGCATGTAATATTAAATTTATTAATAATAGTGTAAAGTGTAAATTTGTAAGAAAATATACGAATCAACTATACATGCATAATATTATAATAAAGATGTGTGTATTTAAAAAAAATGGCAGGGTGATACTCGTATTATAAATATTGGAATGTCGGTATAAATAAAATAACAAACATGAGAATAGTTTTTGTACTATTTATGAATATTATAAAAGCTTGTTTGTGGTTTATTTGTTCCGCTGATAATTTGTTAAATTGACGTTACTTGTATAAAAAGATTTAACTTTTAATGGTATGGTGTAATTACTTATAGAACGGTGATTTGCCAACGAATATTTTATTACGTAGTACACTCGTTTAAAGGCACACATTTAGTGTACATAATAACATAACTAATTTAAATTTTTATTGCTTTGACTTTGGCATAGGTATGTTTAAACTGGAAGCAAATTCATTTTTTTTTTTGTAATTAATATATTTAAATTATTACTAACTTATGGCGTAATCTAAATTAAACATATTAGAACGATCGAACAAAAACACATGAACATTTTTTATATATTATTTTTTATATTATTTTACGTACATATATATTAAGAATTCAATCCGGATTGAACCCGGATTGTAATCTCAATATATACAGGATCGAGTTTTACAGGTCGGAGTCAACTTCGCGTTAACTCGATTCGATCCACCAAATTTGTAGAATCGAGTTTACTCAATCCTTAAAAACACCAATATATACGTAAACGAGTCGAAAAACAACGTCATTTTTAATTCGTTTACGATTATTTGCGAATAGCTATATATTTTGTTTTTAAAAATTTTAATTTTTATTTGAAATTAAATAAATTTAGAAACATGTATTTAGAAATATTTTTTTGACGTTTATCTCAACTCGGTTTCGATTCGATTCCACCATAAGTCGCCAAAATATACGCTAAAAAAGATAACTCGATTTCAATCCAAAGTTAACTCTAATGTACCTGCGGATTCGATTGCGGCAAAATTCTGCAGTTTTAAGTTGAAGTTAGTCATTGCTCAAAATATTAGTCTATTTTGTACGTCATTTTGCTTTTCAAATTTTTCATTTGTAATTTTCGCTGGGACGGTGAACACGCCATATAAATATTTCTCAGTAGGCGTTCATTTTTTTATTAGTTTTACGATTCAATTTTCGGAGTGAAGAATTTTGACTGTGTAACATCTTTAAATTTCTTTTTATTATAATTCAATCGTCAGGTTGATAATCATGTCGGAATGGAGAGAGATAGTTAAAAGTGATTCATCAAGCGACTCGCTGATAAACATGTCGAAGTGGAGAAAAAATGTTAAAAGTGATTATGGCGAATATTGTTACAGGTAATTATTCTATAAAATACCCGGAATTCTTTATTTCTATTACTATATATAAATACTAGCTGAAGTATCCGGCTTTGCCCGGGTTATACAAAAATTATTTGTTGGTCATGAAAGAAGCAAGGACTTTCCAAATTCATTCCTACAAACTTTAGGGATTGTCGGTGAGCTTTGTTGATGGTTATGGCAAATAAGAGTCTAACTGGGAACTGGACTCGTTTGAAGCTGAATGGCCGGTCGGTTGGTATCAATGGTATGCGAGGTATGAATACGTCCTCGGCAAAGGAGTTTCGACATGGAGCCGTGTTCCATTTCATAGTTTTGGCGAATCCACATTCCGCAGAAGCATTACTGTTGATCTTTTCTTCAATTTCCAGATATGAGAAGGCATTCCAGAAACCTCCATCGTGTAATAATTATGGTCGATATACAACAAATATTGATTCATATAAAATATTTGTTAACACTCCCGCGGTTTTTCTCGGCTGCCTAAATGTATTCATGCTAAATTTGTAAGCACACGCTCGCTATAGTGGATCAAAAGTTTGCATTTATTTGTAAATTCCTTCTTACATGTAAGCTTGGGGAAGGGGTAATATGTTTTATCACTAACCCTCCTATGTTTTTCTCGGCTACTAAAACACATTGCTGCAAACTTGGGAAGCAATCGCTCGAGCTCATCAAAAGTTGTCATATATTGTAAATTTCTCCTTACAGATGAGCATAGGGAAGGGGAAACGTTTTTTGATCATGATCATTAAACCCCCTATGTTTTTTCTCAGCTGCTAAAAAGTATTGGTGCAAAATTTGGGAACTATCGCTCGAGTGGTTCAAACGTTTTCATAAATTGTAAATCTCCGCTTACAGGTGAGCATGGAGAAGGTGTAATATTTTTTGATCATTAAACCCCTATGTTTTTTCTTGGCTACTAAAACGTATTTATGCAAAATTTGGAAGCAATCGCTCTAGTAGATCAAAAGTTTTCAAATATTCTAAATTCCTCCTTACAGGTGAGCATGCGAAAGGTGTATCATTTTTTGATCACTAAACCCACTATTTTTTTTTCTCTTCTACTAAAACGTATTTGTTCAAAGTTTAGGAGCAATTGCTCGAGTTTATCAAAAGTTGTCATATATTGTAAATTCTTCCTTACAGGTGAGCATGCTATAGGTGTAACATTTTTTGGTTACTAAACCCGCTGTTTTTTTTCGGCTACTAAAAAGTATTAGTCCTAAATTTGGGAGCAACCGCTTGAGTGGTTCAAAAGTTTGCATATATTTTGAATTTTTTGCTTACAGGTGAGCATGGAGAAGGTGTAATATTTTTTGATCAAAAATCATAGAGGGCTTCTATGATTTTTCTCGGCTACTAAAAAGTATTGATGCAAAATTATGGGAGCAATCGCTCTGGTGGATCAATAGTTTTCATAGATTGTAAATTCCTGCTTACATGTGAGCATGAGGAAGGTGTAACATTTTATGATCACTAAGCCCCCTATGTTTTTTCGGCTGCTAAAAAGTATTGGTGCAAAATTATGGGAACAATCGCTCGAGTGGTTCAAAAGTTTTCATACATTTTAAATTTTTTGCTTATACAGGTGAGCATGGGGAAGGTGTAACATTTTTTGATCACTAACCCCCCTATGTTTTTTCTCGGCTACTAAAACGTATTCTTTCAAAATTTGGGTCAATGACACCAATTCATCAAAAGTTGTCATATTGTAAATTCTTTCTTACAAGTAAGCATAGGGAAGGAGTAACATTTTTTGATCACTAACCCCCTATGTTTTTTCTTGGCTACTGAAAAGTATTCGCACAAAATTTGGGAGCAATCGCTCTTTTGTGGTTCAAAAGTTTTTGCGGAACAAACATAGTTACATACATACTTTGCTTCTTTATATACATAATATAGATTTAACCTTAGAAATTGTTGATGGTGTGGTTCAGATTATAAAATTGATGACGGAAGAGCTTAGCCTGTCGCAGAATTCGCGTTTCAATATGCCAAAGACAATCCCACGAAAGTAACTGTGGTACATAAGGCCAATATTATGCGAATGTCTGATGGTGTTTTTTTTGCGCTGCTGTCGTGACATGGCCGTTAAATATTCCGAAGTGAAATTTGAAGTATTTGGATAATGTGTGTTTAAACATGGTGCAGGATCCACGTAAATATTATGTGCTTGATATGCCAAATTGACATTTGTTTTGTATGGTGACATTTTGAGTGAAATGTGCGCTTGTCTAGTTGGTGGTTTAGGCACTAATATATATAAAAATTTAATTTTTAATAAAAAGTTTTAAGTTTTTATTTGTTACTTCATATTAACTACAGCCCCTTTATTACTATAGTTGATACTGCGCGAAGATGAATCTAGATGACCTTCTCTTCATTGAATTGTAATCACTTCGTAACATTAGGGTACCATTTTTACCGGACACAACTAATGGTAACCCCGAATCACATGCAGCAATACAAAATAGTGGCGTATTTGCCGAATATGCTTGCCGTGATCGGTTTATAATGACCATCTAATCCAGTAGAAAATTCCGTTCAGGCATACTGTATTCGACGAATGACGACGTTGGAGTTGGTTGAATTCGTATATTAACCGATGGTGGCTAGTCCAGTTGATGGTCAGGGTGTCAGCGAACATGTGTTGCCATTCGGAATTATTGTAATTTATGTTTCGCTTTTACGTTGCTTCCGCAAATTTCCTATCTCTGTTTTGTTCATTGGATCGGCCATGGGCACATCATGACATAGTTTTATTTCAATCAATTTTGTATTTTGACCTAAGACTACTTGTAGTTGCGTTTGAAGAGCAAATATTATCTAAAATTATAAAATTATACATTAAACTGTTAAGCCGGATTCATTGTTGCGTTTGTTCGTTCAATCATTCATTCAAACAATTTTTTCGACCAACCATCTCTTGTGAAAAATTCAGAACGTCATTTTGGAGCAATATGATTGGTAGAAAAAATTGTAAGAATGAATGAATAGACGAACGAACGCAACACTGAATCCGCCTTTACTGAAATAATTATTTAAAAACCATTACTGTATAATCAATTTTACTAGTGTCGTTTGTCATATCAGTGTTTAGATCATTCTTGATCCGGGACAGTTTCCAAGATTTCATACAAATTGTTCTCAAAGTTGACTACATCCTTCTCTAGTATTTCAGCTTGAACGAAATTTGCTTGGCCCATTATATACACCAGTCTGCAACACTCTGCTACCATATCGATAGCTGGTTTCACATCTTCGACGAATAATGATTTCAATCGTTTTCCACTTTCAGCAATTTTTATTTTTTCCAACGCATGGAATTGTTCATCGTTATAAGTTAGTGAACGAGTAGCCCGATGACGAAGTAAATGTTGCCAGAAATCACACAATCGCTCAGTTGTGGTTTTGAATTTTTCTTTTGCTCGGGTTCGGCACGGACATCGAATATTTCTGGTCGCATTTTGCCATTCTCGCGTTAGCAGCTCATCAGTTACTGACTTCGAATAGTTGTCGCACATTATTCACAACCTTATCAAAATCCACTTTTAATTTCACCACCTCCTTTAAAAGTAATTTAGATTTATTGTAATATTCATCCTGTTATACAGCCAAATATATCACACTGTTTTACACATATAGACATAATACTAATAATAATAATATTATAATATTTAAAAATATTATGATTATTTATTAATATTATTAGTATAATTATAATATAATAGTATTATATAATATTAATAATATTATTAAAATCTTTGGTTTTACAACACAAATATATATCTGTCAAATACATCTATATTTTTTGTCAAATTATAGCAAAAATAAAAATGGCGGCTTACAATGAGCACAAAATTTAGTTTCATTTGTATCTTTTGGGTGGCAAGCTTGAGAAAAATAGCTCAAAATAGAAAATATTTCAATTCGATTGTGGCAAGAGTAGGCGGGGCATAGAGCATTTCACGCAATTTGATTGGTTTAGACTGCGGGAACGAGTGCGGCAATCGTTGTATCCGCAAGTATGTATTCAGCATAAGTTGATTCGATCCAGATTGAATCTCTAATATATACGTAGTATATATTTACGTGTGCTGTATAACGGTTTAACTGCAATTTAGACCCATTAAAACGTTTCGCGGTCATTAGCACTCGTTTAGGAGTTCGACCGGTTTCGGGAGTTCCAAATTTTTAATTCAGACTGTTGGAAAGGTTTTTCGACTAGAGACTAGAAATAATCATTCCTGTGGCTCTATTCTGGTAATTCGCGGGAAATGGAAATTTATATATTTTGTAGCAGTTGTATTCCCTTTTCCCCAAAAGTGTATTCTGGGCTCTGGCTTTTGGGAAAATTTTTTTTTTGGGATAAAATTATTCCCCATTATAGCTGTTTTGACGTTTATTATTCCTTACTTCAATATCCCACCATTGATTTTACATTGTAAAAAGAAGAAAATAAATGTATTAATTTTCTAGATATAACATTAACCAAGATTAATTCTACTTTAGACTTCAAAATTTATCGGAAACTGACGTATACAGACGCTGTTATCCCTAGTTCTTCAAACCATCTCCATAATATTAAAATGTCAGCTTTCCACTCACTCTTAGATAGACTAATAAACATCCCTTTGACAAATTCAAATTATAACACTGAGCTTAACATAATTCTTCAAATAGCAACGAATAACGGATATGCAACTAGGACTATATTAAAGTTATTAAATAAAAAGCTAAAGCGTAAAACTCTAACGGGTATTTATCCACCGGATAGTCCAACGCGGGAAAATTGGTGTCGTTTAGAGTATATAGGAAAAACGAGCCAACGTCTTAGCAACATCGTGTCCAATTATACCAATATTAGTTTTGCTTTTTATAATAATAACACAATAAAGAAAATGATTTTTAACAATAAACCTAGAGTTGATCGCCTTTCCAAGTCTGGTGTTTATAGGATCAATTGCAATGATTGTAGTTTCTCCTATATTGGTCAGACTGGGCGCAATCAGAAAATCACACAGCTAGCTTGAACAATTTAGACATATTACATATACAACCCAAAGGCAGATGTTTAGATACCTTAGAATCTTACGAAATTCGAAAATCAATATTTCTTAACCAAAATATCCTTAACGAACAGAGAGAAATCCGGTTCTCACCAATTACAGAACCTGCCCTTTTCTATTCTCACGTACGCAATAATTTGACGAAAATGGAAAAAACATAAACGTATGTACTAGGGAATCCAATTACCCGACTAGGGAGTCCAATTACCCGAATTTCGGATACCCGACTTTCGGTTCCGTTTTTTACCATTACCCCACCGGTTTCTACAAACATACGTTTCTATTTTTTTCCATTTTCGTTAAGATGCATAGGAGGGTTGTCGGTTTCGGTTGTTTGCACCATTTCTCGAAGGTTTCGAGAGCCTCTGGGGGGTAAGTAATTGCCCAACTACACGAATTCGGGTAGAACCGACTTGGATTCCCTACTCCTGATGATGACCTAACAAGTCGAAATCGATCGAGTGATTTTTTAAACTTTTTGAAAATATTCAAAATAATTTTGCCAAATAAAAAACAAGTGGTTAATAAAAATGTGTTTATTAAGTATAAGTGTGTTTCGCCAAGTGCCTACGGCAAATAACGTAAAAATTAATTTAGATTGAATACATTTATTTTTAAAGCATTAATAATAAAATTGAATTTTATATGACAAAAAAAAAACTTTTATTGAATAAAAATTTATTCGCTAAAATTTACATACTGATACTTGGTCAAAATCTACCTGCAAAAATTGGCAATTACGCTTATTAATAATTAATTAAACATATTAATATTCACAATATTGTTACAGGATGGCTACTGTCATCCTGCAGATTTCACAAAGCGCAGGCGGAGGCCTCCACGGTGATTTTTGCCGGCTGCAACTCAGGGAGAAGTGCTATGGGTCGTAGGGTTTAAGGCTTGCATGGCTCCTGGCTTACACCGTGATTACAGAAATTTAACTAAAATAAAACGCAAAGAATAATAAAAAAAACCCGGTGTTCGCCGAAATTCGTCGGCCGGAACTTGAGGAACGAACAAAGAAAATTATAACCCGAGAGAGGTGCCTTGGTGCGCGCATCCATTCGAACTCAAACGAGACAAAGCCCTGGTTTCGAAATCGGATGCGGGCACCAAGGGAGCGCAAACACTACGCCGACACAGACGAGTATCCGCTCCCATCATACCAAACCGAAAAATTAGGAGTTCATTTTAAAGATAAACAAAATCAAGACCACAAAAAATAACAATCGCCGAAAACTAATGGAGAAGCGAGAGGGGGAAAAAAGGAAATAGGGCCGCCAAAAGTAAAGGGAACGAGACCATTGTGTACCCAGATCGTACGTACGACCAATATTATCTGGCGCGAGATTACACCAATATAATTTAAGAATACTAAAATTGAAAGCAAAAAATAAAAATTTGATTTTTGATTTTTAGGAAGAAAAACAAAATTGAATTTAATTTGACAACTGATAAATTGATAAAAAAAATTAAATAAAATAAAAAAACAAACAAAGTCGTACCTCGGACCTACATCCAGGTCACCCTGTAGGGAGTTGTGGCGACGTCCCTTTATATACCCCAACTATGCCGCCCACCCGCCGGTTAGTTTCACTTACTTACGTGGTTGGTCACCCGTATGAGGTCGTTGGGCGTTGCTTTGCCTTTACCGTAAACTGCTGCGTATACGTTGGGCGTTGTCTCCCCCTTACTGCTAAGTAACTGTTGGGCGCTGGTTCGCCGTTATCGTAGTATTTGCCTGGTTGGCACTAACGTGTTGGGCGTCCTACCGCCGCATCCGTATGCTGTTTGGGCGTTGTCCCGTAAACGGCAATTAGCCGTTTTGTAACTGCAATTTGCGAATGACTACGTTGTTGTTGTTGGCTACCCGTACTGTTGCGGATAACCACTCGATGATTGGAAAATTAATAGCAGCGCCCGTAAAATGTGGTTGATTTGCGATGTATAGATTCTTTTATCCAACACGTGATATATATAAACATAAAATTCCAATTTTATATTTGGCACCTTAATGTTAAAGATGGCTACGCGAAGTGTATAAACAAAACACACCTCTCGATAATATTTAAATCAAAAACAGTTTCCATCATAATAAAATTTTATTTTACAAATTATAAAACGAATGAAAGTATATAACTTCTGTTGGATTATTTATCACAATTTTACAAAATATTTCGGCTTTAACAATATTCATAAGAAAACAATTTTCACTGTCTCAAAAAAAATGGCACAACACGTATTTCGAAGTTTTACCAAAAAAAAAAAGTTTTTTATCACTCGACTGTGTTGATTAACCAAAAAACTCTATTTTTCTAAACAAAATTCCAATTGAATCAAGACTGAAAAAAAATTCTCGCACCTAACAACGACGCGCAAAACGTTCTAGAAGAATATATTCTCCTCTCTGTTTCTTGTTTGCATCAATGCGAATTGAGCAGCAAGCATATTATAAGAAAAATATTCTCCTAGAGCGTTTTGCTTCGCACACACCCGATGCACATTGGTCTCACTCTTCAATTTTTTCGACAACCGCGCGGCAGGGAGATAAACACGAACTTGACATACGCCATGCCACACGACAAACATTGAGCAACTCCTCAGACTCAAACCTTTTGTTGGGTTTTATTTTTTTTATATAAAAATTTAGAATAGGTGGGGTTGTCATCGGCAAAATGACCTCAGATAATTGTTAGGACAAAAAGAAGTCGTAACAATTTGATTATGTAACTAGAATTTATTGTATTCTAATATTATATCTATTCCACAAAGCACTATTTTTAATTAAACACATACAAACCAAACATGCACATCTCGAAGTTGTATCTGCATCATATTTTATTTACACTTTGTGGCGATAAAACACAGCATTTTCGCAAATAGTCAATTTGTATCTTCATTATTTTTTAAGTTTTCCGTCGCCGAGATGACCTTCGCCGAGTTGACCATCGCCGAGTTGGCCGTCGCCGAGTTGACCGTCGCCGAGTCGTCCGTCGCCGAGTTGTCTGTCGCCGAGTTGTCCGTCGCCGAGTTGTCTGTCGCCGAGTTGTCCGTCGCCGAGTTGACCTGTTCCGAATTATAATACCAAAAAACGACTTAAAACGTCACGGCGAGATGTGGGTGAGGTGGTAACCATGATAGGCAAATATATCGCCTTTCCTCGTCGTCATGGTGATAATAAATATTTCGGCTTTGTGATATTTTTGTTAACAGTAATATTTATGTTAATAATATTATGTACGTTCCCCGGGAATTATCAGAATAGGGCCACTGGAGTGAGTGCCTTAGATGCTCTTTATTTTAAATTACATCCCATGATTTTGCTATTTAAATGTTTAATTAATTTTATTTCTAGCGCCACGATTTGTCATTGGGCGCTTGCAGCCCACCAAAAATAGCGCTTTCCGAATAAATCTATCAGACGCTAATAAAACACGGCTAAGTTAATTTTTTTTTATAATTATTACCCTGTTTTCATAAGTTAAAATTAATTCGTACTGTTAAAATAAATCCATAATTAAACATAATAACACATTTTATTAGGGGATCAAACATAATTCAAAGATCATTTTCTGAATTTCTCTTCATATCTATTTTTTTAACTCGACACAATCTTGATAACGTCTAAAATGTCAAATGTCGTTAAAAAACAAGAAAAATTTCTTATTAAAAGTAAGAAATAATGTTCTTGACACGATAATAATAATATCAATAATTATAAGACCTGTTTGTGTTGATTGACGATCATAAAATGAAATTACAACACAATGAAATGTATTGTTATACGACGCTACACAGTAAATGCAAAATGCGAATTAACGATCGCGGGACCTCAATACGTTCAAGTACATATTTATGTGTGTAGGTGCTACACACACATAGGCAACATGCTAGCTGTTCAATGTATGCATTAGAAAATTAAAATATTTCCTAAGTGTCATAAGTTTGGTTTTTTTTTTAAATTTTGGTAGAGATATCTTTTACATGTTAATTTAATTAGACATGTAGACTGTTAAGAAAAATGCTCAAAGACTTTTAAAACTTATGTATGTGTAAATAAGTAAGTTTTTTGAAAGTTGATACTTATTTGAATTTTTAAAAGACACTACTTAAAGGTGTTTTGTAAACATAACTAAATCAGCAATATGTAACATATACTTTTAATAAAATGATTTTATTGATGTAAATTTTAGTGGATTCGATCTAAGTGGAAATAAAATTAAAATTAAATATATAATAATTTATATATTTAATTAAAAATATATTAATTTAAAATATATTTCTTTATAAGCAAGCATGTTACAAAAATAGCACACTTTTACATTTCGCTATTGGAAAGGTTTTGCTATTTTACTTCTTCATCAGATTTTGTACGTATTGTGTATTATGTTTATTATTTTATTTCACAATTTTGATAATTGTGGATCTAACTTAGCACGAATCGGAGCGCCGAATAATAAAATTAATGATTTTTCTGAAAATTCAAATGCAAATCCCAATCTAGATTAAAAATATTTTTATAGTGATAATGAACTAAAAAAGAATTCAAGTTGTAGTTGTATTGATATTTAATATAAATATATTTTGTCTAATTTTTTATTAAATGATAAAATAGTAATAAATAACCAATTTGGTTCATATGCACCTTAAAATGTTTTAAACCCATAATTATTTATCACTTTGAAGAATACCACCAAATCACCGAAAATTTATATTGTTATATCATGAGCATGACTATCATGAGAGGTTAAGGTTAATCACCAAAATGGTCATGAAAAAATTTTAGTTAATAAACAGACATTAGTAGATTTGCGCGGTAGATATACATAAATACGGTTATATTCTGAATTTTGTTAATAATAGTTTAGAATAAAAGCTATTTTACGTGCTCACTGGAACACTTCTACTTCGACAAGCACATTTTTTCTGCAATTTTTTGCGTACTAAATACGATCTTGTAGAAGTTAATAATTTTGATTCTTCATTATAATATTATATTGTTTATTCAAAAGAAATCTTTCTTCTAATAGGGTTCCCAAACTCTAATACGTTTCCACTTTAATATGGTTTGTTAGTTTTATGCTGCTAATGCAAGTTTGTGATTAATTAATAAATAATATTAAATTAAAAATATGCAAACTTAAATGTGTAATATTCTATATAATATATCTGTTTACAATTAATTAATTAACATTCACTCACGGATGAATAATCCAAAATGAATCGTGCATATGCAGTATACACGTTTCATCAACCATGATCATCCAACTTGGACAGTGAAAAAATTTAACATGTTTGGGGAACCGTGTTTGGGTTTGGGGAACGTTTGGGGAAACATATGTTCACTATTCTACCGGAAAATGTTCATTGCGTTTCAAAAATGGAATTTAAAATTCATACGCGAATATTAGAGAGGTTATCAGAACTCATCAATGAAATCATCGATAACCTTCTGCCAGGGTACAGCATTCTCCCCAGAAATTTTTTTTTTATTTAGACTCGCCGTCATTATAATTTTCTGGGATTCCCTGAAATTTTTTTATTTAGAGTCGCCTAAATGTTTGCAATTCACTAATATAGTCTCACTTTTTATGATACTTATTTATTTAGGCTGCGGACCAATACTTGGGTAAAAGTCAATTTTAAGTAAATTTTTCGGAAAATTCATTTATTTTTCAAAAACTCTATGGCAAACTGAACGAAAAATCTGTTCTAAGGCTGCGGGCCAATAGTCGGGTAAAAATCTCGTTCATAAATATTCTCGTTCATAAATCTCAAACAATAATGGATTGAATAATTAAATTAGTTTTCTTGCGCTGCAATCTGATTTTGTTCGTAAAATTAATTTCATATAAAGCTCATTATTGTGAGTCACTTAAAAAGGGTTTATATGACTTTATTGCGTAAAATAGGTTTACCTGTTATTATTCAAGTCGTCTATTGAAAGCATCATATTGACACAATCCTCAAAAATCAAGTTTTTATATAGGTTTTAGTTCAACCAAATATTAAATACTAAATAGTATCAATATAGGACACTGCCATGTAAAATCGTGTTCCAAAATTTTTTTGCTATAAGACAAGAGTGAAGTTAGGTGTTTTAGTACAAGGTCGAAAAAAATTCGAAAATCAACACAGCTATGGGTCGATTCTGGTGTCTTTAGGAAATAGAAATTTTTTTCCTATTTAGGAAAAAATTTTGATAGCAGTTTTTTCCTAAAAAATCTTTCCTATGGTTTATTTTGGTACACATAGGAATAAATGCTTCCCAAATTCTTCATTAAGTTGAGTATTGAAAACCACGACTCTGTAAGCGGTTATTAAAGTCAAACTTACATTAATTGTATGTAATTATAATTTTTTTTGTCTAATGAAAAATTAAGAGAATTAAATTAAAAGAATATTGTATGTGTTGTAAAAGAATATCTTTCCGTATCTAAAGTAGGTGCGGAAAGATAAACGTCAAAACTGTGATAAATAGGAAAGAAAAAATTCCTAAAAGACACACCAGAATAAGCTTATAGGAAAGAAATACAAAACTGCTATACAAATTTAAAATTCTTTCCTATTCCCTATTCCTACAGGAAAACCAGAATCGACCCACTGGTGAAAAAAAACTGTGTGTCAAAACATAAAAGTAAATGTCATGTGCATGTTTAGTCAAACATAGCCTTAATTTTTAGTGTAGTTTGTTAAAATGCTAGAAACGTTGTATAGTTCACCGTTCTGATTATTGGAAGTTCCTAATTAAAAATCTCGTCATGGTTTCTTCAACCGCCCACAATGAAAATATTTGCATGTTACTGATGTTGGATTTTTTGGTTACCGGTTGTAAGTACATGTCGCCCCGTTTAAAAGTATAGACCATGTCATTATGTTCGATTCTAATCCATAGGAATTATTTCCGATGTAAATGTTGAGCTCTTAAGTGGTGAATCAACTGCAGGCGAGGAAGACGAGCAATACATTAGGAAGGTTTGGCAAGTAGGTTTCTGTTTACGGTCGACTGACTGGACAATTTGAGACGGAATTTTCTCGTTTCGAAAATTATTGTGTCCGTGCTGTGCTGTTCATATTACATGTGATTTTAACGAACTGTATATGTTAGGAGGGGTATGTTTTAAACAATTCTCAATAAAATTTTTGTTATATTTTAGTATTTCTTGTCGCACTAGAAGAGAAATGTGAGAAACCTAACCGACATAATAGTTCCAAACATTAAATATAAATTAGAATTCAATGTAAACGTAATGTCCAGGAACACCATTATGTAATTTCAAGAAAATCAAGTTTTGTGTTTAAAAAAACCATT
Source organism: Nephrotoma appendiculata (assembly GCA_947310385.1). NCBI lineage: Eukaryota > Metazoa > Arthropoda > Insecta > Diptera > Tipulidae > Nephrotoma > Nephrotoma appendiculata. Next base: position 227,572,855 of record OX371224.1, read on the forward strand.
ACGATCGATATTTATGGCAACGCATGCGATTTGAAAGATTCTGATACAAATTACATAAGTGATAACTAATGAGATTAACCTCGACGATTCTTACGTGATAAGGAACACCATTATGTAATTTCATGAATGACTGATAATTAAAACATTTTTTTTAACTTCCATTATTTTGTTTGACAACCAAAAACTGTAAACTTTTTGACAATTTGATTTTACTTCGAATTTTTTTTTGAAGTTCGAAATAACGACAAAAGCGACACCGTGACAAAAAATCTTATTACGGCGATAAGATAAGAGAAAAATGAACACGAACGTCCTATATATAAGTAAACGATTTACCCGAGTATTAGCCAGCAGCCTAAATCTGATTTTTACCTTAGTAAACGGTTTACTCGTCTATTAGCGCGCAGCCTTAGCATAAACTTTACATATATTATATATAAGCGTGTGAAATTTTTCCTAAAATAGTACTAAGCGCCATTTTTTTAATCTAGCAGAAAATTAGGATAAACTTCACATATATTGGTGCTTTTAAAATCCGATCTTATTATTATGGTGAATTCTGAAGAAAATTATATAGCTTTTTGTGATAATATTAAAACGAACGAAACTCTTTAAATGCGCAAAGGATCACTCTGTGCAAAGCTATAAATTTAGGCTTAAGCTTTAAGAAGATATGAACTTTCTAATTTCCAAATATGTATCTATATTCTCCATTATTGTGGTACTATTATTACATTTTAATGGCTAGTTTTCCCCGTTTAAGCAAGAAGATTTTGTGGATAGTTAATTTTATTATAAATATTGTTTGTTGGCCAAATTAAGTAATTCGTACGTAAGCTCTATCCAAATAAACAATATTAAAATGAGGGTTATGTTTGTCTTATATTGGGGACCTCGCAATTCGAGATCCTCTCCTAAGATTCCTATTTATCGCTTTCAAGAAGGTAGCCCTGCTATAGGCTCTTGTTCTTGACGCCTTACAAAAAAAGGATTTATGAACGAAACAGCTTTATTGGGTTTTTATAGTAAAAGTAACTAAACTAGTCTTTAGATTATTATAAAATCGTTGTCACTGTTTTTGTACATTGGGCACTAAGTTGTGCGTGTGACATCTGATTTTTTCAGTAAAGAAAATTATTCAATTAATGTATCTAATGTATCGATTATCTTAAGAGAGAAAGTCAATTGGCAAGAAGTATATGTATATACATATACGAGTACTAAAGTGTTTCTTTAATTATCATAATACCTATTGTGCGAGACAGAATTATGTTTCGAAACATTCCAAAATTCCAAAAGGCAAAGGTTGTGTATTATTCTTTTGTAAAAATTTCTAAAATAATTTTATTTCTCATTTAGTAGTAAAATATTGTAGAATGAATTAATTAAATTTAATTTAAAATGTTATGGTATTGGTATGTATATATATATATATATATATATATATATATATATATATATATATATATATATATATATATATATATATATATATATATATATATATATATATGATATAACATGATAATCTAAGAAATTTTTATATTGAAATAGATTCAACCTTGCTTATTGAAACGCATGAATTATCAAAATTATCACATTCAAGATTTTTAACATTGTTATTTTGCTAATCAAATTATGTATAGTAAAATAATTTACGTGCATTTATTAAATAGTCTTGACATAACCACTTACAATCTTTTGTATAAAGTTCAATGGAAACATGAAGGTTAGGGGAAGATTAAATTTCACAATAACTTTAAAGCTAGGTGTCAAAAACACTCTAAAACGAAACAGAAGCAACACATAAAAAGCTATAATAGTTCCTTAAATACATTCCAGAGCGATAATAATTTCTTAAATATATTCCAGCTACGTTGTAAGATTTGCGGAAAGCTTAATTGAGATTAATTATAAATTTTTAATAAAACACATATAGTTTTGGATCAGTATCGAAATAGGTAATGAAAACTAAAGTCTTATGTGACCTCCTGATGCTTTACAATCTTATGACATGATAATTTATTGCTAATGATGATAACGCACTTATTTGAAACTAATAAGTGGAGCGAGTGTGGGTTTACAAGCAATCAATATTTCGCTTCCAATAATGAACCTTTATTTATTATATGACTAGCTCATGCGGTTTAATTCTAATAAGGCGTCTCAGTTCTTGTGTTATGTCAAGAAGGTGTATTGCTTCACTGTTGGTATGTTGCAGTAACCTTCTTTCATGTTTGAAGGCAAATTCCTGGATCACAATCCATTTAATATTTAGGTCTTTGTATAATTCCTCGTTGGTTACGTTGCGGTAAGCATTCGTTATTGCACGATGAAATTTGTTTTGACAACGTTGAATAGTTAAACGATTTGATTGTTTAGTACAGCCCTAGAGTTGGATACCATACGTCCAAATTGGTTTAATTATCGATTCGTAAATCAGGCGTTTACAGTACAGGCTAAGCTTAGAATGTCTTCCTCTTACCCAGTACATCTCACGTTGTTTTATTTTCATTTGTTCTGCTTTTTGTCTAACGTGATATTTCCAGTTCAATCTTGAATCGAGATACAATCCGAGATATTTAGCAGATTCAGCTTGGAGAAATTTGTACCCCATTGAGAATTGTATGGATGTTGTTATTTTTGTGCCGCAACGTGTATGTTACATGTACTGATTTCATCTCGTTAAGCTCTATTTTCCAATCCATGATCCATTGGCTGATTTTATTGAGTGCTTGCTCTAAGTATTCTACTGCTTGGTTCTGCGATTCGCTTGATGCCAAAACTGAAGTATCATCAGCAGAAGTTCCGATGAAGGTTGTTTTCTTTGTCGGTATATCGGAAGTGTAAAGTAGATATAGGATGAGCCCTAATACCCTAGGACATTCCTGCAATGGCTGGGTAAAAGTTGGTGTATGTTTCTTCATGTGACATTTTAAATTTTCGTTTGGAGAGATACAACTCGAGCAATGCGCAGTAATTTTCTGGCACTAATTTACTTATCTTGTATAGATAAGACCCTCATGCCACATCTAGAAATACGGCAGGGAAATATTTCTTCTCTTCAAGTTCTTGTTCTAGCTTTGCAGTCACGTGATGAACTTGATCAATTGTCGAATGTTTATTCCTGATTCCAAACTGGAAGTCAGGTATAATGATCATTGGTTTTAGTCGTTTCAATAAGAACTTCTCAAACAACATTGAAATAGTAGGTACCAAAGAAATCGGATTGTATGATGCATAGTGCTCGGCTGGTTTCTCTGGTTTTTTATCATGATTATTTACGCAACGTTGAAACACTGAGGCTCATATGTAAGTCGAAAGCAAGCATTATGTATATATGTTAACATGGTAACTGCTCTCTTTGATAAGTACTTAAACACTTCGGGGTGACACTTCTGATGTTTGATGAAGGTCTATAGACTGGTTTAAGGTCAATCCTAGATTGTACCTTGTGTGGTTGAAATACTGATGTATGATAAATGGAAAAGGACATGGATCGATTTGAGGTATGTGAAACAATGTTATAAGAATTTCTGGATCATATAATAATTATTTCAAACTTGTCAAAAATAGAGCTGCCGAAATTAAAAATATCGCCAATAAGAGTGGAGTTAATGGTTTTACCTGCCAAAAAGCATTAAGCGACATTGAAGAGAGAATGATAAACATTATGAGTTGGAATACTGTAGTGGGAAACGATAATGCAGCATCAAAATCTGGGTTGCCAAAAGTAATTTGCAATAATTTAACTTCACATCAATATTGATCAACTATTTTCTTCTTTAGAATTTATCTCATATGAATACATGTCCTCATCCATCAACGTCAACGGGCTAAGACAGAGCTATTGAAGTAATGGTTGGACCAACCGAGTATGATGCAATTATATATATGCAATTATGATGCAATTATAAACATAAATAAATGTTGTTTAGAACACTGCATGCGTTTATAATGACCCTACATTCTGACGGCGAGTAACATAAAAATCGTTCCCGTGAAAGGCAACGCAATCGTCCCTTCAAGACACCAACGCATCGTTGCGCTGATTTATGAACCACATTGGAATGGTCTTCCTTCTCGTTCGTTGAATTCAGTATTGGTGTCATTAGCCATGGTTGCTGAGGGTAACCACTGTCTTCTAAAATTGAAACCAGAGATTCATAATGTATAATTTAACATAAATGTTTTTATAAATTTACCGAGCAACCAAAAGTTTCTTTCGCCTTTTTGGTATAATTGGATTTGGAACGTATTTGTAATAGAGATGATTTACAAACAAAGGCATCATGGGCAGTTCCGCCAAATTTTGGATTTAGAGATAAAATTAATAAATCAGCATCGCATATCTATAATAGAAACTTTTGTACTTATCGCATGTTTTCTAATACACAAATTAATTTACTATTTGGATGTTTTTAGAATGACCACCTTTTCTACACACGTAAACATGTTCGATGTTTTTTATAATTACATGTGGTCCATCGATGCATCCTATAACTCCTGGGAAGCCTTTTTGTTAAAATCTAAAAACATATTACACAAATTATTATTATTATACAAATAAACTGTATAATGTTTATTTGTATAAGTCCATATAATATTAATACATACTTAGACTGTGTGCCTGAGAGCGATTTTTTCGACTAAATGGCCGACTAAACTAAATTAATGTCTGATTCATATCATCCTTTCAAAGGTGGCACTAGTATCTTTTAAATATGCTGTGCCTCCGATTGTAAACTAAATTATGACTTTTCATACGTCATATTGTTTTCAACAACACCGATTTGTTATTATTTAAAATCAAGGAAATAGCAAAAATAAAACAAATATGGATATGGAAATCGTATTATTCATGAATGTGATTATAAACTACAATCGAAATTTAAGAATGAAAATATTTCCTTTTGGACATTTTTACTCGTATGCACACGATAAAAAAATAACAAAAACAAAAAATTAAAATGACAACCAAATAGTTAAGCAACCTCAGCAGGAGTCTAAATGATAAAACCTGGTGGCTAATAGCATAATTACTCATTAATTTAGTTTAGTTGGCAATTTAGTCGAAAAAATCGCTCTCAGGCACATAGTCTTATACCATAGACACATATCTGGTTTCGTAACTAGGATTATGAAACTAAGATTTGCGAGATGAAAACTCAAGACACACTACAATTTCTTTTGTCTTCTCGTTTAGTTTTAAATAGTAATGGAGTAGACATTTACAAAAATGTCAAGATTGACATTTGATTGACTTTTAAATTGTCATAAATGACTTTTCTGTTGACAGAACAGAAAACAATTTGCAATTTGTTCCCGCCAACCAAATATCTCAATGACAAATAGAAAAACTCAAAGGAAACTAGATTTGCTTGGTAAACTGTTAGTGTCCGGAATCTCCATTTTTGATGTATTCGGCGTTGGGAGCACAAAAATGCCTCGGGATGAGAAAAAATATCTCATTCCGAGACTATGTTTAAAACGAGTTGCAAATCATTGTTAGGGGTGACACATTACAACGAAACCATGGTTATGAAAAAAGTAATGTGTCTATAGCATTAAACTTTTTCTCGGTTAATTGAGCAGAGGTTTGGGAAACGATATAAAATATATGATATTTTTCCAATAGATTTCGTTTACGGCATTGCTAACCTCTTTAATGCATCGACTAACAGATGTTTGGCTATATATATATATATATATATATATATATATATATATATATATATATTTATATATATATATATATATATAATATATAATATATATATATATATATATATATATATATATAGTATATATATATATATATAATATATATATATATATATTATATATATATATATATATATATATATATATATATATATATATATTATATATATATATATATATATATATATATATATATATATATATATAATATATATAATATATATATATATATATATATATATATATATATATATATATATAATATAAACTTATATTTTAATTATTTTAATAAAACACGAACCAAACAAAATGACAGACAAATTCCAAAATGGCAGAACTTTTGACAGTTTTCTCGGTTTACAAATACATAGTACTAAAAAATTATCTCGGAAATGGAACGAGAATAAACATTTGTGAAATGGAATTATTCAGCGAGAAAACGAAATTTGAGAAAAATAAAAATTCCGTTCCAATCAAAAAATTCCGTCGAACCGGAATTTACCTACTGGGAAAGAATTTATACGTAATTTCTGTACAAACATTTTTTTCCGGCCTACTAAGGACAAAAGTTTGATGTAAATATTTAAAATTGGGAATTGGGATTTGTCCATATCAAAATTGGTAGGGAAAATTATTCCGCATTTATTTTTGTTTTCAAAAAAATTAACACTAACTTTTTACCTCAGTATGCGAGAAAAAACATGTTTATAAAAAAATTATATATAAATTCTTTCCCCAATTCCCTACTCCCGGTGAATTACCAGAATAGTGCCACAAGAGTGAAAAATAAAGTTTATAGTCGCTTTTCAATATGGTAATGTCGATTTAAGGTGTGTTGTTTTAAGGATATTGATAGGATGGGGTTGATCCGAGATCTAAAATTTTATGTTATGTTATTTTATTTCCCCGCTTCCTATTGGTATTTGTATTGAAAAAAACAAAAATAACATAACATACAATTTTAGATACCGGAATCGACCTCGATATATGGTTACAAAATTAGCTACCATTCACGTACAAGTAGGTATTTACTATTGCTGCTCTGACTAATCTTCCATACATAACTGACTTACATGTCCACTGCCAGCCATCGCACAATTAAACTAAAAACTCGTGTTCCATTCCGAATTCTAATAAAACAAATTTGGTTTCAGAATACATAGCAAGAACTCTGGTTTATCAGAGATTCCGGTGTAGGATGAAATGTTGAAGGAGTAATATAAAGAGAAATAAAGCTGCTTTCAAAATTATGGAACCATTTTGTTTTATTGCAACCCCTAATTTCAAACTCGCTTTACGATTTAAAATACACTTAGATTTTCCAACTCTTCGAATATACGTTTGATGTTTCTCTGATTTTACGTATCGATTTTGTTTCTACTTTTTGTTTAGATTAAATTTAACAGTGTATTAGCACAGAATAGATATGGGCCCTATTCTCGTGACATAAAATTGGTGTTATGTTATTTTATTTTCCCGCTTCCTATTGTAATTTGTATTGAAAAAAACAAAAATAATATAAATAACATAAAATTTTAGATCTCGGAATCGATCCCATTATCCACAAGCGCCGTTGAGTAGACCAAGAAAAAATTACCTATCAACCATTTTCCTACCTTTTTTTACGACTCTGAACTGTAATTATATTAATGTTTAGTAATATTTATATTAATATATTTAAATTTTAATAATTTATTAATATATATTTCAAATTTAAAACTCAAAAATATCAAATTTTTCCTTCTATTGAATACCATGCAAAAATTTTCCCTACCTTTTCGCGAAGCAAGATAAAAAAATGAGTTTTTCCATAAAAAATCGTATTATGACGTTTCTGAGCACAGAATAGACAATATTACAAGATGTGCGGCAAAAGTAATTGCGGCAAATTTCTCAGTTCTACATTTTTGTTATTTATGAATTTTTTTTTAACTTTTAATGAAAAGTTATTCTGAAACGAATTCACTTAAAATAAAAAGCTACAAATGATTTTGTATGTCAAAATGTATTACAGGTTTACCACTTCTAACGACATCTTTGATATGTATTAAATTTAGAATAATTTAAATGAAGCTGTTTATTTAACCAGTGATTTATTCTGGTTTAAATTTGTGTGCTGTCTGTAGATATAATTTTTTGTTGAGTTTTTCTGCACATCGTAAATGGCATTTTCGTAAAAGTGTGAAAAATTATTACATATCACTTATCAATTTATTGAATATCACTCCTGTTTTTCGGAGATTTGTGATTCACTTATTCTATCGTTATGTGATGTCTCAATTGATTACGAGTTCTTTAAATTGAATTGAAGTGGTATTTAATTGACTTACACACTTCTATTTAATGTTTATGACGTCGATGAGGTCTTTGTCTAATTTATGAAAATTAATTCTTTGCACTTGTACCGCATGACGTATGTAAGTAATTTTCTCTCGCTAAATAAATTTAAATTGTTATTTACTTCCGATTCCATTCTTACAAATAATAGCGCATACCCAACAAATTTCTTGAAGTGACATCATATCTAATAAAAGAAAGTGTTTTTTTTTATATATTTATCATATTTAGTTCTTGTTTGACATAATACATAACGCGCGCCTCCCATAAGTTACAAATAACTCTTCTATACGGATGGTCTTTAATAACATCGTTTATGACAATATTCTCGTTCATAAATCTCAAACAATAATGGATCGAATAATTAAATTAGTTTTCTAGTGCTGCAATCTGATTATGTTCGTAAAATTAATTTCATATAAAGCTCATTATTGTGAGAGTCACTTAAAAAGGGTTTGACTGACTTTATTGCGTAAAATAGGTTAACCTGTTATAGTTCTGAACTACTCCATATAGTTCTGAACTACTTCATACTGTTCTGAACACTCCGTTATTATGCAGAACTATACAGAACAACGATATTACAAGAAAACCATACAACTTTTATGATGGATTGTTTTGCTTATAAAGGGTGATTTTTTTGTGGTTAGGATTTTCATGCATTAGTATTTGACAGATCACGCGGGATTTCAGACAAGGTGTCAAAGAGAAAGATGCTCAGTATGCTTTGACATTTCATAATGAATAGACTTACTAACGAGCAACGCTTGCAAATAATTGAATTATATTACAAAAATCAGTGTTCGGTTCGAAAAGTGTTTCGCGATTTACGTCCGATTTATGGTCTACATAATCGACCAAGTGAGCAAACAATTAATGCGATTGTGACCAAGTTTCGCACTCAGTTTACTTTATTGGACATTAAACCAACCACACGAATGCGTACAGTGCGTACAGAAGAGAATATTGCGTCTGTTTCTGAGAGTGTTGCTGAAGACCGTGAAATGTCGATTCGTCGCCGTTCGCAGCAATTGGGTTTGTGTTATTCGACGACATGGAAGATTTTACGCAAAGATCTTGGTGTAAAACCGTATAAAATACAGCTCCTGCAAGAACTGAAGCCGAACGATCTGCCACAACGTCGAATTTTCAGTGAATGGGCCCTAGAAAAGTTGGCAGAAAATCCGCTTTTTTATCGACAAATTTTGTTCAGCGATGAGGCTCATTTCTGGTTGAATGGCTACGTAAATAAGCAAAATTGCCGCATTTGGAGTGAAGAGCAACCAGAAGCCATTCAAGAACTGCCCATGCATCCCGAAAAATGCACTGTTTGGTGTGGTTTGTACGCTGGTGGAATCATTGGACCGTATTTTTTCAAAGATGCTGTTGGACGCAACGTTACGGTGAATGGCGATCGCTATCGTTCGATGCTAACAAACTTTTTGTTGCCAAAAATGGAAGAACTGAACTTAGTTGACATGTGGTTTCAACAAGATGGCGCTACATGCCACACAGCTTGCGATTCTATGGCCATTTTGAGGGAAAACTTCGGAGAACAATTCATCTCAAGAAATGGCCCGGTAAGTTGGCCACCAAGATCATGCGATTTGACGCCTTTAGACTATTTTTTGTGGGGCTACGTCAAGTCTAAAGTCTACAGAAATAAGCCAGCAACTATTCCAGTTTTGGAAGACAACATTTCCGAAGAAATTCGGGCTATTCCGGCCGAAATGCTCGAAAAAGTTGCCCAAAATTGGACTTTCCGAATGGACCACCTAAGACGCAGCCGCGGTCAACATTTAAATGAAATTATCTTCAAAAAGTAAATGTCATGGACCAATCTAACGTTTCAAATAAAGAACCGATGAGATTTTGCAAATTTTATGCGTTTTTTTTAAAAAAAAGTTCTCAAGCTCTTAAAAAATCACCCTTTACATAGATTCCTATTAAATCTAAATTATTTAGTTTAAAAAAAAATTAAATTTTTAGTTTTAAATTGGACAAATTTGCAAATATCTATCGCGAACTCTATTCGATTGTTTTCAAAAAAACGCAGCTAATATTCAAGATGTCTATTGAAAGCATCATGTTGACACCTCAAAAACCTAGTTCTTATAGGTTTTAGTTCAACCATTTCATTAATAACCAGTAGATAGTCGTCATTCGTATCCGAGCTGGCGTTTGACTAGCGCAATGTCTGGTCGTTTTATAAAACTTTGGGAGTTGAAAAAACAGTAAATTGTTGGAAGAATGTCCAGTGTGTGTGTGGATATCTAGTAAGAACATTCAACTAGTGTTATTTTAAAACGAAATAATGATTATTTTATTTCAATTAAAATTTATATAGAACATATTTATTAAAACTGAGTTAGCGATAAAATTTTATCAAAAAAAAAAAAAAAAAAAAAATTACATTAAGGTTTAAACACAATGTAAGTATTCGTTCCATCACTTCGTTTTTTCCTTAAAATGTCAGTTTGCATGGAAAGGGAAATATTAACACAATGAATGGAGGGGAAAATATTACGTTTTTTATACAAAATGCCATTTTGAAAACGAGCGAAACGGATGGAACGGTACATTGTGTTGGAACCTTTATTCTTCAACTATTCGTCAACTATTTTATTTCCCCCATAAATTGGTGGTATAGTTATTTATGACCAAATTAGGGTTCGCGATCTCAGACGATTTCTCGAATGCGAATCCTAATTCGATGATTTTCAATTTTTTTAATGAACTGTAGGTCGATCACATGCAAAAGTTGCGTTGCCAATTAATTAAAAACAAAAATGTTTATTTCTTATATATCTCTATTCTGGGAGAGGCACTCCCACGATTATACACTACAAATACTAGTTTAAATTTAATAAGCTCTTCATTAGTGTGCTAGATGTCATTATCAACTTTACCAGTCGTCATGATTAAATTATGAATAAAATTTAAATTTCGCGACCCAAATTGTGGGCCCCTTTAAAAATACCATTGATTATCAATGCCTGGAATAGACTAAACAACAAATAATTAGTGTTTGTTTTTGGCTTAAAAAAATAAATAGGCTCTTAGAAACTTATATTCGAATTCCATTTTATAGAAATACATACTTTAGGCTTTATTCTTATCAAAACTGAAACAATTTACAAATAATACACTACTGCGCAAAACGAAATAAGCAACAGTAAAATTTTTAGAAGAAATACCCTATTTCCAAACGCTTTTGTACCTTGGCGAAATGTCGGTTTACAATTTTTTTACTATTAAAATGTAGGAAATTTAGTCTACTTTCCGATGCTGGGTTCTGTTTTTTATTATTTTTATGATTTTTTTTGAGTCAAACAAAAATGTTTTTAGGAAATTTAGACAAACACTAATTATTTTTTGTTTAGTCTATACCAGTTAAACAGAGACATCTATATTTTAATTAGAATAATGCCAATTTCACTAGCTAAATGCATGCCACAGAATGGAATTCAGCAGTGAAATTTTCATTTTCGTTTTCGGTTGTTTTATTTTTATATGTAAAATTTCATTTCACTTACTAAAAGTAGTATTTGTATATCACTATGATACTGTAAGTTATTTATTCATATTATAACTAAAGTGCGATTTAGATGATGAAAAAATGTTGGCCCAGCAAAATGTTTGCTGTGTGTTTAGAGCTGCACACAATATAAATTTTTCGCATTAGTTGAATTGAGAAAGAAATATAAACTGCCACAAATAATATTTGTTGCCATAAAATATACTCGGGTCGATTATATTTTATGGCAGTATTTTTATTTTATGGCAGCATTTACTCAAAAAAAAGAAAAAACGCACAACAAAATTTTTGCACAATGTTGTTCTTTTCTTGTCATACACACGAAAATTTTAATATACCAAACTCTTCTTTTTTTGCTGAACCAAAGCAGGAGCCCGAATAATTATCGAAAATTTATTTTTTTTTCATCCGAAATTTCAACGTAAATCGGATGGGAAAATTGTACTAACAACAATTCTATACTGCTTTAATACTGTTTTCTTATTATAAAGATCAATTTATTTGTAAAATTTGGTCACCGATATTGAAAATATAGAATTCAGTTGATCTGCGCTTCTTAGATACATAGGTAGTTAGAATGTGTATTGAAGCAACCAAAATAACATAACATAATAAACAATTTTAGGCCCCGGATTTCGTGCAAACTTACATTTGTCATAGTCTTATAGATTTATTCGTTAATTTTTTCTTAAGCCAATTTTAAGAATTTTTGAAGCCACAAGGAAATGTTTACTTTTATTTATGTTTTAGTTTCGTCCTATTTGACAATCAAAACGAAGCTAAACACGCAATAGAAAAAAATATATCCTAAGAATGTTCTTTTCTAAAGTAATGGTAAGTTGTGTTTTCAATAAGCTTTTTTCGCAAAAATAAAATCCATAATCTTGTGTCTGGTTTCGTTTTTTTTAATATTTTGACCCCTTGAGCCCGTGAGAGTTAGTAAAGCTGTTAGTCCCTACAATCCAAATTCCAATGTGTACTAATACCATAAAAAATACTCCTTAGGGTGAAGGGTGGACCATTTCGAGAATATAGGACTCTTATTTCATAGAATTAAAAATGCAATGCGTTAAATGCAATAGTCTCATCTGTTCGAAACTGATTGTTGTGATTCTTACACATTAGCCATCTATAAGTCACAAATCCAAAATATGTATGGTTCTGATCTTCGGAAATAACTATAATTTTCGCACACTTTTTTGTACACTTGAATTAAATCATCATTTTATAAAAAATACTTTATTAGTAAAAAGGGAAATGAATATGATTCATTTTTAATAACGGAAACTGTGATATTGTAAGCGGAAAAATATCATATTACTTATATAAGAATATGGTTGGTATTGTTATCATAGAAACACGCAGCTAAATTATTATTTATACAAATAAAATAAAAGTTGTATTAGAACTTGTATTATATATACCGTAAGACAGCGGCGCTTTGGCGATAATGAAATAATTAAAAAATTATTGTTCGCTTGCCTAAAAATAAAACATATAAATTAAGTGAATATAAATTGTCATATGCGTATTTATTTTATATAATTACGTGATTTACTTAACCCCCAAATCAACAAAATTAATCACCTTTGATTATATCAAAAGTTCGATGGAAGGTATAAGCAGAAATAAAATTAATTTCTACACAAATTTTACAACAATTGATTATTAAACAATACAAATTTCACTTAAACAATAATCACATTTGAATAAAATAATGAGCTATTATCATAATATATTTACTATACGAATAAAAATTAATGACTAAGATTTGTAAAATACTTTATTTCTTGTGTATACATACATATGATTTTAATACGCATACGAGTTTATTAACAATATAACATTTACTATTTTGCCGTTTTAGGATTTTTATTGTTACCGGTATAAATTAGGCATTCAGTTAGAAGACTGTGCGGGTTTCATGGTCGCAATTTGGCGTAACTCCATTAAGTGCATTTCGCATTAACCAAATGATTAGATTATATCATCTTAATTTTCAAGTCATTTGCCTCGATGCAACGAACTTGTGTTCAATTGAATTTCAAATCAAAAGTTTGAATTACTTATTGTCATTTATTGCGTTTTGTTTTTAATAAAAATATAATGTTAAGATATTTAAATATTGTCACACCTGAAATTTTAAATTCCCCAAGGAGAATAATAAAATTATATTACATACTTTTCATATGTGCATTTGTACATATATACATAGTTGTATGTGTATTAAAAAATGTCTAGTCAAGTAGTTTTTTATTCGTTGGAGTACCTTGCGGCATTTTAATATTCAAGACAATTTCTACATTTATGAATTTTATAAATATTGAAATCAACCCTAAAATACAAAATTTTACACGATTAATCATAAAGTTGTCAATTTGTAAAAGAACAAAACAACTTTATTATACTGCTGAAAAATAGTGTTTTGTGGTTAAAAATAATTAACATAACAATGACTTAACTTCAATTTATTGTAACCGACTGTAACGAAACGTGGGACGAATGAGTAGGTTACTAGAAAAAACAAGTTCCAAAAAAAATGCCAGTCGTTACTGATTTAATTCTGTGAATTATACAGAGCTTCGAACAGTGGTCAATGTTACCAGCTATGGCTCAGGAATTGAATGTGGGGTTTTCCGAAGTTGCATAATTTCTGAAAATGATCACTATAGGAAAATGATCATAAATTTAGGGTAAAGACTAAACTAAACTGGAAAGGTTCAAAGCATAAAACAACTTACCGTTGCAATCATTCGATGATACTTACCTTCCTCCATCCTAAATGCAAAAAGGCTACGATTGAGAATAAAATGAATCAATTCAATTCAAGAAAAATGTAAATAAAAAGATTGAAAAATTGTGATTCGATTTTTTTAAGAACGTATAACGTTAAATGCTAAGTTAAGCAAAACAAAATTGTACAAAAAAAAATTATGAATTAACAAAAATAACTGAAATTTCCTATTTATGACGTCATGATATTTTCTAACTAGCCTTATTGTATTTATTATAAAAAAACGAAAGCAAAATAAAAATCTCAAATAACGGGTGATTCATTTACAGGTATTTTTTTAGTAGGGATTTTATGACAGATCACGTGTGAGTCGTGTCAAACAGTTATGGTATTTTGGATCAGTATTGTTTGACATTTCATCATGGAAAAACTTAGCCGGGCACAGAGTCTGCAAATTATTCAGCTGCATTACGAAAATTACTGATCTACGAGGAATGTGTTTCGTGCGCTTAGAGAAACTTATGGTCCATAAAATCGGCCAGCTGAACGCACAATTCGTTATACCATCGAAAAAATTTCATTATTGGATAATACCTAACCAGAAAGATCACATCCAGCATGTAGTGAAGAAAATATAGCGGCGGTAGCTGAGAGTGTACGGGATGACCGTGATGAATCGATTCGGTGCCGTTCTCAATAGCTTGGCTTGTCATATACAACAACTTGGCGTATTTTAGGTAAGGATCTGGGTTTAAAAGCATACAAAATTCAACTCGTGCAAGAACTGAAGGCGGCCGATCTGCCAAATCGTCGCCGTTTCAGTCTTTGGGCTCTTGAAAAGCTTGAAGAAGATCCACTGTTTTCGACCAAAATTTTGTTCAGTTATGAGGTCTATTTCTGGTTTAATACGTTAATAAGCAGAATTGCCGTATTTGGGCTGAAGAGCAACCCGAAGAGGTTCAAAGCTACCGTTATATCCAGACAAAGCAACGGTTTGGTGTGATTTATGGGCTGGTGAAATGATCGGTCTCTATTTTATCAAAAACGGGCCCGGCCGGAACGCAACTGTGAATGTCGCTCGTTGTCATACGGCCCATTAGCCACAGTTACGGGCAAGATTACGGGCATCATATATGAATAACCCAATATAGTATATGAATTTTATAACCTCCACACTTTGCACTATTTCGTTCGTGGTTAATTTAATTATTTTGGTGGGAATAATAAATGTTCAATATTCACAATTTAGTTTTTAGTTTTAGAAATTTGAACAGAGGTTTTTTGTTTTATATACACATTTTTATTTAACTAGAATTAATGAATTCTTTTAATTTAACTTCTTCACAATTTAATTATTATGAATTAATTAACTTTATTTTTTCGATACATAAATCGACACAAATCAACGAGCAAAAATATTAAAGAAATCAAAAACTCAACTGCCTACCGCACATTCAAAATTTGCGAGAGCAATTTCTCCCACCATTAATGAACGTAGGAAAGCAATACCATAGAAAAATAAGTTTTACATAGATTTCTCATTTGTATAAAACGAATTAAATTCCAATGTCTTGATTGTATTTGTGACTTTACATTGCGCACAATGTAAAATCACAAATACAATCATGACATTGGAATTTCATTTTTATCTTTCGTTTTATACAAATGAGAAATCTATGTAAAACATATTTTTCTATGGCAATACTATTAAATAAATAGCCTACCGGTTAGTAAATCATTTCCCCAGATCAAGTAAAAATTAATTTATGTGCTGTATTTCCCCGTTTTTTACTGTATACGTGTTAATCAGATAGAGGTAGAAACCCTGAAACGAGGAGCATCGATCGTTTCACGAGATTTTTTTAAAACTTTTTCAATTAAATACGAGTATCACGTCAATTGGAAAACGATTACTAACGTAGTACCACAGGCAGTTCTGTTGTGATTTGCGAGTTTTATTTTCATGGCTACTGATGACATACTTTTATTCATTGTTGGTTCGTTTGCTTTCTTCGTCGGCAATTAGAAATCCAACTGGATCTTCAAATTGTACAACTACGTGAATTACATTTTATATATGCAACAAATCGTTGAACCACGGATCATGATGATATAATAATTATCTTAGAATTGGAAAATTGATCCATTATCCGCAGTTGAATGTATTGCTGTTGAATCGAAGCAAATCAATTGAATGTATTGATTCAGTATAATGTATAAATAAGAATCAAAACCTACGAAATCCCAACCTACATGTATTTTGACCCTTGCCGAATCCAATCCTTTTGTTTTTCTTTATTTTTTACCTCCTATAGGCTTTTTTTGTTAAGCGTTTTTATCAATTTTTTCACTGGCGCTTAATCCAATTAAGATATTTTTAAAACTTCTGTCTGACCGTTTAAACTTTCTGTAATTTGGTTTTGAAGTAATGTTTAATTGATTTATTAAATCGTATACGGCGCTCAGGTCAGCTGGACAAGGCATACTGCCATGCAAGGGGCGGTTTTATTTCAAATCATTCCATTTTTTCCAAATCTTCCATGCGTTCATATGCGGTCATTAATGGTGCTGACGTTGACGGTACTCAAACTATCGTCACACAAAAAAATCGCAAGTTTCAGCATAAGGCTAAAAATTTAAACATTGAAGATGGGGCTTGAAATTTTGCTTAATGTATAAATAAAAAACCTTAAGCCTACTGATTTGTTTTGAGCTAGATTACTTGTATTTGAATTTTAGACTTATAGATGGCAAATGTGTAAGAATCTCAACAATCGAACGGATGAGATTATTGATTTGAAAAACTCAGTCTTCTAAGAGAGTTCTGAAAATAAAAAAAATAGACCAATACGGAACAATCACAATAATACCATTACAAATCGGAAAAAAACCAAAGTAAAAACAAATTCTTGTATTTATATAGCCCTAAAAATAAAAAATAAAAAAGTTTGAGCCCAAAAATTGATTTTCGGCGTACCAGAGTGTTTTGGTTCTCTCATATTTCCTTATTTTAATGTTTTTTTATTTTTATTTGTATATTATGCTCACTAATTGAAATCGTAGTCGTAGTCGTAGGACTCGTAGATGAGAAATAGGTGTATAGAGAGAGCACAAAACAAAATTGGCGTAGCAGTGTGTTTTGGTTCTCTCGTATTTTTACTTTATTTTTTATTTTTTTACTTTGTTGCATATTCTTGGGACAAAATTACGTTGCATTTTTCTATATCCTTTTTCCTACCAAACAAATTTTGGGTCAATTTTAGTCCAATCCATACAAATGTGTGAGTAAAAAACATAGTATGTAATGACGTTTTTGATAAAAAATTTCGCTTGATTTGAAGTACAACCAACACAACTGTGTGCATAGTTAGTGTTTTAATTCGGACGAAAATAAGTTAGAAAGGAATGCACAAATGTGTAAGTTGGTTCAAAACACATACCTAAATAAATTTTTGATATGATTCTTTTGCCTTAGTCTCACAACTGTGTGGGCAGGCAGGAAAACGGATATAATGCGACACCAAAAACATCTTCGATGTTAACATAAGAAACGGTACTTTTTATTTAAAGCAAACAAACTAAAAAATAATCCCCGCTCTCTGCAAATTTAGGTCTATTAGTATTTTTTATGGTGAGCAGTTGTGAGCCGTTAAAATGAATTTAATTTATAACTTTATTTTTGTCTATTTCATTATTTTAATGCAGTTGATATTAGTCAAGTTATTTTAAAAACGTGGACAACGCTTTCCTTAACTTGTTTTATAAAAATCACGCCGGGTTTTCTTAGTTGTTAATTGTCGAAAAGAAATAATTTAAATATGTACACAATCAGGTGCTCATATTAGTTTAATTAATTTAGAGAAAAAAAAATCGATTTACATTTAATTTTTAATGTTTGAATTATTTGTATTTAGAAATAATATTTTCGTAAGTTATCAAAAATTCTCCTTGAAGTTTTGCTATATAAAATGAAAATACTAATTTATTTGTTTCTTATTTGTTTTTGAATTTTCTCTAGAATATTCTAGCATTTTGGAATTGCGCCATTACGGTAAGAAGAAAATTACCGTTGATTGTCAAAACATTTTGCTAAAACTAAATATTATGTACTCTATTCGTACCCTTGTTACAAAACCCAAACTATGGAACACTCTCCCTACGTGTCCATAGCCATACCATTGTGACATTATTATTCAAAATTAAACGATGTCTTTTAAACTCATACAGTGGATCAAAAATAAAGTCGGCCACCTACCATTTAATTCTTTATCACAGAATAAATAGTAAAATAGAAGCTTTTTTAAAAAGTCCAATACTTTGTTTAAAAGCTCTATTCATTACCTTACAAAAACACCAAAATAAAAAACAAAATTTTATTTCATTATAACAAAAAAAATCATTAAACAAAAAAAGTAAAAAAAAAACTCAAAAAAGAACTCGGACAGATGACAATACCTACTATGTTTATGGCAATTTTAAAAGGGTAAATCCCCAAAATCAACATGCAATGAAAATATGTATCTACAATTCGAAGAAAATATTTTTCATATTGTGATATCAACGCCAAGCAGTTGCATTTTTACTAGTAAAATAAATATAGGAAGACAACGTGGCCAAACATCTGTAGAAGTTAGAGAACTGGTTATTAAATACTACAACGACCATAAATCTGTTAGTGAAATAGCAAAAATAATAAATAGGCCACACTCAACGGTTCATGACATAATTCTATGATTTAATTTATCGAAATCTCTGGAAAATAAACCAAAATCTGGTAGATCCAAAATATTTTCGTCAGCATATGAGCGATGGATCGTCCACCAAATTAAAAAGGATCCGAAACTTAGTGCTCCGAAGCTTACCAAACAAGTTTCCATGGAGCTGGGAAAAAGTGTAAACCCAGAAACGATAAGATTAGTACTGAGGAGGCAAAACTTTCATGGAAGAGTACCTCGTAAAAAACCTTTCATTAGTAAGCGAAATCGCAACAAACGTTTACAATTTGCAAAAACATATAAAAGTGCCAATTTAGAATTATGGAACAAGGTAGTTTATTCAGACGAAAGTAAATTTAATTTATTCCGATCAGATGGCCAATGTTATATATGGAGACAACCAAACGAAGAACTACGAAAAAAAAACTTACAAGCTACTGTTAAACATAGTGGTGGTTCGGTGATGGTGTGGGGGTGTATGTCAGCTGCTGGCCCAGAAAAATTATGCATTATTGATGGCATCATGGATCAAACGAAATATTTGAACATTTTGAAGCAAAATTTAGTGCAGAGCGCTGAGCAATTGGGAATAAAAGAAAACTTTTATTTCTACCAGGATAACGACCCAAAGCACAAAGCTTAAAATGTTCGACTTTGGTTGCTTAACAATTGCACACATGTTATAGACACACCTCCACAATCACCGGATCTTAATGTGATTGAACATTTATGGGCTGTTTTAGAAAATAAATTAAAAAAGCACGTGATCTCGAATAAAGATATTGATCCTTCTGTATGTCGAAATTTAGTAGAATCCATGCCTAGGAGGCTTCTGGCGGTGACCAAAAACAAGGGCTTACCAACAAAATATTGAATTATGCATACATGAAAACATTTCAAGACTTAGTCTTAACTTAAATGAATTAAATTATAACACTGTCCGAGTTCTTTTTGAGTTTTTTTTTTTTACTTTTTTTATATTATTGATTTTTTTTGTTATAATGAAATAAAATTTTGTTTTTATTTTGGTGTTTTTGTAAGGTAATGAATAGAGCTTTTAAACAAAGTATTGGACTTTTTAAAAAAAGCTTCTATTTTACTATTTATTCTGTGATAAAGAATTAAATGGTAGGTGTCCGACTTTATTTTTGATCCACTGTATTTTCAAAATTAGGACACTGAATTTTCCCAATTTGCTATATTAAATAATGTGTCAAGGCCTATTTTACAAATTGACCATCCTAAAAATCTTAAAATTTTTTTGCTAGAACAGTAGTAGCAAAAACTTGTTTTAATATTATAGGGCAAATTTTTCTCTAATTACATGACAAACTAATCAAGGATGATGTAAGCTATCTATATGCATTTAATTCACAAAGTGATCGTTTTAAGAAAGTCTCTAGTAGTTAAGTTTAATCTCGGCAAGCCGTTTTTCCCGTGGCATAATTAGGTTTAAAAATTGTTTAATTAGCTTCAAACGAGCTTTTGAAATTTTACAGTTCTACAATTTTATTATCATTTATAGGTACAGGTGACAAACTTTATGTCGATGAACTAAACCTGTAATTTATGGTCCTTTAGATAGAATTCTAAACTGACAGGAAGTAATTAAGTATTCTGTTAAACTTTCTAGGGCACATTTTATTTATTTCAAATGGTATTCGATTACGTATTTGATCATAACATACATATATTCAAATCATTTGTGAAATTTGAATTTTGACAGATGGATGGAAAACAGAAAAATTTAATTATGACCATTTGAAATTTTTTTGAAATATATTTAAAGCTAAGAGAAATTTTAAAATGTTCATTTGGAAAAGATCTGTGATTAACTCTCATTTAATCAAAAAGTCGTTTTATGTATTCCATATCTATGCCAAATTATTCCCATTAGGATATCTTTTAACAAATCAATTACTCAAGCCTAATGTAACCACTGCCTGCATTGAGTTGGTTAATTATTGTAGCAGTCATTTGAATTCCGCTCAACATAGGAATCTGCATAGGTTACTTTACTTTATCAAATTTATTTAACAGAAAGCAAATGTATTAACAAGAACAAGATTAGTGCCAGTTGTTAAAAGATATACAATTTACAACTTCATGAACATTTGACTCTCTAGGAGATTACAGATACTTTTTTAATTGTAGTAAAACTGAAACTTTTATAATAATATATCCGCTTAATGTTTTTTAAAAGGATAATGATATTTTATAACTTTTAAAATTTGAACCGACGATTTGTCTAGATAACTACACACTTGAAAACCTTGTGTGAAGGTATTAATACAAACCGTAACACCTGCAATAACTTATTACAAATATAAAATGTTATAAGATATTTTGTTTAAAAAAGGACATGATTTGAATATTAAAACTAAAATTGACATGTCATTATTCATAAAAAAATATGTTTTTAATATTTTTGAGTTGATTTTTTTACATATGTGATGTATACTCGTATAACGATAAAAATCAAATTACTTTGAATATGATGCTAATGACGTTCTAATGGTGCGATTAGAAATGGATTCGATTCATTGTATTTAAAAAAATATTAAATCAGTATCACCCATGTTATTTTTTGTTAATCTGTCTAGGGATTTTTAATATTATAAAGTATAATAAATGGGTTTGTTCTCCATATACCAATAAAGTTTTCGTTATAATGGTTCATAATGGTTGAATAAGGTAGCTTTAGTGTGATATTTTTTAAAATGTACAACAAATACTACACCAACAAATTCATTGATTGTTGGTGGTTGAACATTGAATCTTCAACATTCTTAAAATTTTTGAATATGTAGCATTATTCTTTTTAACTCTTCTTGTTTTTATAAAGCCTGTGTGGAAATACTCTTGTTAATTAACGTCAATTGACCGGATTGGTTCAGGTTACTTCTCGTTTAATAACTATCTGACTTGAAAATTTCTTTTATAATCGATTAAAATATGTAATTGCAATTTTAGCGTGTATCATAATAATTAATTATTTTTTCAATTAATTTATGGTTATAATGTTCAAAAATGCAAAATAGCTACCTCTGAAAAAACAATCAAAAAATGTTTATCAAATAAAATGTGTTGTAATACACTGCTCGTATACTTGAATTATTAATGCATGACAACGCCAGACTGAGACTCCACGTTGCAAACGTTGTCAATAATTATTTGAATGAGGTGTGAACTGATTGAATTCTTAGGTCCGTAGCCATAACTTAATCCCATTGAGTACGTATGGGATATGCTAGGGCGTCGTTTGAGGCAAAGGGAAGTTCCGTTAGATCATCCCCTTGAAGAAACCTTAGATCATCTTCAATCAGCTCTGCAGGAAGAGTGGGAAATAATACCTGTACGTGAGTACATTGCAAACCTGGTGCACATTATGCCAAAAAGAATGCTAGATGCAATCGGCAGATGAATTCCGGTTAACTGTTAATCATATGGGTTTTACTTGTCTGAAAACCGGTATTGACATAAAAACACAGCCACCGCCCGCTTAATGGCTGATAACATATTTAACTCAAAAAGACTGTCAAAATATGATAAACCATTTTGTACAAGAAACATTGACTTTTTTGTGACAGAAAACGTAAATCTAGAAATAATAAATATGTTATTACAGCCAGATTACATTGCTAATGTCCGCCATTTCATTTATCCAAAAATTGCCTCTAAAAATCATGAAAGGATAGCATAATAGTGTAATCTGAATCATACGACATTTTTCTCAATACATATATTTAAAAATGGTATTTAAACAAATAAAATATGACGTTACATTTTTGATTTTGCAACAGCATTGAATATTAATTCTTAAAAATACCTATGGAAACCAAGAAAACACTATTACTTTACAAATTTATATAACAGTTATAACAGTCAGTTCTCATTCTCACAAAATTTTTTAGTCTGAACTTTTGAGTTCTCCAACCGAGTTTCTCCGGAAAATTTTGGGGTCCATGATTATTTGTGATAGAAATTTTTATTCGTTAATGATCCAATAAATTTAAATTTTATCACATGTGGTTGACATTGATATCAACACGAAATACGCTTTAAACTACAATAATATTTTCACTATTATTTATTGTTAATTCACTTTCAGCCACTTATAATAATTTTTCGCACTATTCACTTTCTCATTTAATCTATCGCGTATCGAATTTTCAGAATGACCTATCCCAACTATAGTTATTAATTATGTGCGCACTAAACGCATCACGTGACCATTTAAATATTTATCGCCTCAATTTAACGAAAATTACACATTATTTCCATACATTCATTCCTTATTACTACAAAATAATTTAATTGTTAAACTAACTGTAAAATTATTCTTTTATTCGTTTTATTTAAATCATTTTTACTAATTATTCTACAACATAATTACCGTTGTCGTTTGTTTTGTTTTAATAATTTAATCGAGCATGGAATTTTAATTAAACTACATGTTTAATTAATACTCACAATAATTATTTGCATATGCAAGACAGTTCATAAACTGTCGTGATTTTGCTAAGCTAATTGTTTAAATTAATTACGAATTTTAATGTTATCGTATAATTTCTTCAATTGTGATTAGATAATTTTAAAGCGTCATCGATTTGTTGTGTATCTACATAAAGATTCAAAATGCAAGCTATTTTGCTTAGATTTCGTAGAAATGTTCATAATTTTTGGTTAACCGTAATTCAAAGAAACGTATAGTATTCAATTCGGTTATTTTTTCTGATGCATAAATCGAATCATCGGTTGTTCTGTTTAACTTTATAACTGGCCCTTTATACATACATATGTAGTTTACAAGTCATAATACATAAATTTGTACTTCTTGAGTATTTTGTGTTTTGTTAATTCAATGAAAATCAACATGTATTATAATTTCTATTTCCGTCATGCATCATGAGTCAACATAATTCTGATGAAAATAATAGTGCGCAGTTAGTAATTTATCTAGAAAGTAGAATTCACAAATTCTTCTCAAACACTCCTCTATATAGACTCCCTTACCAACGTGCTAACGAAATGTGCAATTTCCAGATAACTCCAAAAATTCTACAATAACATACATAATTCTAAAAAATAATTTATAGTAATTACAGTTATAAGAAAATTAAGAAGTTACATTGATAATAAGATTTTTCCATGAAGTTCATCAATTTTTTTGCAACCTAAGGTATTTTGGCATTATGTGCGATTGTTAACTGTTACGCCAGATTTTGATTTTATTCAACTATTAAGATAATATATATGTATCCAACGGGTGTTTTTATAGGTTCACATCTTTTAGTTGGCAACACTGTTTTGTGTGACAACCGGTTTGACAGCTGACATTTGCTTTGTTATTATGTAGTTTGATTTGTCATTTCATAATGAATAGTCATCCGACCATCGCGCACGCTGCCAACTCGGCCAATGGGCTGAAGCACAAATTGATATTGATGTTGATTTTCCAACACTGTTTGATGCGTTTTATGGGCCGGCAGAATCATTGGTCCATATGTCTTCAAAAACGATGATGGATGGAATGTTACAGTCAATGGTGAACGATAGAGACATGATTTCTAACTTTTTTGTACCCCAATTTGCCGGCATAAATCTAGATGGTTCCAATCGAACGGTGCTATACATGCCACACAGCGCGGGATACAATTAATTTACTGAAAGAAACATTTGATGAAAGACTAATTCCAAGTAATGTCCTGTTAATTTTCCAGTAATCTAACTCTATTAGATTAATTTCTTTGGTGATATGTTAAGTCACTTGTCTACATCGATAAACCAGAGACGATTGAACACTTGGAACACAATATTCGGCGAGTTATTAGCGAGATACGGCCGCAATTGCCGCGAAAAGTGTGTGGAAATTGAGCATCCAGATTGCGCCATCTATATGCGCCAGCCACGGCAGCCACATGGCCAAAATCATACTCAAGCATTAATGACATAAAATTATCTACCCAATAAAGCTAGTTTCACTGATATTCAAAATGTTTTTCTTTGTTCTATTTTAATTTAAAATTGTGAACTTCTAAAAAAAACACGTACGCACTTTATAAAGCGCTCACTTCCGAAAGCCAGCACAAGCATAAGACCTGTGCTGGTTTTCGGAAGCGAGAGCTGCACCATGACCTCTAACCTTTATTTTGGACCAATTCTGTAGCAAATTTTGTTTACAATATTTTTGTTCATAATATTGAAAAAATTTATCAAAAATGAGAAAGCTTTCTTTAACAGTGTGGTACACGTCTGGTATACAGATTTCCTCCACAGATCACTAGGATCATTCAATTCATGGAAAAATATTAAGAATGAAATTTTATCCAGATCAGCCGAGCCAATCCGTCTATTGAAATTTGTGTAAAACAGTTTTTCTAAAAATCTCCACTTACTTTTAAATTTTAAGAAACTGAACTGGGTCGATATTGTTACAAATTTAATTAAACAACTTTAATTTATAGTCGTTTTCCACATAAATTACCAGGGCTGCCTTTTATATTTTGGGATTAGAGAACAAAAACAAATATTAATCATCGAAAATCGCTTTATTGTTTTTCAAAATATTCCCCATGAAGATCTATACACTTTTGCATGCGTTTGAACCAATTGTCGAAGCATTTTTTCCACTCTGATTGAAGTATCTCCAAAACATGCATTCTGAACGCAGCAACCGCTTCTTCAGAGGTCGAAAAACGTTGACTTCTCAGTTTGTTTTTTACGTACGGGAATAAAAGAAGTCATTTGGTGACAAGTCAGGACTATACGGCGGATGACTCATCAAATCGATGTTTTGAGTGCTCAAAAATGCAGTTGTTTGAGCCGATGTGTGAGAGCTCGCATTGTCGTGGTGAAGAGTGATCAGTCTTCGGCTGTTGGTTTTCCTGATTTCTTGGAAGACAACTGGCAAACAAATGGTTGTGTACCACTCAGAATTGACTGTTCTGCGTTGTTCTAGTGGTACGGTTGCGACATGTCCATTTTTTCCGAAAAAACAGGCGATCATTTGCTTGCAAGTGCTTCGTGCGCGAACAATTTTTGTTGGATTCGGCTCATCTTGAAACACCCATACAGTCGACTGATGGTCATAAACGTGTTTTGAAGCACCGCGATCGTATTTTTTGAGCTTTTCTTTCGACCAATCGACGCGAGCCTTTTTTTGAGCGATTGACAAATTGTGTGGGATCCAACGCGAACAAATTTTTTTGACATTCAAATGTTTATGCAATATTGAATGAATGCTGACCGACCAAATGACACAGTGGTTAAAGCTTTGGCGTTTGGATCGGGGGGTACCGGGTTCGAATCCCGATAGGGGCAGGATGCAAAGTGAAATTTCATTAACAGATTTCGATCTGTGGTGAAATGTAACACATCTATGACCCCCTGTCGGTGTGCAAAACCTATGGGCCGACCCATCTTCCATGCCGGTATAGGCTTGCATGGAGCTTGCAATGTGCAGATGGTCTTAAATCGGTCCTATAGCCGTACGTCCTCGAGTTGGTCGGTAGGCGTAAAGTAAGGACGTAAAAAGCATAACCCCGGAAGAGCAGGGTGAGCCTTGAGCCCCAAAACAGATCGCATAGTCACCAATAAAAAAAAAAATAAAAAAAAAAAATGTATGCTGGTCCCACTAATGCCTAAGGTTGTCTCAATCTCACGATAGGTCACATGACGATCTTGCAATATCAGTTCGCGCACAGCATCAATGGTTTCCGGAACAACAACTGATGCTGGACGACCTTCACAAAATTCGTCTTGGAGTGAACTACGACCTCGATTGAACTCACCATACCATCGATAAACACTGGTCCTTGATGTAGCTTCATCGCCAAAAATTGAATTAAGTTCATCCATGCACTTTTGCTGCCTTAATCCACGTCAAAAGTTGTAAAAAATAATCGCACGAAAATGTTCACGATTTAATTCCATTTTTTCGCCGAGATGTTGAGCTAATGAGTATAATCTCAAAAATGTCAAACTTTACGATAGAACGGTCAGTTGCCAGATTGCAACACTAGGGTTTTCCAATCCCGAAATATAAAAGGCAACCCTCGTATATACTTTTCAAAATATTTGCAAAAAACAAAATGAAGCTGCCATTTCTGGTAAACCGATTTCGGCTAACATCACTGTAACTTCCAAATTTATGAAAAAAGCTTAAGTATGAAGTTTTATCCAGGTCCGTGAATCCGTCTGATCTGGAATTTTATGTATGTCAGCAGGCCAATATATGTTGGTTTATCGCCAGAGAGGAGTTCACCGTTGTTTCGCGAGCTGCATTAAATAACTCTTTCCCTTTAGAGGTTGTAAGTCAAAACCTATTGGGGATCTACAATAGGTATTCTTTGCATTAAAATCACCGCCTTTTATAAAATTTGGTCCTAATGATTTAAAAAGTCGACTGTAGTCTTCTTTTTTTAATTGATGGCGTGGGGGACAGTAAATAGAGGAGATACTGAGTTATCTATTATTGACTGATTCAACTTTTATGGTTTTAAACTTGTATAATTTCTTCTTCAATGCCAGGCACTTCATAATGTTTAATATTATTTTTAATAATTACGGTAGACCCGCCTCTAGCGTTTCCATCTGGATGAATAGCATGGTAGCATTCATAGTCACGTATTTTATTAAATGAAGTTTCTGTTTAATGAGTTTCCGTGACAAGACATATGTCTATTTTTTCAAAGTTTAGAAAAATTTCTAGTTCTGGAACATGCTGTGGTAATCCATTCGAGTTCCAAATCAAAATTCTAAGTGAACTATTCATTAGAATAGTATAGCATTGATGTAAGCTCATTCGTAGCTTCTTGTCTGTCCAGCCACTTGTATATAGCTTCTAGACCACGTTCTTGTTTTGCTAGGCGTACATTTATCGTTTCTATACTTCAAAATATCCTTCCTAGTGGATTTTCCTTAATAGTATTCTGCTGCGTTATCTGAGAGTAGGATCTCCTCTCTGGCCTTATGGGCTCTGGTTGTGACGGCACTCTAGTTGTAGTTGGAGTCCTTTCTCTTCTAACATTACTGTTTTGAATCGATTGGCGTGATTTATTTCTTAACCTTTGCAGTTGTACCGCTACTTCGCATCTTCTATAGTTGGCTGGGTGTTGTCCTTTACAGTGTATATACCTTTCAGGTTCGGTTCGACTATGAGAACAGTCTTTCGCGTTGTGTCTGCCGGCACATTTTACGCA
Organism: Nephrotoma appendiculata; assembly: GCA_947310385.1. Taxonomy (NCBI): domain Eukaryota; kingdom Metazoa; phylum Arthropoda; class Insecta; order Diptera; family Tipulidae; genus Nephrotoma; species Nephrotoma appendiculata. The sequence continues at coordinate 227,601,106 of OX371224.1, forward strand.
CCTAACATCTCTCCCGTAATATCTTTGGGTGTGGTTATAACCTTGGCATTTCTTGCAATGAGGTGTTAATCTCGTGTTCTTTTTCAGTGGTTCTATTTTAACCCTCATATTAGGTATTACTTTGATATTAAATATATTTTCAATTTTTTCGCTTTTGTTGAATGTGAGCATGAATAGCGGGAGCCCTCTTTTAACGATTTTGGTTCCTTGACTATTTTCAACTTTCTCTCGTTTAAGGATATTTACTGCGTCTTCAATTTGCAGTTCTTTCATTTTGAGATCTTCTATTATATCCTCATTTTCTTTCTTTAACTTAGCGATTTCGCATTGCTAAGTTGCGATGCGACTTTTTCTATTTCATTCAATCATCTGCGTAGTTCTGTGATCAAGCTATTTCGCACTTCGATCGAATGGGCATAGCAATGGTTGACTTACCCCAGAATCCTTTGAGTCGGCCTCGTTAGAGGGTGGATTAACCAACTGAGCAGTTGGTATATCACCTGGGGTAAAAATTCCTTTTTGTTGTATACTCATTGCATTATGATGACTGGATATTAAAGCAGCTACCAATCTAACCAATGAAATTGACAGTGGGTCAGTGGAGAGAACATCATTTGCTAGGTTCTCGGTGTTCGGTTATCCCGCCGTTTCCGGGTTGCCAGAGCCTCGTTGGTTAATTAGCAGGGAGCACCACGTGCAGGTGAGGTCGACATTTGGGCTGGTGTACTAACATTGTAAACCCTTACACCCTGTTTACTATATATTTAAAAATATAAAAACATTTGAATAATAAATTAGTATTATTGTTTAGTACATAAAGTGAATATATTAGTGAGACTTCGTGCACACTCAAGGAGAATGTCCATAAAACATACTTGAATCAATTGAACAGGACGTTACGAATTTTGCCTATTACATCAGTCAGATTGCTTGAAAAGTTTCCGACCTGACACATAGATGGTGTCACAAATTACCAAACAATGGTAGAAATCTTTATTTAATTTATCGAAGCTTAAAACTAGTAAAGCATTCATTACTCTTGAAAAGTTTTGTGTATTTAATTTTTCTAAAAACGATATTTCACATTACACGCAAGTTTTAATAATCTAAAATTAAAACTACAAAAAAGCAAAGTCCACTTATTTTACAAGATTAATTTGACCGCGGTACATATTATCAAAACATTAAAATAACTGAGGTGCTTTCCCAAAAGTCAGCAACTTTTGGAAAATGAAGATATGAAGGATAAAATTCAAATTTTCCAATTTAATAACACTTTAACGATTTTAGTATAAAAATAATATGTAAATTTGCAGATTTAAATTTTAAATAACTAACAACCAATTTTCTATTTCTTATCATTGCAGAAATCGACAAACCTCAAATATTGTTTATTATTCCGATCTAGTCGCCATGGTATCGAAAGACTTGAAATATGTGATTCAAAAGATGATACAAAAAATTCTAAAATCATCACGTTAGAAAATTGTGTTAAGATAACTCAAGATCCAAATGAAAATCTAATTAATATTGTTACAAAGACTGGTACTCTAACACTTAACACACAAAATGAAGAAGATTTAACAAATTGGGTCACTGTGCTCAAATCAGTGGCTTTTAAAGAAAAAAATAATACAATATCCCGGACATCAGCCATTGAGGAGGACAATGATTTATATTGTTCTTCGTACAATGATGGAGTGTTTACCGTGAAATTAATACCAACTGAAACAACGATCCGATGTAATTTAGAAATAGGAGTTTATAATATAGAACTGACATCAACCGAAATTTTATTAAAGAAACCAAAAAATGACACGAGCGTAATAGCGAAATGGCCATATCGATTTATTCGAAAATACGGCTACCGTGACGGAAAATTTACATTTGAGGCGGGACGAAAATGCGACACAGGTGAAGGTTTATTTCGATTGGATCATCCGAACCCACAACAAATATTTCGGTGCATAACAACCAAAATGAAAACAATGAAAAAATTAATTAAAGGTGATAGTATGAATAGCTTGGATTGTGGTGAAAATCAGTTAAACGCCGCACTGTCAATGGAAGCAGGGTCACGTAGTCCGCTACCCCCATCACCAAATAACAATCAAGAATTTGATGTTAACGCTATCGGTTCACCATTAAATCAAAGTAGTAATTCTTTGCATACCGGATTTATATCATCAACAGATTCCCTTAATTTGGTGACGACACCAAATGGTGTATCGCCATCTTCCAAGAATTCAATACCGAACAAACCTCCACGTAAAATTTTGGTCGAAAATGGTAAAATGGAGGCCAAATCTAGTGAAAAATATCGAAAATTTCAAAATTATGATCCAGTCACGCCATCCCCTACTTCGTCTACGTCAGGGTCTGTATTAAAAGTTATTGCGGACAACTGCGTTAATTTAAAATCGGCTAATAATAATTTAACATTAATTATACCATCTGAAATCTCTAAACGAATGCAAAGTAACATAAATAATAATAACAACAACAATAATAACCACAAGCCATCTTATCGAGACTACGAATCAATTGAAAATATAACCGAAGCTTGGAAAACTTTGGGTATCGATGAAGTGAAACACACGGAACATGTAACAACACCCGAAGATGATCTAGTCGAATTTGTGTGGCAAAGATCAAAGTCACATAAAGAACTTAGTAGATTGCCCACGCCACCCAATGATAAATCTCCGGAACCGGCAAAACGAAATTCTCCACCACCACCTCCAACCCATCATCCACCTGCACCACCCCCACCTAATTCGGCTAAAATAATTATCGATGATAATGAGGATCATGATGAAAATTATGATCACTTAGAATTCTTTGCCACATCAACGAGAATTAGTTCAAGTTACAAAACTATAATAACTGTAGTTCCGCCTACATATCGAAAACAAACATCTCAACCAGTAACGCATAATGATTATGAACTAATTGGTGGGCCAGACACACAACCATGCCGATTGGCGGACGATAGTTATTTAGGATATGGTGTGCTACGTAAATCATCTTTACCTGCCGGTCAAATAATTACAAATACAAAAATTTTAAATGAAGATGGTTTACTGGATCATCGACAATGTAATGGACTAGACTATGCAATTGTTAGCAAACCGAAACGTGTATAATTATTAAGGCAAATTTAAACTTTTTTAAAATTTGTTTTGTTTGTTTTAATAATTTTTTTTAACTGACCAAAGAAGCTCATATGATCTGATTGTTATTATTTTATTAGTAGAAACGGGGACGTTATGTAACATTAATACTACATAAAATACATATAATTTTTTGAATCAATTTTTTTTTGGAATGTCTGAGCTTTTGTAGTGTCTAACGTATTTTAAACAATTTGTTGATTTTAATTAGAAGAGTTAGCAAACCCTTAAAAACCGGACCAGCTGAAATACATTTATTCCACTACTTAATTATTGATACGCTGTGCAGAAACAATCGTTATAAGGCGCAAAATTTTAAATACCTACAAAATAAAATAAACAACAAATTTTAAAATGGAACTGACCACCAAAATTTTGATCAAGAAACTATATTGAATTTTATAAGTACGAGAACTTTGTAGTAATATATTGGCAAACAAGAATGGTTACATTCGCAAGTTAAAATGGTTTGAAAATTCGAAATGATTTGATGCACACTCTCTCTCTCTCTCTCTCTCAGACTAAAACGACACTGTTTTAATCTGTAATATTTCTTATAGTAACCGCTCTAAGGCAATAACAAAATCAAAATAGTATGTGCTCTATTATCAAATTTTGATAATAGAGCACATACTATTTCTTCTTCAGACAGAGTGTTATTTTATATTTGGTTGTCCATTTTATCACAAGAAGTCACCATTCTTATATAATGCTTAATGGTAATAGTATGTAATAATTATGGTAAAATATAGAACCGAAATTTAGGCTCCCTGAATTAAAAAGGCTGAAATTATAAAGGGTGACTTAAGAAAGGTGTTTTTACATATATGAAAAAATGGTACTTTTTTATGTCATATTTTTAACAAATTTTCTGACTTAACAAATGTGTTTTACAAAAACAAATTTAATTAAAAAATGACACAAGGAAGACATATTTTATGTCATTTTACAAATATATTTTTTAATTCATTTTCAAAATGACTTAAAAAGGCATATTTTATTTCACATTATAAACATAAAATTTACATTTGTTTTTAAGACACATAGAAATGCACGCGTTTCATTAATGAAAATATAAAACATAAATAAGTGGGCTTTTTATGCCATTTATAAACACACATATTATGCTTTTTATAAACACACTTCTTAAATCATTTTCAAAATGACTTATGATATGCATTAATAAAGTCAGCTTTTTTTATTTCATATTCATTTAAGAATTTAAGTCAATTTTAAAATGAAATAAAAACAATTTGTGCTATAATTAATGGTTTAAATTCATTTTTAGCCTCACTGTTAACTTTTGTCACTTATAAAATTGAGTTAAATTGCTTCAAAAAAGCACTTGTAAAATTTCCTCATAGTGACAATATTTATTAGTTTTTGGAATATCGATTTGGAAATATTTCTTCTTCAGTTTCTTTTTTACAACAATTGAATAGTTGTAAAAAAGGAACTGAAGAAGAAATAATATTTCGAAATCGATATTCCAAAAACAAATAAATATTGTCACTATAAGGAAATTTTACAAGTGTTTTTTGAAACAATTTAATTAAAAAAATAAAAACGCTGGTTTTAAGTCAGAAAAAACAGCATTTTTAAGTCACCATTTTTTAATTCGGAGAATCGGAGAGCCCGAAATTTAAATAATTCGATTGCTGCTAAATTTTCTACATTCATGATTAACATTTTAAAGCAATTTTAATTTAGGGCAATTTACTAAATTAAATTTTTGCTAAACTTAATGTTGTAGTAGTTAGTAAATCACACGCATCTAAAATTTAATTTTGCAAATTGTATTAACAATTGTTAGTGTAGTTTTAATTATGTTACCATAATAAACCTATCATCTGACAATATAAATTGACACACGGTACTTCCATCCTTTAAACCTATTCGCAGCACAAACATTATTTCAACCCGTCGATTTTGTTAACCATATCCTATAAAAGCCATGTAATTATATACATATATGCCAATGCGAGTTACTTTATCGAATCTAGGTTATATCATTAGATTTAACAATCCCAGAGTATTATTTATAAATGCCATGTTTTCTTTAAATATAAGAGTAAATAATATTATATTTTTAAACTTATTAAATGTGCCTTATAATTGACATTTATCAATTGAATTTGTTTTTATAATATATAAGATCAATCTCTTTTTAAATTAAAAATTATTTTATTACTTTTTTAAATAACATGAGACCATAATATTATAAAAATATTTCAAATAGATTTGTACATTCTGTACTTACTTTATATTATTGTAATTATCATTAAAGTATTTAAAACTTTATTTTTGTTTGTTTAAATCGTAACACAAAATTATTGTATGGAAAATTTTTAAAAATTGAATAAATTATACCGAAATTATTATTTAAATATCAATACATATAATATTTGTTTTACTGAACTATGTTCGAACGGATGTAATTTATAACCGGACCGATTTAATATCCATCTTTTTGCGTTTACGTATGTGGAACGTGGACGGTTACAAATAGACAATCTTCTTACTATAATATTAATACAAAACTCGTCATATTATTTCACATTTTAAAATGCCCATTCCAAACCAATACCCATTCATTGCTTGTTCGAAGATGTGCATATCCATACTACGGTTTCCTCTTTACCAATAAAATAAATAAATTTTATTAGTTACCGGATTCAAGTTACTGTAGTATGGATATGCACAATGAGATTAAATTCGACATTTTCTCAAAAGTATGTACAGAGTAAGTAAAAACTAAAAGGTTTCTAGAGAATAACTATCTATTTCTATTTTGCACAAATAACTACATTTATTTTAAACACATTACAGGATTTCACATTGTAAACTGTGGATCGTTAACAGTGTTTACACAAGAATTTACTTGCATTTATTTACCTGTGGATTGCTGTTGAGATTTTTACATTTTCTGCATTTGTTGGTGTATTGTTTCAATTGTAAACAACATCAGTGCATATGTACAATTAATTTCGTTATTTAAGTATTCCTCTTTCATTGGAGTACCACATTACAGCAATATTTTATGCGACAATAGCTTGGACAACGTATATAATAACAAAGAAAATTAGAACCGCAAGCTGGTGTCGAACTTGCGAGCCTTGGGATGATAATACTGGGCACAGAACCTAATCGAAGGTAAATTGGTAGTTAACGTAAATGAGTATTATAAATGAATAAATTATATGATGTTGTAATTCATCGGAGTATTATTTAGAAATGAAACTGCTCCGAAAAAAGGTAAAGTATAAGTATGTATATATGTATATATGCACTGTCAATCATTTTAATGTTTACGTTGACGGATTAGAAATTAATATTATTTCGATGGTGTACTATTTAGTTATTTTCTTCACTACGGGGTTTAAACTAAAATATGCGATAGTCAATAGCCGTATTTCTTGACGCATTATCTGATCCAGTTTAGGTCATGTCTAATGAAATAGCGTAAACGCGCTTACTAGATTTCAAATCAGAGATTATGGTTGAAAACAAAATATGGATCAAGTTTTCTATATAAAATTTGAATTGTCCGGATTAACGGTTGTCATAAATGAAGCAAACATGTTGTAAGCCGATTAGGCATAATATTGAAAATTTGTTAACTAGCAAATTTGAAATCCTTCATGCTCGTAATAATGTAACCTACTTTAGATTGGACAAAAAGTTATCGTGAACCTTTTCTTTAGAATAATACCAGAAAAAAACATTGTTCATTGCATAGATAGAAGATGCCATTCATTTTGAAATTAAAGTTTACATTTTGAAAACATTTATAATGGCCGTAAGAGTAAATTGCACAATAGAATAAGATCAAAATTGAAGATTTATAATTAATTTAGAAAATATGTAGTTGCATTGTGGAAGTAAATAAACAACGGTTCCCAGCAAGAATGTTAAAATGTTATTGATAAAATTATTTAATTGTTGCTTAAAATTAAATGTTAGACAATTTAAAATTAACATAATCGTCAGCATTAGAATATTTTTTACATTTTAAGTAACCATCTTCTGTTGGAATGACTGTGTGAAAACCGTGAGTTCCTTTTACTATTTTTAAATTTTCAAACCCAGCGGCTAATTTGATTTGCTTGGATTTATGTTCTGCGTCTAAACAAAATCTAAAATTGATCTTTGTCTTCTAAGTTTTAGCCCATCTAAATACATCATCTGCATTGGTTGTAGTACTGTCGTATTCCATTGTCAGACTAGCTCTGAGCGCCATTCTTTTGATGGTACCACCTACTCAATCTCATGGAACTTTATAATGAGCTGTTCAATGATTCACAATCAGCTCCAAAATCGTCTTTGTGTTTTAAGAAGTTCTTAAATATTTCTTAACATAACTGTAATATAATAAATGTTAGATAAACTGGATATTTTAATATTCAGGAACTGCATCAATTTTTCGATGAATGGCAAGGCATTCTTGGCAAGGTGTAGTGATGTAATTAGCGCTCTAAATTTTGGCAAATTACAACAGGATGAAATTACACCCGGAGTCGCTTGTTTATTATTTCAATGAAATATTTCTACTGCATTTTGCATTATAAATGCATAATTCTCCTCGAAATGATATGAAACTATCACCTCGGTAGACTTCAGCGTCAACGTTTTATTTTTAAGAAGCTGAATTGCTGAAGGAAAATGAAGTAATGACGAACTCAGCATCCTCGCAGTCATATTCCTAAAATGTATTATTCAAATATTATTTAAAGTTATCCAGTCCTAGGCTGCTTTCACATTCTAGAAGATACATGTTGGTGTAGGTTCAGCACATAATATAGATGAAATACAATCCCGGTAGTGTGCTATCTTTCCATTAGTAATAGCAGAGACAACATAAAAGAGATATTTCATCCTATGTAAACGTAAAAATTTATATTGTGTATTCATTTTCTGTATATACGTATACGCAGTTTAACGAAAAATCACAGATACAACAATTATCACATTGGATACATTGGAATTATTAGAAATAATTTTGTTTTAATATTTTAGTTCAAATGAAAAATCTCTTTTGATTGTCTATGGTAATAGTTTCCATTTTGGTACTATAAATAATTAATTTTACATTTTGATGTATGGTACACACGCTGACTGCATGCGTCTACAATTACCTAGTTGCACACAGTAATTAGGGCGAAGCAATGAAAATTTGGAAACCACATATTTTTTCTCTACGCACTGTTGCAGCCTCTTATACCCCTCGTAGCACTCTTTCAATGTACCCATCATTAGCCGCTTTTACACTTTATTAGCTACAGAATACACAGGCTAAGGCACAGAATAGATATTATCCAGAAGCGCCATTGATTAGACCAAGAAAAAATTACCTACCTTGTTTTAAGACTCTGAACTATAATTATTTTAAAATTTATTAACATTTATATTAATATACAATTTAAATTTTAATAATTTGTTTAATATTTATTAATATATAATTCAAATTTAAAACTCAAAAATAACGAATTTTTCCTTCTATTGGATATCCTTGCAAACAATTTTTCCTATCTTTTCGCGACGCAAAATAATGAGTCGATATTTTTCCATACAAAAATAGCGTTATCCCTTTTCCTGTCCGGTAACACAATTGGGTGGGTACGGCAAAAGTACCATGTCAAAAATTTATTTGAACCAACTTTTTATGTTTTTGAACCAACTTACACTTTTGTGCATTCCTTTCAAACTTATTTTCGTCCAAAAAAAAAACACTCACATAACTATACATAACTATACACACAATTGTGTTGGTTGTACTTCAAATCAAGCGAAATTTTTTATCAAAAACGTCATACATGCTATGGTTTTTTACTCACACATTTGTGTGGTTTGTACTTAAAATGAGCCAATTTTTTTTTTGGTTGAAAAAGGGCTATGATGTTTCTTCTAGGGTGACCAGTGGCACTATTCTGGTAATTCCCTGGGAATAGGAATAATTTTTTTTTGTAGCAGCTATTCCCCAGACAGCTATTCCCCAGACAGCTATTCTCCAGACATTTTTCCTAATTCCCCGTTTTCCAAAAGTTAATTCTTTCAATTGGGGAATAAATTTACGGGAAAATAATTTAATCATTCGCGGTCGATACGCCATCGCAATAAAACAAGAAAACAAATACATAACTACAAATAATTGACGTCGTTTAATTGACTTTTGTTGATATTTTAATTGAATTTTACTTAAAAAGTAAATTTTGTTTGTTAAGGTGAAAAACTGGATATTGATATTTCCAATTTCTATTACCAATTTTTACTATAAATTTTCAGCCATAATATAGCTATAAGTAAATACAATAATCAATTAAATTAAATTCTTCTTAAATTAAATTCTGCTTCAAATTTGAACTCACACAATTTATTTACACAACACAATTTATTATACAACACAAAATTAACAATTAATTATTACAATTATAACACACTTTTTAATTATCACTTTAATAATCGCTTTAATAATCACTTTAATAATCTTTCTATTTAACCTTCACTGTATCACGTTTAAAATAAGACTCAGCATTCCACGTCAATGTACGCCTTTATATACAAAAATATTTGTTTCTAGAATAATCCTAAATGCGCATCGAGCAAATATGTTAGTATAGAAATGACGCCTAAATGTTGAACCAAATCATAAATGCAATTGAACAATTAATGAAATTAAGTTATTCTATTCTAATCTAGGTGTCACCGTAACACTACCCCCCACCTAAGCATGTTCGTCCCGAACAGGATCCAGATCACCTCCTCCGTAGAGCGCCAAGCGCTCTAAATGCACCACCTTTGGTTTACCTTTCCGTCCTTTCTGTATGCGATAAACCACGTCGTTCAACCTTTTAATGACAGTGTAAGGTCCTTCCCATGTGGGTTGCAGCTTCGGTGATAATCTCTTCTGCCGGTGCGGGTTGTGAAGCCATACCAATTGCCCTTCCTCAAAGCCTTGATTGTTTGCTCGTATGTCATAACGAGCTTTCATTCGATCACTTGATATTCGAATTTCCTCCCGTACAAATTGATGTATTTCATTAAGTTCCTCTTTCATCCGGTCGACGTAATTCTGTTCGCATAGAGCTGCTGATAGAACAGCCCCAAACTTTAAATCTCCCGGTAATCGCAAATTGTTCCCAAATATGGTTTTTGCTGGTGTCACTCCTGTTGTGTCATGTACTGCTGATCGGTAGGCCATCAGGAACATCGGTATATGTCGATCCCAGTTGCGTTGGTTCCTTTCCACAACCTTTGCTAGATATTCCTCCAATGTGCCATTGAATCTTTCCACCATACCGTCCGACTGTGGGTGTAAGGGCGTCGTTCTTGTTTTATTGATTCCAAGCATCTGACATATCTCCTGAAATACCACCGATTCGAAATTCCTTCCTTGATCCGTGTGAATTTCCATCGGTACACCAAATCTGCTAATCCAATTGTTAACCACGGTATCAGCTATTGTTGTTGTCTCTTGATTGGGTATGAGATACACTTCCGGCCATTTGCTGAAATAATCCATTATTACTAGCACATATTTATTTCCGCTCTCGGTGGTCGGAAATGGCCCCGCCACGTCCATTGCAATTCTCTCAAATGGTACCCCGACATTATATTGTTTCATGGTTCCACGGCTTTTTCGTGCTGGTTCATTTACTGCCGCACATTGGTCACATCTTCGACACCATTCTACTACTGACTGTCTACATCCGGGCAAGTAGAAACGTTGCCGAATTTTGGCTAATGTTTTATTAATCCCTAGGTGACCTCCACTTGCTCCTCCATGATACTCCTTGGGGATTTCCGCTATCCGATCTTTTGGCACCATTACCAACAATTGTTTTACTTTACCATCCGTGCTTTCCCACTTTCTTTTAAAACATCCATTTTCTATGTGAAGGCTATCCCATTGAGCCCAATAACTTTTTACAACGGGAGTTTTGTCGGCTATCTCACTCCATGTGGGCCGGTGTTCCTTTTCCTTATGTTCCATGATGAATGACAGGTCAGCATCCCGTAATTGCTCTTTCTTGATCATTTCATCAGTCCATTCCTCATCAAGTAGCACTTGCATAAGCCGAATATCGATGATGTTTTCCTTACCCACGCCCACAATTCTTGCATTCCGCGGGACATGGTCTTCTTAATAATACGTCGGCATTTCCATGTGCGCTTCCCTTTCGATGTGCAATATTTGCTTCATCTGTCAAGCTGTCACCGCCTCTTTCTACTCTCGAAACTTGGATGGACGTTATGGGGCAATCGGTTGTGGGAGTCAGCTTTTGCTCCTTCAAGCTCTTTTTAACGACTCCAATGTCGTCCGACCCTCCTTTCTGGCCTCTCTCTGCTCCTCGTTTGGTCTACGCTTCATAGGAGATGGCGATCTTCCTTGTTTCTTCTTAATCTCCCAACAGTCCCGTGAGATGTGACCCATTCTATTACATACCCAGCATTTAATCCTGCTACTTCCATATCTGAACCTTGGTGTAGCCCGCTCGGTGTCCATTCTGGAATCAATCTCCACTCGGCGAATTTCCATTGCTGGTTTGACGATGGTTTGTGCAGTTTCGTTTGTTAACGCACAAGCGATGGTTTCCGTGAAAGTTGCCTTAGGTGACATCACCGCTCTGCGCGTCTCAGGATCTCGAATACCGTCAATGAATGCATCTACAATTTTAATTCGCTCCATGTAATCGGCCGACATATTTGAATGTGCTAAATGCGCGAGCCGCTCAACTGCCGATGAAAATTCCTGTAGCGATTCTCCTCCTCTTTGGTATCGGCCCTTCAATTCCATGCGATAGATTTCTCGTTTGTGATCACTTCCGTTTTTTCGATCTAACACCTTTATAATTCCCATGTAAACTTTCCGTTCCTGCTCGGGAATAATTTATAGTGTTTCTGCCGCTTCGCCTTTAAGAGCCACAATTAATGCTGCAACACATTGTTCTTCAGTCCACTGATTTTGCTTAATGGCCGTTTCGAATTGGAACTTAAAAATACTGAAGGATGTTGTTCCATCAAATGTTGGTGGTTTTATCTTAACTACATTAATCGTCTGGATCACTTGATGTGTCGTTCCATTCGCCTTGACATCTTGGAGCTCCTTCTCGAGACGTTGAACCTCCCCTTTAACATTTTGAATTTCCGCGTGTACTTCTGTTTGTAGTTTTTCCACTTTACCGTGTAGTGTAGAAGATAACTCCAGAAACCTCTCGTCCATTTTCTTTTGGCCATCTTCTATTTGGTTTTTAATGTCCGCCCCTTGTTGCTCCATCTGCTGTTTCATGTCCTGGTTCGACAATATCATTTGATGTTTAATGTCCACCCCTTGTTGTTCCATCTGCTGTTTCATTTGATGTTTAATGTCCGCCCCTTGTTGCTCCATCTGCTGTTTCATTTCCTGGTTCGATTGTTTAATTCCCTCGTTCGATTGTTTTATTCCTTCCAACTGTCGTCCCATCATTTGATTTATAGCTGCCATTAACTGCGATAAATCAAAACTTCCAAATGGGTTTTGTGCTACTCCGACCACCGTTTACACGTCCTTTTCTTTCTGGTCCACACTGATCTCAACCGGTTTTTCTTCCTCGAAATCATACTTGTCTGGATTTACACCTTCCTTCTCCATGGCCTCAGGTAGTCGCTCCACCAAACTAGCTTTTGTGCCTTCACTGGCCAAACCTCGTTGTTTCAGTTGCTCCTTTAATTGCGCAAGCTTTAATTCGTAGAGAATCATTTTCCTTATTATTCACAAACCCACCGCTGTCACCAATTGCTACGATTTTGCCTTTACCCTCCGAATTTGACTCGTTTGACAGCTTTCTATATTCAATTTAAATTCTTTGATTTACACTAACAAAACAACTAGAGAAAGCAACAACAACGTAGTCATAACGTGTCGTCATCATTTGGTGTATGCGGCCTGTAGTTTAGGAGGCATTAGTTACACTAACAATCCCATGTTAATTTTTTTCTTTCGCACCACTACTTATTAAAGTAGGGTGCACATACAATGAACACATATATTCTAATACAACTATCTATAGTGTAGTTTTTTCTGTATTCGTTCAATGCCTTCTAAACTACTGGCCGCTTACACCAACCAGTGCACCTAGAATACTACAGGACACACTGCTTTAAAAATTTTGCTATATGACGTCAATTTCTGTCGACAGTGCTCTCTTTGGCTATTATAGGCAGCACTAAAATTAAAAAGATTGTTTTGAATTTTTGTGTTTGCTGTCATATTGATAAGAAAAAATGGTAAACAAACAAAAAGAAAAATATTTTAGTATGTAATATGTTTTAATATTATTAATAAAAAGCTATTGGTAAAAGTATTAATTCATAATCAAAGATAAACATGTTTATCTTTGATAATAAATGAATGACAGCAGCTGTCAAACGAGTCAAATTCGGAGGGTAAAAGAGAACGCATATAAATCAACGGGTCGTATTTAGAATTTGTTCAATCGAAATTAAAAACTACACAAATTCACAATTATTTTTATTCCAATTTAGTACGGATTTTTTTTTTTTTTTTCGGTAAAAAATTGTACTTATGGTATTCCAAAATAAAAAATAATTATGAAAAAATAGCGCGTATAATATGAACGTAGTAATAAGAAAAATGCGATACTATAATATAACATATGATTTTATTATGTTTACATAAAGAAAAAGTCCAACAACAACAACCAAAATTCGTTTCTTAGATTTTTTTGATTTATAACTTAAATTAATGATAATTTTATCACAAATCACTTTGCTTTTAACACAATTTTCATTTTATTTTATATAAATACTTATAAATGGTAAGGAATTTTTTTCGAATTTTTCGATGCGCATTTTGACAACACTTCACAAAGCACTTCATTGCAATATTTTAATGTTCAAAGTTTTCAATATTTATTCACAAACTACACAAAATAACACGATACACAAACTGTTTTATAATATTTTTTTTTAAAATTAATAATATCACGATTAAGAACACAAAATTTAGCGCGTCACTTTTTACAACAACAAAAACTTGTCCGGTTAGCTTTTTCTTTGACATCTGAGATCACCATATGCATTTTTTTATAACCATCCTGTTCCCACATGCCTCAAAAGAGATTGCAAATATTAAATTGATTTTTATATGGGAAAAAATAGTTGCTGCTCTGGTTAATGTAACTCCATATATTATATAGCTAAAACACCAAGTACCTCTAATTTAACCTGACGCTCCTGTCCATCTTGAGTAGTTGTGCCTAACGAAATAACACCAACTTCAATCCGTTTACCTGTTCCGACTAATAATGTCATATGCTGATGAAGTGCTACAGTGCATACAGCTCGAAGTCATGTATACAATCCGTTTACAGAGATTATCTACCTTAACCTATTGCACAACATTTTGAACATTAGTTTGGCATGCCCAGTGATAAACAGTTTTAATAAAACCGATGGTGGATGTAATGAACCCTCGAATCCGTTGCAAACGAAAACAAGTCGCGCTTGAAAGCCGTCTGATATCCATATATAACCACCAGAATGTGGAAATTTTGTTGCATCCGAATACATACCATTCACTAAGAATACTCACGAAACTTAAAATCGTCTTACTTAAATTAATAATTAAATTTTCAAAGTATTATGTATAAAATCGCGAATAGTTTTGGAAATTTCCTAATGTCAAATTGTTTGACAATTACGAAAAAAAATTAGTACACTGTTATGATTTTTGATCGATTTAAATTTTTTTTTTGTTTTCAAATTTTAATGCCACCTATAATTTTTTTTTAAACTATTCTACCCTTTTCCATACAAATCAAGGTCAAAAAAAACGGTCGAAATATTTTCATACAAAAATCGAGTTATGTCCTTTCTGCTTGTTAATATATTCTGTGGTAACTCTATTAATAAAACACGGGATTTTTTTTATTTCTTTTGACCAAGAATTGAATTCCAAATCCAATTCCTTGGCAAATGAAATACGCTTAAAAAGTAATTATGAAAAGAAAAGTACGTAGTTATATGAACGTTAAGCACGTTAAGAAAAAAGCGACATTGTAATATAACATGTTTACAAAAAGAAAACTCCCAACAACAACCAAAATTCGTTTCTTAGATTTTTCTGATTTATAATTTATATTAAGGATTTTACCATAAATCACTTTCGTCTTGGTAAACTTACTGATCGTTTTATAATTTTTTAGGTGTGTTTTGGCAGCTTTATTTTAATAAGAAGTTTTCAATTTTTATTACTAAATGATGCACTACTACACTATGCACTAACCATTTTATTAAGACATTTAATTATTTTAATTAACAATATCAAGATTTTGTTAAGAGCGCTGTTTTTTTTGACATGAGACCGCCATATGCATTTTTTATATAACCATCCAGCTCTGGCTTGTGACACATGAAATAGCAAATTTTCTATGAGAATTTTTCTAACATTCGTTTTCATTCCATAGTAATAGTTCTATGGGTAAAATACGCAGATAAACGCATCGAGTTACCGCAGTGTGGAACTGTGGAGTGGCATTTTGGGAAAGAGGAATTTTTATAACGTTCAGATAATTTTATAAGGTTAGAGGATCGGTTTATGAGAATGGCATACAAGAGAAATACGTATCCAATAAAACTAGACCAACTATTAAGGGTTTCTTAAACATCCATTTTAATTTCTTTTTTCGGGAGTATTTCCTCGATTTGAATTGTTTTGCCCTTATTCACTTCATCTTTTGTTGGTTGTGTTACCATTTTACGTTTTTTAGGGGGCAACCAGTTCCCTTGGCCAGCTGCACGCTCAGATTCCTCTATACTGTATGGCTGATCTTCTAAATTTTTTAATCTACGCTTGTGAACCTAAAATTGAAGATAATTCAATGTAAAAATTGCTAGATTTCGGAACTTATTGAATGAGCACCTTAGTTTTAAAATGCGCATTTAAAGCTTGATCATCAATAAAGTATTTAGCACAATGTACGCAATAAAATTGAGCGAAACCAGGTTTATCCAAATCCACAGCTTGATTAATTAACTTTTCTGGTTGCTCTTGAAGATCTTTATCAATCTAAAAAAAAATGAAAAAATAAATCACAAACAATTTTAAGGTTATGTTCATCAAAACGCACTTCATCCAAATCCTTTTTGCGACTTCGAGTTCTCCACCGTCTTCGCAAATGGGTATCCCCAGAATGCATTTTCTTGCGTTTTTGTGGCATACCCATTTTGAAATTTAATTGAATAACTTTGTAGATTTAAATAGTGTGGAATGAACGTACGTACAATCGTTCTGTTATATGTTAATGGGTCGTGGGATTAATGAGCTTACTAAAAAGAATATGACAAATGTCAAAAACAAGTTTGACACAGTGGGTCTATTCACTGCAAAAATGGTTTTTGTTATGCGCTTAGTTAGAAATGTCAAATAGACATCGGTGTTACTTGGTAGCAACTTTATCGCTTTATTGTTACTTGGTAGTAACTTTACGACAAGTAGTCATTTTATGTCAATTTGTATTTTTTAAATTATATTCATAATAGCTATATACTATAGTTTGCGTGTCTATCCCTTTTTCAACCAAGAAAACAAAAAAATTGGCTCAGTGTTAGTCCAACCCACACAAATGTGTGAGTAAAAAACCATAATATGTAATGGCGTTGTTGGTAAAAAATTTCGCTTTATTTGAAGTAAAACCAACACAACTGTCTGTATAGATATAGTTTTTTTTTCGGTCGAAAATAAGTTAAAAAGGAATTCACAAATGTATAGTTGGTTCAAAAAACATAAAAAACTAAATTTTTGACTTGGTACTTGTGTCCTACCCTCACAATTGTGTTAGTAAATCACTAAAGCGCTATAGAAGTCTGTCAATAATTATCAATAAAGAGAGTATAATAAAAATAATTATTATTTCTATGATTGCGGGCCATGGAAAAACTAATAAATAATATTGCACATATTTCCAAATTAAATATGTTATCTTTCCAAATTAAATATGTTATATTGTTATATATATATATATATAAATATATATATATATATATATATATATATATATATATATATATATATATAATATATATATATATATATATATATATATATATATATATATATATATATATATATATATATATATATATATATGTATATATATTAATATGTATATATATATATATATATATATATATATATATATATATATATATATTCCCAAATTAAATATACAAAATAATTTTTTTTTTTTGAACAAAATTGATTTTTTTCTCAATTAATACTGAAATTCCGTATCCATTTTGAAAATGGCAAAAATGACAGCTGCAACTTTCATTAACAACACTCTCAACTGCAGCTTAAAAATGTCGTTTGGTGTCGATGAGACAATTGACAACCTGCAGCTTCAGTGAACACAAAAGTTGTCGTTTGGTGTCGGTAACAGCCGAAGCAGTGAACGACAAATAGTCAAAAAAGTAACTTAGTCGCGCACTGAACAGACTCAGTGTAGTCCCAAGTATAACAAGATTCGACTTTTTTGTCATATTTCGAAGTAAAAACTTATATTTAGTTGACAATGAGTATTTTATTGTATAAAAAAATATATAAATAATACACATCTAAATTATATTATAATTAATTTTCTAATTATTTTTTATTATTAAACAATGATTTGATGATATTATTCCTTGATTGTAATATCCCTTTTTCAACCAAGAAAACAAAAAAATTGGCTCAGTTTTAGTCCAACTTACACAAATGTGTGAGTAAAAAACCATAGTATGTAATGGCGTTGTTGATAAAAAATTTCGCTTTATTTGAAGTAAAACCAACACAATTGTGTGTATTGATATAATGTTTTTTTTCGGACGAAAATAAGTTAAAAAGGAATTCACAAATGTGTAAGTTGGTCCAAAAAACATACAAAACTAAATTTTTGATATGGTACTTTTTCCCTACCTTCACAATTATGTTAGTAAATCACTAAAGGGATATTAAAAGTTTAAATATTTTCCATATAGCTCATATCAAGTTTATTATTTCGCATTTATTTTCCACTTAATAATTTAAAACTGAACTATAAATTAATTAATTTATACAAAAAAAAATTTGAATAGATGTAAAAATAAATTTTGGTGTAATTTTATTTAAATTAACGCACATCTTTAAATTTTTTTAAGAAAATACTTTTATAAAATTACGTAATTATGTCGTGAACCCCAAGTATAACAAGACTAAACTCAAAATTGAGCTATCGTATTTGCTTTCGAAATATTAGAAAAAAGTCGAAGAATCAATACTTTAGTATTGGTGCGTATATGTATACTGTCCCAACCCAAGTATAACAAGACGAAACTCAAAATTGAGCTATCGTATTTGCCTTCGAAATATTAGAAAAAAGTCGAAGAATCAATACTTTAGTATTGGTGCGTATATGTATACTGCCCCAAGTATTGTATAATAAGACGAAACAAAATAAAGCTGCGTATCGTATTTATTTTACATGTTCACGACATGAGTTTGGTAATTTTATAAAAGTGATTTTCTTAAAAAAATTTAAAGATGTGCGTTAATTTAAATAAAATTACATAAAATATATTTTTATATCTATTCAAAAATTTTTTGTATAAATTAATTAATTTATAGTTCAGTTTTAAATTATTAAGTGGAAAACAAATGCGAAATAATAAACTTGATATGAGCTATGTATATGGAAAATATTTAAACTTTTAATATTACAATCAAGGAATAATATCATCAAATCATTGTTTAATAATAAAAAATAATTAAAAAATTAATTATAATATATAATATAATTTAGATGTGTATATATGTATATATTTTTTTTATACAATAAAATATTCATTGTTCTAAACCTAACTTTTTTGTTTTAATTTACATTTGGACGCCATCTTTTTCCTCTAAAATGTATTTTCAATTATTGCCTTTTACATATGCGTTGCACAAGATCGTTCCCGCCATATTATTTTTTGTTGTTATTGTTCACACATACATGTATACAATTCTATTTATTGAGTTTCGTCCAGTTTCGAATAATCGCGACACTTTTCATACAGGATCTTATTCTAAGTCGAAAGCAAAACTATGTCAAAGTCGAAACTAAATATAAGTTTTTACTTCGAAATATGACAAAAAAATCGAATCTTGTTATACTTGGGAAGTATAAAAAGTCGAAACAAAATAGAGCTGCGCGTATCGTATTTATTTTACATGTTCACGACATGAGTTTGGTAATTTTATAAAAGTGATTTTCTTAAAAAAATTTAAAGATGTGCGTTAATTTAAATAAAATTACACCAAAATATATTTTTATATCTATTCAAATATTTTTTATATAAATTAATTAATTTCTAGTTAAGTTTTAAATTATTAAGTGGAAAACAAATGCGAAATAATAAACTTGATATGAGCTATATGGAAAATATTTAAACTTTTAATATTACAATCAGGGAATAATATCATCAAATCATTGTTTAATAATAAAAAATAATTAAAAAATTAAATATAATATAATTTAGATGTGTATATATGTATATATATTTTTTATAAATAAAATATTCATTGTTCTAAACCTAAATTTTTTGTTTTGCTCTACATTTGGATGCCATCTTTTTCCTCTAAAATGTATTTTCAATTATAGCCTTTTACATATGGCGTTGCACAAAATCGTTCCCACCATATTGTTTTTTGTTGTTATTGTTCACACATACATGTATACAATCCTATTTATTGAGTTTCGTCCAGTTTCGAATAATCGCGACACTTTTCATATAGGATCTTATTCTAAGTCGAAAGCAAAACTATGTCAAAGTCGAAACTAAATATAAGTTTTTACTTCGAAATATGACAAAAAAGTCGAATCTTGTTATACTTGGGACATGTAAAATAAATACGATACGTAGCTCTATTTTGTTTCATCTTGTTATACTTGGGACAGTATACATATACGCACCAATACAAAAGTATTGATTCTTCGCTTTTTTTCTAATATTTCGAAGGCAAATACGATAGCTCAATTTTTGAGTTTCGTCTTGTTATACTTGGGGTGTTCTAAAAATTGAGAAAATATGTACTACTGTTTGGGTCTGTTCACTGCAAAATTTCCTTGTCGTAGTTAGAGCGTGTTTCAATTGGTTTAAATGCCGCATAAAAAGTTAAAAAGTTAAAAATTGTGGTGAATAAAAATGTCAAACTTTTTATCCGCTTCAAGAGCTGATAAAATTTTTATATAGAAAACATTTGGCTGACAAAAATATTTGTTTGTAAACAAAAATTTTCCATGTAACAATTTTGAGAAAAATTGCAATGATATATGTGTAAACTGACCATAATTGACTAATATATATTTAAAAAGTATTTATTTTACATGTTTTCATATTTAAATTTGCTATATATGTTCGCAATTACACATAAAATAAGCAACCATGTTATTGTCAAAATTTTTAACCAGTTGAAACAGATAAAAAGTTAAAAAATTAAAAAAAAATTACCACAAATAAATTTTTAACTTTTTATGCGGTATTTAATCCAATTGAAACACGACCTTAGAAATGTCAAATAGACATCGGTGTTCTCGGTAGTAACTTTATCGCAGTGAACGACATTTAGTCATTTTATGTCAATTTGTCAATTTTAAATTATATTCATAATATATACTATATTTTGCGTGTCTATGGAAGTCTGTCTATAATTATCAATAAAGAGAGAATAATAAAAATAATTATTACTTCTATTACTTTGGACCATGGAAAAACTAATAAATAATATTGCAAATATTTCCAAATTAAATATGTTATATTGTTAAATATACATATATATTCCCAAATTAAATATACAAAATAAATTTTTTTGTTGAACAAAATTGTTTTCTCTCTCAATTAAAGCTTAAGCCTAGTACTCAGTTCGATTTCACGTGAAATTTCCATACGATTTTACCAAAGCGAAATTAGAAATGAAAAATTTCATTTCTATTTTCATTTTGTAGTACTCAGTTCTCCAACGAAAAAGCCAAGTGTGTTCAATACATCAAAGATGGCGCGCATAAACGCTCCATATTATTTTCATGTGAAAATAATGTGTCGGTACATTATTTTCACGCGAAATTTTGACATTTGTTTGTATTCGGCAATAAACAAATCTTTTAATACCACAAATCGATAAATTTTAATTAAAGTTATTTTAATTTAATTTATTTATGTAAAATAAACAAATTCATTTGTGTATGCCTACAAATTTATACGTTAAATTTAAAAATTCTCCAAATAAAATTTCATTTCTATTTCACGCGAAAATAAATAGATTTTTGGAGACCGCGTTAAAATTTCATTTCACTTTGAACTGAGTACTAAGCTTTAGTTCACATGAAAATAATTTGGAGAGTTTATGCGCGCCATCTTTGATGTATTGAACACACTTGGCTTTTTCGTTGGAGAACTGAGTACTACAAAATGAAAATAGAAATGAAATTTTTCATTTCTAATTTCGCTTTGGTAAAATCGTATGGAAATATCACGTGAAATGGAACTGAGTACTAGGCTTAATACTGAAATTCTTTATCCATTTTGAAAATGGCAAGAATGACAGCTGCAACTTTCATTAACAACACTCTCCACTGCAGTTAAAAATGTCGGTTGGTGTCGATGACAACCTAAGCAGTGAACACAAAAGTTATCATTTGGTGTCGGTGACAACCGATGCAGTGAACGACAAATCAGTCAAAAAGTAACTTTTAGTTACTTTTAGTCTGCGCAGTGAACAGACCCTTTGCAAATTGCAAGTGACAACCCTAGTGTTCAGTCGGGCAAAAATGGTAAGAAATATCATATTTTTTATCAGCTTTGCCATTAAACGCACTCATTTATCAATAAAAAGGAACAGCTTTAGTATCGCAGTCAATTTTTTTTGACAGTCTGAACGACGGCGGCGCCACTTTGACCAAAGCGGATATTTTTACAACTAAAATGTGTCTTTGCTTAGCCTTTTGAACCTAACGCCATCTATTGGAATAAAAATGAACCAAAATTTAAAATTTTACGTTAAGCCGTGATAAAATAATTTTCAATAAATTAAACAGCAATTAAACAATTAAAAGTTTCAAAATTTGTTTTAAGTGAAGGCAAATCTCTGCTCTACAATATTGAAATTACCGTATATTTGATTTGAATTTGTTTATGCTTCGTCAACCTTGCAGTCAGAGATCAAATAGAGTATCGCGCATATCGCTTCTTCTGATAGATGTACCACAAATGTTAGCTTAATTCGTTGTGTAAGAGAGGAATCTACGAATACATAGAATCGAATTATGCATTTGATTTGAATTTGTGTATGCTTCGTCAACCTTGCAGACACAGATAAAATAGATAGTATCGCGCATATTGCTTCTTCTGATAGATGTACCACAAATGTTAGCTTAATTCGTTGTGTAAGAGAGGAATCTACGAATACATAGAATCGAATTAAGCATTT
>OX371224.1:227623958-227664958 GCA_947310385.1 Nephrotoma appendiculata
GATTTGAATTTGTGTATGTTTCGTCAACCTTGCAGACACAGATCAAATAGATAGTATCGCGCATATCGCTTCTTCTGATAGATGTACCACAAATGTTAGCTTAATTCGTTGTGTAAGAGAGGAATCTACGAATACATAGAATTGAATTAAACATTTGATTTGAATTTTTGTATGCTTCGTCAACCTTGCAGACACAGATCAAAGAGAAAGTATCGCGCATATCGCTTCTGCTGATAGATATATCACAAATTCTAGCTTGATTCGTTGTGTAAGTCCCTATATTATTTCAAATTATTTTGCATCAACAGAATACAAAAATTTCTTGGGGTGAAGGGTGAACCGTCTCAAAAATTACGAATTTAAATGACGAATATTTAATAATAATCGCATGTGACTTAATAAAATTAATTTTATTTATAAACCATATATTTACATTTTGATTTTAAATTGATCATTTAAAATTATTTATTTTACTAAACATTTAAAAATAGTTCATATGTTACAAATTCAAATTTATTTTATTAATAAAAATATCTCTAAGATGGCAGTCAATTAAATTAACAATTTTTTAGTTAAAATTATAACCACCTAAAAAAAATGTAGAAAAATTTATTCCAAAAGCGGAAAAAACTATAAATAATATATAAAAAATTGAAATTTATCTAAGATGGCGTCTGAATTGTTTACATTTTTAGTTAAAATTATGACCATTTTGAATAAAATGTCGCGGCAGTCAATTTTGACTGCGATACTAAAGGCTAGCCTTAAAATTATTCGTGTATTCACGAATTGGGCGAGAATGTGACTTCCTTTACACTTATAAATGTAGCCTAAAAACGATTTGTGAAAGATTTTAGCGCAATCAAATATGTGCAAATCTCTGCTACGTGAATTATAATTGAATGCATGTTTAAATATGTACTGCCCGGGTTTGTTTTATTAGCTAAGAAAAGATGACATATTAAACTATTGTGAAAGACACTTAGGCATTAGTAAATAGTAAATTTTTGTTATGACAGCGTCAACAATGTTTTGACGCCCAGTGGCCCTATTCTGGTAATTCCCCGGGAATAGGGAATAATTTCTTTTTGTAGCAGCTATTCCCCAGACATTTTTCCCAATTCCCCGTTTTCCAAAAGTTAATTCTGGCGTTTGGGGAATACATTTACGGGAAAATAATTTAATTATTTGCGGTCGACACGCGATCCTAATAACACAAGAAAACAAGTCTAAACATATTTTACTACGTTTAATTGATTTTTGTTGATATTTTAATCGAATTTTACTTAAAAAATAAATTTGTTTATTAAAGTAAAAAATTGGATATTCAAAATTTAAAATTTCCATTCCCCGGGAATTACCAGAATAGGGCCACAGAATCATTTTATAATTATTTTTTCGGGTTTGACATAAAATTATACGGCGTGAAGTTAGGGTCACAAAAAATATCATGATAATTTTTATCATTTTGGTCGGACTGAACACGCCGAACATAATTTTTTATGAAATGCTTTGAAACATATAATTTCTACATTTTATTTAAGCGTAACTACATATATCGCTTTGCTTTGTTTTATATAAGATGAAAATACCACAGAAATAGCCTTACGCTGTACTCCATATACTTATATGTATCTGAAAACACTCCTCACCTTACCTGAATTATGGTTTCAAGAACATGAGAAACGAAGGCGATTCTTTGGAAAAGAAACTATTGTAATTGCTTCAATATAGGAGTTAAATAATTATACATATATTAACCAATTAAATTATAATGTTGTTTCCTAATTACATTTATCTTTTTCATTATTATTTGTTTCTGGTTCTTCTTCTCTCGAAATGTATTCACAGTCACATTGGCTGAATCCTATTTTAACGGATTTTTCACTCTTCTCTTTTAAAATCTCCTCAATATTCTTCTTCCCATTAAGATCAGTGAACCAATTTAGGTTGTCTGCTATTAAATGATTATTGGCACATCCATCACATCTTACGATCACTACACCCTTATTGTAAGCAACTTTCGATATTTGTTTTAAATTTCTTGTGTTGCAAACTTTACAAGTAAACTTTAATTGTATTTTAATTTCTATTTTACCAATTGCTACAGCAGCAGTTGATAAATAGCTCTTTGTATATTGTAAATTCCAATTGCTTCTATCAGGTTCTACATTCTTTGTAAACCCATTTACATACGATTTCAAAATTTGGTTATTTTGTCGTAAAATAAGACTCATTAGATTACGATGATAAGTTTTATATACATTTTTGTAACAATTAAACACTAAATTTTTGTAAAAACCCATTTGAAAAGCACTAAAAATTTAACTTGGCTGACGAAATTTGTTTATATATTAAGCGCAATAAATCAAACGTCACAAATAATGAAGCCGTTTGGTACAATTGTAGTTTTAGTACTGGTTCGCAGAAGAAACGTATTCATTTCGCTTCGCTTCGCTGTCATATGCCAGTACCACTGATCCAAATTGACAGACAATTTTTAATATTGTATAAACAATGAAGGAAACTGCATTTTTAAATTAAAATTTATATCTTTTATTGTGGAGGTAGTTTGAATTAGATAGTTTTATTAATTAAATACTACAAATTTCAATAGTTTAATATAATAATTAGTGTTCCACGTAACTTGAAGTGTAAGTAATTTTTAAAACAAACTTCGGCTTTGATCGATGTGTTTCAAATCGAGAAGAAGAAAACAATTTTTTTATTTTATTGTTTATGTTAATACGTTCCTATTATTTTCTTTTTTTCGTTTGATTTCAGACCGACAAAATGTTGAAATGAATAAATTTTAAATAATATACAAAATATAATATATATATATATATATATATATATATATATACTTACGGAATTCCGAATTTATAGAATTCATGTGCTGCAATATTAATTCGATTACGACAAACCAAATATTTTAGAAATGAAAACATAATTTTGAAAATTAATAATAAAAATGAATGGTGCTATTATTAAATTATTAATTTATTTAATATTGGTTACATGTAATTTTGGTAGCGCACAGAAATGTCCAGATAAATGTTCATGCAAAAAAATCTCCAGTACAGATTCGGACGGAATAAAAGTTACTTGTCAAGGGACACCATCGAGCAAAATCGCCAGTTTTAAAGAATTAAATTTCACAGAGATTTATAGCGAACTTGTTCAGCTGTAAGTATATAGAATTTCATTTGTCTTATTAGACATTCACAATTGTATTTCGAATAATAATAATAATTATTATTATAATAATAATTATACTTTCAGTGATTTGAGCAACAACCAAATAAATTTTATTGATTCTAACGATCTCTTAAATATGACCAATTTGCGTAAATTAGATTTAACTTCTAATTCATTAAAGCAAATTGACGAATTTGTATTTCCGGAGTTAAAGAATTTAGAAAAATTAAAAATATCACAAAACCTAATAGTGCATATATTTCCAGGATCTTTTAATAAACTACCAGCATTGAAAGTGTTGTAAGTATTACACGACTACTAATTGTTCACTAAACTTGTAAACATTTTAAATATTTTTTATTCATCGGCAACGTTTTTAACATTTTATAGTTAAATTTATCACAGTTTATCTAATTCGATGGGTTTCGTTTTCAAATTTTTTTTCCTATAATATACGTTTTGTTCCGATGTGTTCTCGTTGCAATCGCAGCCGAACTAGGTAATCTAGTTAAATTCTAATTCTTCAGTTAATAAGATATGTCTAAATTTAACCGGCATCCACTCCATTTAATCCATTCCCGATTACGAATTCAATATTTGAATCATTTCTAAAATAAAGGCAATATAGAATTGGTGTTAAATATGATTTAATACAGGTTTATCTAACCAAATATGAACTTAACATTAGTTTCATAAAAGCTAGAATTGACTTCTATAGTCTTTGAAGCAAAATTAGAGTTGTTGAAATTTTAATACCTTTTGAAGTATCTATGTAATATGTATGTATGCATTTTAAACTTTCTATTTTAAATGAGAACCTGCTTGTCTATTAGTTACATAGTTTTCGGATTCTTACATGTTGCTGTTGAGTAAAACATAATTGTATTCGTTATTAAATTTTTTATGTTTTTGTAATTCTTACCATTTTTATCTTCTAGGGATATTTCATCAAATCCACTAGCGTGCGATTGCGATCTAGTGTGGCTTGTGCCATGGTCAAATAAAATGTCCGTGAAATTGGCACCAGTTCCAAAATGTGCTACCCCATTTTCTGGCTATTCGTTAAAGAAACTTAAAATAGGAACTGATCTTCATTGTGAATCGCCTTTGCAATCGATTTTAGAAATGAGACCAAATCAAGATCAACTTGTTTTTGAAGGAGACTCGTTAACATTGCAGTGTCGGGCACCCCGAGTTGCGGTAGGCGATCCAAGAGATTCCGAGGATTTACCTGGTGGAGCACATGTATTTTGGGGTTGGTCAGACAAAATTGTTGAAGGGGGTTCTAACGAGAACGTCATATTCTACGATCCGAATGTCAATTTCACCTCGATTCAAATTGAAAACAAACATTTGTCGGACAGCGGTATACTGCATTCGATTTTAAAAATACCGCACGTTACCAAAAATCATACAGGTATGTGGGATTGTCGATTACGTTCGCAACAAGCTAATTCATCGAAAAATATTACGGTTGTTGTGATCTCAGAAGAGACACAATACTGTAGTCAACTTAAGACAAACAATAATAAAGGCGTTTATTATTGGCCGCGCACAATTCGAGGTAAAACAGTACAAATTCCATGTACAGGTGAGGGGCCTATTACTCTATATGCAACATACAAGTGTAATGATACTGGCCATTGGACCAATTTAGATACGAGTACTTGTCCTTATGTTAAGGAAAATACTAAAATTTTGGAGCAATTTTCTAAAGTTAATCTTTCTATAACTCGCGACAGTGTATTGGAAAGTGCCAAACGATTACGTAACTATACAATAATTGATGATAGTGTCCTAAGAGCTCAAAAATTTAGTGACCCTGTTGATATCGTGTTTATAGCAAAAACTATTGATAACTACCTCGAATATTTAAACCATGAAAAAGATTTAGGATCGATGCTTCTAAATATTTTATCACAAATTATGATCCTACCATACGACTTATTTCAAAAGGCGCAAGAAGCTGATGCATCCTGTAACAAGTTACTAAACGCGGCTGAAAAAGCTATCGAATATACTTTGTCAGCACAAGCACAAAAGGTTAATTTGGCGCTCGAGTTTTTTAAAATTGATAAAGGTATAACATGTTCTTGGTTCCGAAAAGAAAATCAAAATATATTTCAATGTAATACGGCACTAAAAGCACAAAACTACGGATTACAAGAAAAAAATATTGATGCTTTAATACAAGTTCCTACTTCAATTTTCTCAAAAAATTTAAAATATCACGGCTCTGAGACGCTGTTGGTTTCGGTATTTCGGAACAGTAATTTTTTCCCGCAAAACAAAACTTTAACAAATTTTAAAATTACATCCGCCATCATTGGCGCTAAAATAATGAATCGATTAGTGGCTGAAAATTTAACCGAACCAATTTACGTCATGTTAAAAGCAGTTCCGTTTCATCATCCATTAAGTCAACCAAGGCCAGTTTGGTGGGACCCTGGCATGAATTCAGGTCTAGGTGGTTGGTCGTTGCACGGTTGCAATCAATCGCAAATAGTACACGAAATGGTAGTATTTACTTGCAACAAACTCGGTTACTACGGGCTAATACAAAATGTTAAATATTTGAATGACTTCATTGATGAAAACGCGGGAGCACGGTTCCGACTATGTCCAACTGCTTTATATGTTGGCGGAGTAATTTTATTTATTACCATGTGGATTAATATCGTAACATATATTGCCTACGGCGATGTAATTCAAATGGCCAGGAGAACGAAACACTCACTTATTAATATGTGCCTGGCGATATCACTATTAATAGCTGTGTTTACTTTAGGTATTTATCAGACTGAAGATCATAAACTTTGTCAGGGAATAGGGGTTGCAATCCACTATTTTTCACTAAGCGTTATACTTTGGCTTTGCGTAAATGTAAGTAACATGTATAAAAGGATGTCAAAAAATGAACGTAATAACATGTCATTACCAACCGATGATCTGCCGAAAGAACACATAGGAAGAAGGCCTATACTCGGTCTTTATTTGGTAGGGTGGGGTATTGCAATGATAATTTGTGGTATAAGCGGTGCTGTACATATTCGGGAGTATGCCTCATACTCATATTGCTTTTTAAAAACCGGACCTGCTTTAAGTGCACTCTTCGTGCCAGCAGGAATTTTTACACTGTTTTTGTTCATTTTATTCGGTTGCATTCGTTGCCACTTGAAATATACGCTTATTAATGGTCACATGTCAGAAGGGACACAAGCGACAGAAAATGTAGACTTAGATTTGCTGGAACCGAATAATGGGCAACCGGCACTAGTCAATGATCGATGTCAAAGTATTAGTATATGTACGCCCACTACTGTGACGAATATCGATGATCAGGAACATTCGCTTGCAACGCAACTGAAAGCTCATATTGTAGTTCTAATTTTATTTATAATGACGTGGTTCGCTGGAGCGATATCGGTGGCTACACCATTTTCTGATAAAATTCTTTATGAAGAGGAAGTCTTTAGTGTCATATATGCCATATTAGCAATTATTTTAGGGTGTTTTATAACCTTCTATTATGGTATTTCACGTAGCGATGTCAGACTACAATGGAGTTCTTTATCATGCTACGATTGCCGGCGTAACAATAAGCAGTGTTGCCGACCTAAAAGTGTGTCTGATTCAAAAGAATTGAATGGTGGCCCCATAGTAGCGTACCACACAACCAATACAATACAATCATCCCGTTCAAATAGCCAAAATTCCAAATCTTATCGACCTAGTAGCAAAACTGGTAGTGAATTTAACTCGCACACTTTACAACGGAATGAAAGTCCCAATGGTGTACAAATCAACAATGTTGGTACTAAAGTTAATTTGGTACTTATGAATCGTCAACAATATGTACAAAATCCAGTAATTGCACCTGGTTCTCAAATTGATGCCCCCATAAATCAATCGGCTGACATATTTTATAACCCTAATCAAATTAACGTCGCACGAAAATTTTTTCGAAAACAGAAGCGTCTAGCGAAACAGAATAATATTGAATTTCAAAGGAATCGAAGTGATTTAGACAATAGAAGTGACACTTCGTCCTTAATGTCTTATCCATCGAAAAACATGTCAATATTTACTGGTGGGAGTAAAGTGAATAATACAAATATCCATATTGATCGTAAAAATTTACACATTGAAAATCACAAGGACATGAAACAACAACAATTGAATCCTAATATTCTGTCAGATAGTTGTAATGAAAGTGACATGATTGGTGATCCAGAACGCTTTGTTCTAGGGTCCGAATCGCTTCGGGCATATACTTCAGGCACTCGGGGAACTAGTAATGTAACGAAAATTGCGAATACGGAATCATCATCTTTGCCTAATAGTCCAGTTGTAGCAAACATTTACACAAATGTTTCTGAAACTGGCAAACCAGAACATGAAATTGTAACAGTTCGCAATAACGATAAACGAAAGTCTGATGATAACCCGTTTTTTGATACAACCCTTGAGGATGTAACCGAAGAAGATGAGGAAAATAATTTGAATAATCCAATTCCGGACAAAAACAGTACATTTATGAATACTTCAAAAAACTTTCGCAATATTGAACTGAGTCCAACAAAAACCATAAATGATGTTATGATGAATGAAATTGGATTGCCAATAATCGAAGAAAATTCGAAAACCGATGATGATATTGAAGAGGAAGATATAATTAAATTAGATAAAAATATGGAATACATATCACCGTCGTTAGAAATTTCGGGTAATCTTCAAAAATCAAAATCATTGGAAAATGTGGCCCACGCAAGTTATAGAAAACCAAAATTAACATCAAATATAATGAATTTAATGGATAATTCTCAGATTCGTTCGATATCATATAATAATTTATTAGAAATCGGATATAGCAACAATGAAAGTAATCATAATAAACGAGCGGCAACAACGACCAATCCGAATAATCACGAATCACAAAGTCCTGTCCTATTTTCTCCTAGTTTGTGTGATATCGATGATTTATCAATGACATCGTCACAATCAATAACGTTAGCACAAAATAGTAAATTAAAAAATCATGATCGAATAGCACATAATATGAATACCGATATGATTAATTTAGATATATTTAATACATCGATACAATTAAGAAATTTAACGTCGAGCCCTACTAGCGAGAGCGACATTAATTATCAAAATTCTGAATTGAGTATACGAAGCCATGGGCTATACGCTCCGCAACCTAATGACCACGATTTAAATTTAACACTGACTTGTGACGATAATTTACACTATCAGTATCAACAATCGGAATTAAGTGACGATTTAGATGAGGACGATAACGATCATGATGATTTATATAATTGTTCGAAAGATTTATTGTTATGCAATAATGATAATAGTATGTTGAACGACAGCCAATCGTCTATTGACGAACTATATCAGCAGATTACGAGGCGGAAAGATAATTTGATGCATCGACATCATAATCCGCGAAATGCAGGGTATTTGAATGAACATGAGGAGGAGAATAGTCAGTGTAGTGTGGTGGCTTCTTATATTGAGCCCATATTGCAGCAGGGTAAAAACGATTAATTTTTTGTTTTCGTTTTTGTTTTAATATGTTTTAGGATCTGACTACCTAATTTAATTTATTTTATTTTTAAGTTTTTATGACAACTTCGCGCGTATATTTTATTATCTGTATCTACATACATATCTTAGGGTGGCCAGTAGGTCTCTTTTTGCATCTACGTCCTCTTTTATTTATTTTTTAATTTTCTGGGCATATCTACTCAAACAAAATTCTGAAATAATTTTATTAGTTACGTTATAATCGTGTATTATTTTTAGCTGGGAATGTAAATTTTTTAAATAAGCTATTTTGGCTAATTTCTATTAAAAATAGTGGCGTTTTCTGGCCAGTTGCGGCATGGCAAATCCTAATTTATAAAAAATTACAACCGTTGGACATCCATTGTTTGGGTTAGTGCAAATTTGGGTGGCCGCATGGGAACAAGATAAATGTAAAATGGAAATGAAGATTATCCCTTCGACATGCCAGTATGCCTCATCCAGCAACAGCATGCGCCTTAATTAATCCGCAAATAACCTGATAATATAACCTCACTGAGGCGGCTAAATGCCTACAGGGGATGTAGTGGCAGCAATATAAAACATTCCTTTTCCGGCCAGATTTTTTTTTTCTGAAATATAAGTATAGTTATAAACAGAACCAGAGATACAGCGACAAGGTACATCGACACAATACATTTGTCTGCCGGTGATGTTGCTTTGGTAAAAACAACAAGCGCGTCAGCGTTGAAACGACAAAACAAGACAAATAATAATAAATTAATTCTAAAATATTTCATTTATCTTTTTATCGACTCTATTTAAATTTTTTCACATAAAATATTGTGTACAATAATCAGATTTGGTTTAAATTCATTAAAAAACTGTTGTAAAAAAATTTACCAATATAATAATCTGACACTTATATTGGTGGTATTGCAGCGCCAGCGACAAAATTAGAATAGATTCTAAAAAAAAAATCGGCGACAATGTCGTCGTCGCCAGCTACATTGGTTGTGTTAGCATCCTATGGTATATGTGTATTTCAATTTGACAGGCGTTGTATCTTGTCGTTGTATCTCTGGTTCTGTTTGTACCTTATACCACGTACAAATGTGTACGTAAAAAATGACAGGCTGTAATGTCTTCCGAATTTTAACGGATCTCAGTTAAATCGGATTTCGTTTTTGAACATAACATATTAATTATTTGTTTTTGATAGCATATTAATTATTTTATTATTATTATAGTTATAGTGTTATTTTTCGGACGAAGCGATTTACGCGGTAAGCACAAATGTGTATGTTGGTTCAAAATACATACAAAAAAACATTTTTGACATAATTCTCTTCCGTACACGATTTTCACCCACATAATTGTGATTGTAGGCCGGCAAAGGGCTATATTAATAGAATAAAACTTCCACTAATTATACTTCAATCCGTTATTGCGTTGATTGTTTTTTTCTTTCATTTTTGTGGCGTTGCTTCTGTCGACTTTGTCAGTTCGAATATATTTTAAATTTTCATGTAATTTATCTTTTGTTATATTGTATTAGTGCACTACAGTGAGAAGATTGTCTGGAGGAGATAAAGTTGTTCATTTTATACAAACACTTATCAAGCTTTTCGATTACTGGAGTTGACCGTTTTAAAATTGGCATATTGTTTTATTTAATAAGAAAATATGAAATATTTATTAGTTGCTTAGCGTGTTCGACACTGAAAATAGTATGAAAATTATTAGGTAATAGAAGATTTAAAATCTAAGCAAAACTTCTAAAACAGGTTTTCGAAATTTGTTAATATAACGCCATTGCAGCTTCTCGAAACTAAATAATGTTTTAGAACTTTAAGTAGACACATTCTTCTTCATTCGATTAAGAATTTTTAGTTTCCATAGGTAAAAGCAGCATACCCACGACTCACGAAATCCGTAGCAACCGATAACTGCATTTAAATCAGATTTTTTCGTTTTAGGCTCAAAAGTTATTTTGGATAAATTTGTTCATAGGATAAACTTTTAAAACTTTAAGACCCGACATTGAAAGGTCATTATAAATTTCATTTATGAGAGTATCTTGGTGTAATCCTCTAATGACCATGATCAACGGTTTTTGCTCTTTAATTGTATATGTATAGAAAAGGTACTTGTTTTCTATTGTGTTTCTTATTTAATCAAACAACATACGTTCACTCTTCTTGACATTCACTTTATTTCTATCTTTTCTACACACTCTTACAATTACTATTCTATTTATAAAGCATTCTTACACGACATGCTCTTTATTGACTATAATACATTATAGAGATATTCATACACAACATCTCCCCCTTTAAGTTTAAAATTACAATAAAATTATACATATTAAAAATATCTAAAATTAAATACATAATATCTATTTCAAAATGCACACCATATAATATAAATTTAAATGTGCTTATAAAAATCCAATTACGAACCTATATGTTCATATTATAATCCTTAAATCTAATTGGTAGCTGGCGTATTCTATTTGACTGACGTTGAGCATCCTCACTTACTTCGATCAATTCTCTATGGCAAACTTCCTCGCGATAATCACCCGCATCACAACCGTGATTAGAAACAACTTGTTCATTCTGGTTACTAAAATCCTCCTCCATAGAAGTCAAAGGAATACCACCACCCGTACAATCGTAATAATTTTTTAGAATCGTTTTTCTTAACTGATTTACATGTGCATTTTTAACCTTATTATTAACTAAAATACCGTAAATAACTGAACTCTTTCTACCTAAAATATATGCCTTAATCCAGTTTACATAATCATCATGATTTCTTTTATCAAAGTACAATACAATTTCTCCTTCCTTAAATTCATCAATTTTTTTATTTAGCGATATGTTCTTTTTAAGAGTACTACTAAATTTTACGCCCTTATTAGTTTTACTACTATCTTGAATCAATTCATTATCCTCACACGTTTTTGAATATTGACTTTTATCAATCAAGTCTTCTCGTGTCTTAATTGCAACTACCTTTTCTTTATTCACTCTTAACATATCCAAATTTGTTTTAGGTTTATAACTAAACATCCGATGAGCAGGAATACAATTTTCTTCCGTACATGGGAGATTGTTATAATTTCTTAAAAACTCTCTTATTGCATAGTTCAAATCAATACTTTGACCAAATCTTTTCCGATCCACTACAAATTTCCTTAATGTATTCTTTGTGGTTTGAACAGCTCTTTCGATCTGTCCATTGCTACTGGGGTGATACGGTGGTGTATTTGTCAACTTGATCTTTCTTCCCTTACAAAATTCATAAAAAGCTGCACTGCAAAACGGTGGACCATTATCCGAAACTAATTCAGTGGGATAACCAAATGTTCTAAAAATTCCTTCTAACTCATGTATGACTTTATTTGCACTTGTTCCCCGCATACAAATAACTTCTAACCATCTACTATACACATCTATAAATATAAGAAATTCTGTACCTTCGAAATGAAAAAAATCAATATGGACTCTTTCCAACGGTTATGACACCTTCGGCCAATTTATATACACCTTGTTTCGCTTATCGTTTTGCGTAACTTGACAAGAATGACAATTCTTCACAAATTGTTCAATATCGTGATCAATACCTTCCCAAAATACGTATTCTCTCGCCAATGTTTTCATTTTTACCATGCCACAATGATTTTTATGCAATAATTTTAACACAACCTCTTGTAAAGCTTCTGGAATAACCAACCGTCCTCTATACAATACACATCCTTTTTCAACTGTCAAAAATTCGTTTTTTAAATAATAATTTTTATATATCTTAGGGATATTTGACTCATCCCAACCTTTCGAAATGTAATCAACTAATTTCCCTAAAATTATATCTTTGTCAGTTTCTTTTCCTACCAACACAATATCGATGGGAACAAAATTATTAATTTCCACGTGATGGATTTGAAACAAACTCTCCTCATAAATATCATCCAATGAACTGATACCTTCAATCGGCAATCTACTCAAACAGTCGGCATTCCCGTTTTCACTGCCTCTACGATACTTTATTTCAAAATCGAAACCGATAAGCGATTAATATACCTTTGTAATCTCGTAGCAACTACACTTGACTGGCCTTTACTCTTTGACAAAATACTCTCTAAAGGTTTATGATCACTATAGACTATCACATGATGTCCAAAAATATATTTGTAAAACTTTTCTAATGAAAATACTACAGCTAGCGCTTCACGATGCACAATAGGATAATTCCTTTCTGCTTTTGATATTGTTCGCGAAATAAAAAAAACTGGGTTTTCCATACCATCTACGATATGACAGAGTATACCACTTATACCCTTATCACTCGCATCGCTTACTATAACTATCGGCTTCTTCGGATCGAAATGTTCTAAAATTCTGCTGTTAACTAATGCTTGTTTGCAATCATCGAACACCTTTTGACAATCCCCGTCCCAATTCCATTGACTACCTTTACACAACAATTTATAAAGAATACTACAATTTTCATTCAATCTAAACAGAAACTTAGAATAATAATTTAACATTCCAATAAACGATTTTAACTCAGACACATTGCTAGGAACTGGTGCTTCTACAATTGCTTTTAACTTATTCTTACAGGGACCGATACCTTTTGACGAAATCTCATGCCCTAGATACCTTAAAGTTTCCACAAAGAAATTACATTTGTCCCAATTGGCCTTAACGTTATTTACTTTTAACTGGTTCAACACCAAACGAACCCGATCACATAATTAATTCAGGTTTGTACCCCCTATCAGGATGTCATCAATGTAACAGCAAGTGCCCGGTATTCCTAATAGGATCTGATCCATTACAGATTGAAAAATTGATGCCGCTGGTTTAAGACCAAATGGAAGTCTTTTATATTTAAATAAACCACGATGCGTATTTATAGTCACTAAACTTTGTGAACTTTCGGACAATTTCAACTGAGTATATGCACCCTTCAAATCAATCGACACAAAATAATTATTGCCCGCTAAACTTGCCAATACTTCGTCTATTACAGGTAGTGGATAATTCTGTGAACGTACATATTTATTTACTGTGACCGAAAAATCTACACAAATGCGTAATTCATTGCCTGGCTTAGGTACCACTACTATTGGTCAAGCCCATTCTGCGGTTGTAACTGGGGTTATAATATCCTTTTGAATCATGCTATCCAATTCCCTTTCAACTTTTTCTCGTACACTAAACGGTAATGTATATGCTTTATGGAATATTGGAATCGCCTCATCTACTAATTGAACATTCTCCTCAAAACCTTTAATACACCCACTTAAATCTCTATCAAACACCGATTGAAATTCTCGTTTTATTTGCGGCAACACTTTCCTGCGAAAATCATCACATACGCTTATTTGTTTCATTTGAAATGAATTTCTCCACCCTGGTTGAAGAACATTCAACCAATTTCGACCACATAAAGGATAAATGACTTTTTTTGTTTTAATAACAACTAGATCTAAATAGTATAATACATTTTTTTTTTTCTTGTTTTACTCTTACTTTGATTTCACCTAACAATTTAATTTCATTACCCGTTAACACGGACAAGGGCAAATCAATGTTTCTCAAAGGCAGATGAGAGAAATATTTCTCATAAACTCCAACACTACACAAGGAGACACATGCACCCGTATCAATTTCCCACTTGACTTTTTGGTCTTCGATCCACAAATACAAAAATTCCACACTTGAAATTCCGAAACTACTACTGTGTTCTATCTTATTCACGTATTGATTTGTATTTTTAGAATCGGAAAAAGAATTTTTAACTTTATGCCTTTCAAATTTGTCACTAATTTCTTGGACTTTCCCACTAATTGATATATTATTTATTTCTAAATCATGGTTATCTTTTAATGATAGGTTGGCAAAATTAAAATTTGAATCAACATGATTACTCGAAAAGTGTTCGCTTTTATTACGTAATGATTCGTTATTATACGACCGATAATTTTTTGATGACCTATCATTTAGATTTTTATTGTACTTAACTATAAAATGTCCCGATGAGCCCGTTTTTTGTGATGGGCATTGTTTCGCCATATGTCCTAAACCCTCACAGTTGAAACACTTGATTTTTCTTCTTCTTGACACGCTTCTATGTCTACTGAAGTTTCTGTTCCTTGACCTTGATCGACCTCTGTAATTATTCGTTGTCCTGTTTACGCTCAATTTTCGATGGACCATATTAACGTTGACATTTTGATTTCCATTATCTAAAACCTCTAAATCATTTTCGATGAGTTCTAAAGCTACTGCCTTCTGTACTATTTGTCTGAAAAGAGTTTTGCCATCCATCGCCATTAGATCCGCTTTGATTCTGCGATTATTCAGACCCGATATGAATTGCGTACGTAAGGCTCTATCCTTATAAGTTCCAAACTCACATCCTTCTGCAATTGAAATTAATTCTACTGCAAAATCGTTTACTGTTTCTCCTTTCTTTTGTATTCTTTTCCCAAACACTACCGGGTTTGTGCACGTCTTTGTTTGCGGTGCAAACAAATCTTTACATTTCTGTACCACATCTGCATAACTGTATTCTTTTGGCTTTTTGGGTTTGCAAGCTTTTATAAGCTTTACGCTTGCATCGGGGCCAATCAAATTGTTTAAAAGCAATATTTTAAACTTGTCTTCTTCAACGTCGTTCAACTCGAAATAATTCTCCATCCTATCCAAATAATTCTCAAAGTTTTCTCCTTGAATAAATGGCTCTAATACACCTACGAAATTTTTTATGTTGGTTCTATGATTTATCGGCTCGTCTATTTGATTTTGACCCGCATTTTGATCCTGATTTTTATTCGCCCCTTCGTCATTACTTTTTGATGTTGTCGGCGCCATTTTTCACGTGTCTTTTTTTTTATATTTTAAGATTTTTTTTTTCAATATTTCTATACTTTATACCTCACAACACGAATTATCTCCTTAAAATCAATTTGAAATATTTTTAAAATTAATTCACACGCCGATGATGCCGGATTTTCTTTTTATTGTTGTTTCCCTCTCGTCGCCACTATTGTGTTTCTTATTTAATCAAACAACATACGTTCACTCTTCTTGACATTCACTTTATTTCTATCTCTTCTACACACTCTTACAATTACTATTTTATTTATAAAGTATTCTTACACGACATGCTCTTTATTGACTATAATACATTATAGAGATTTTCATACACAACATTTTCTTTCAGCTTATCCACAAGAACCTTATGCTGCTCCTTATTGGCGGCATATAATGTGCAATTGTTCGTTGTTACTCTCAACAGCGAACCATTGTAGGATTTAGAAATCGCCCGAAGTGATTCAATCGATTTTAAGTCTTTTATGAGGAGAGGTGGCGTCTTATCAGACTTTCTGGTCGTTTCACGAGTACTTTGCACGTTGTTAGTATTTTTTTTCACCTTTTAATACATTAAATTTACTCCAAATTGACCCGGCGGTCTCTTATGTTATCATTACTAACACCCGATTTTTATTCATTATTTAAAACCGAAGACATGCGTTGTTGTTGATTATTAGCTAAATTAGCGCCCGAGCGCCTAATTGATTTAATTTTTGACTGGTTAGTTTGTAACACTTTCGAATCATCCATATATTTGTTGTAGCATTACTAGACAACAAACCATTTATAATAACTTCCTTCAAAGCAGTGAGGTCCGCAGATAAAGAATTTACTTTACTTTCAATTTTTGATTCGATTTTGGTGTTTGCTTTTGTCTGCAAAACATTTATATGGCTGATCAACCGATCATCAATCGGGAAGTTTTTCGAAGACTGATTAACGTAAGAACATTACCCAACCTAGACTCATTACTTGATTCGATTTTGCCTATACTGCAAATATTCACTTGATTTTGGCAAACAAATAAAAAAATTAATTTTTTTTACTTGTTATTATAAAAGCCAACAGGTGGCGCACACAGTTTAAATAACATTATCACTTTAAAAACATAAAAATAATTTTTTACTTTTAAGTACGACTGAACAATGTTGACTGATGATGACTATATGAGTTCTTCCCTTTTCTTTATAACATTCGATACTCGTTCACTTTTACACTCAAAATTGGGTAACTGATGCTCAAATCCATTTATTGTTAAGTATCAATTTGATCGTTAAATTAGAGCTTTTCGAGCACTCAATCATACAACTGGGGCACTTTGATTCTTTCGTCGTGATTCTTTCCTCGTTTTCTGCCCCTTCATCTACAAACACTGTTGTTAGTAGGTGAAAGGAAAGGACGCGAGGAAAGAATCACGACGAAAGAATCAAAGTGTGGAATGGCGGAATCCAACTGTGGAGTGGCGGATTGTGTGTAACTAACAGCGCATATCCAATAGAATTCCTTTAACTTTTTCCTTACAGAGAAGTATGAAAAAAAAGTTGAGAAAAAAAAATGTTTCCTATGGTTTTTTTCATACTTTTCTGTGAGGAAAAAGTTAAAGGAATTATATTGGGTATGCGCTGTAATATAGATAGCTTTACAAAGGATGAAATATTTGTTTTAGGTTATTGTCTTGCTCCAAACTTTAAGGAAGATTAATTAAGATTATTTTATTGTGAGTGACATATTCACAAACACATTCCTGTATCTTGTTTTCTCATTTATACTGTTATGCTAATGTATATATTGGGGGTCGAGTCAATTTGTAGTTATCTTCAGGTTAACCTTGAAGTTAACTTCTAGTGTTTAATATTGGAGAGTTATCTTAAGGTTTAGTCGATACCAGGTTATAAATGTCAAAATCATTCTAATTTTTTCTTTCAAAAAATCATTCTAATTTTTTCTTTCGAACTTTCGAAAAATAAAAAATCGAAAATATCACAAAAATATGCTGCCGAATTTAGACACAGACGCGCTCGTACAAGAAAAATATGAAAAATCGCAATTTTTATATTTTATTTTATTGAATATTTTTTGTTGTTGTTTTTCGACTCGACTCCGGCCGTTTATATTAACCAGAGTTAACTCGACCTAAGAAATTTTTTGGATTGAGTCGAGTTAACTCCAAGTTAACTTTTGGTGTTTATATTGAAGGTTCAACCAAATATTAAATAGTTTATAATAGTAAGTTATTTAATATATGGTTCAACCTCCAATATAAACAGTATAATTACGTTGTTATACAGGAACTGCTAGAATTATTACTATAAATAAATTGATCGATTCTTGAATAACAGCGCATCCCCAATAGAATTCCTTTAACTTTTTCCTTACAGAAAAGTATGAAAAAAAAACTTGAGAATTTTTTTTTTCTCAAGTTTTTTTTTCATACTTTTCTGTAAGGAAAAAGTTAAAGGAATTCTATTGGGTATGCGCTGTAAGTTTTTATTTACTAGAAAGTTGAAAGACGTAGAAACGATTTATATTTTCGGGTTCTCTCGCGTTTTCGGATAATTCGCGTTGATTTCAGGACAGACCTAGGAATTTCGCATAGCCTGTTGTTCCTATTCACTTAATTCACACTAGGACTTTTGATTCGAGTCTTATTCTTCTTTTTCCACATTTACTTATTAAAACCGGAAAAATGATAACTGCTTTTATAGGTTTAAGGTGGAAATAAACGAAGAATGAGACTCAACTCAAAAGTTCTAGTGTGGATTGAGTGATTAAGACGTTTCTACGCAATTGTTTTTCAAAGTTTTGCCTTTTACAAATTTATATAATACTCGTGTAATACATATGCGTCGAATGTATAGCTTTTGTTAAAGCTTTAATCAGCTGTATAATCGCAAGAAACGTTTGTTGTGCTGCTTTTAAGCCGGTTTACTAGGTAATTGAGAGAAAATTGCTCTGATAATTTATACAATATTGTTTCCTAACCGTCTCTTTTTAACTCCGATACTTTCCAACCTATATTGATGTTGGCTTATTTTTAAAATGTGTTTCTCTTACCAACCAATATAATAAGTATAAATA
Organism: Nephrotoma appendiculata; assembly: GCA_947310385.1. Classification (NCBI taxonomy): domain Eukaryota; kingdom Metazoa; phylum Arthropoda; class Insecta; order Diptera; family Tipulidae; genus Nephrotoma; species Nephrotoma appendiculata. Next base: position 227,642,666 of record OX371224.1, read on the forward strand.
ATTAATAATATTGTCGAATTTATAAAAAATACAGGTTTTCCCACGATGCTTATAATCTATAATATATAGACCTATAATTTGTTAGCTTTTAAGCAATTTTGCCAATATTTTAAATGCTCATTAATAAAAGTAATATTTTTTTATTACAATGCATATTGTAGCAAGTTTATTAATTTTGTCGATCAATAAAATAATGGATTTATAAATACATATGTAATAGTATTAATAAGAAGCGTAAGCTTGATAATATCCGCGTTCCATTGGCGTTAGTAAAGTATTCGCAAGTACCTCTAGCTACTCATAACTACTCAATCAAACTTTTCGTTTTCTTTTGTTTTACTTTTAACTAACAAATTTCCAGTGAACATCTACTACAAGTACTTTGCTAACGTCAATGGAACACGGTAATGAAAGTTACAATGAAATATAGAATTCAACCACCAATTGCTATGTTTTTGAATTTTAATTAAATGAAAGAGGAATCATTTACCCACCGAAAACGAAGTTAAATAAAATCAATAAACCGACAAAGCAATTAAAAATTGTGTAACTGCAACTATTTTATTATTATTTTTTTATTATTCTGTATATAATAATTATGATTCTATTTTTTTTATAAAAAGTAACAATTTAAAAATCATTATACTGAAACAAGAATGTTATATTAATATTTAAGAAAATGATAAGTGTAAATTATTTAGTAATTAAGTTTAATAGTACTTTAAGGTTAATTTTATGTGAGATGTTATTATTAAAAAACAAAACAAATATGTATTTAAATTAATTTAATATAAATATAATACTGCAACATAAAAATAATTTATCGTGTTTCAAATTAAATCGATTTTGATTAAAATTTATGTATTTCAAGAAATATTTTAGGTTTGAAATGATTATAATATTTTATGATTAAAATAAATTATACTAATGAAAAAGAAACAAAAAATACTAAAAAATTAATTGGTCACAAATGGGTTCACTGATCTCAAACTTATGCTTTTAAATAAATATGGAGGTTCCAGTGATTTTTGGCTGAAACTGGTCCACGGCAAATGATAGCTTCCATATGGGCTTTTTCGTTTTTGGTGAATCTTTTGCAAGGGCATAGTATTTCCGAAAAGAACCATAGTTGGTTAAATGAAAGCTACATTAACATTGTCGAAAACTTGGGGTTTTCGTTAGCATTTATTAATGTAAAATTGTAAAATGATAAGTGTTTGTGAGCTTTTCGTAACTTTTTAATATTAATTTTTTAATAAATAAGGAACAAAAAGATGGGCAGCCCATTATCTGAAACACTGGCAAATAATTATTTTAATAATTTTAAAAATACCTCTATTCTGAACAACCAAAACAGTTTATAATAAAAAACCGTAGTTATTTTATTTTTTTATTTTTATTAAAAATTACCTTATAGTAACAATGATTTATTATTTTAAGAATATTAATTTCGGATTACTCCTTCATCAGTTCTTTTTTAACTATTTTTAATTTCTAAAAGTTTTCCTGTTTTTATATGTTTTTGGGGTATTGTTATTGGCTCCTCCTGTTTTTTAAAATAAATTATGTATTATGTAGTCATAAATTCTGTTTGTTTTTGTATTTATTTTGTCATTTAAAAGGTTATTGCCATCAAATGACAAAATAAATACAAAAACAAACAGAATTTATGACTACATAATACATAATTTATTTTAAAAAACAGGAGGAGCCAATAACAATACCCCAAAAACATATAAAAACAGGAAAACTTTTAGAAATTAAAAATAGTTAAAAAAGAACTGATGAAGGAGTAATCCGAAATTAATATTCTTAAAATAATAAATCATTGTTACTATAAGGTAATTTTTAATAAAAATAAAAAAATAAAATAACTACCGTTTTTTATTATAAACATTTATAAGTGACAAAATACACAAAAAAAGAAAATATGGATAGCCATATCAACTCATAACCAAAACAGCGTTTACAAAAACATTAGGTATACCTATATGTATTGGCCTGACAAATGGAACTGATAAACAAACAAACTTGCTTCTAAATTGTATAGATAGTATACATTCAAAAACTTAATGAACATTAGAAATGTAAAAAAATTCAAATATAAATTTTTTAGATTTGAAGAAAGAAAATCCACATCTGTTTTAGATCCCGCGTTCAAAATTTATCGTAAATCAACAAAAACGAAGCAAACCATTGATATTTAATCTAAATCCTTCATAACATAAAATGGCAGCATATTATCATTTAATGTGTAGTAAATACCATACGTATGCCAAATGTAGATTTTGATAAAGAATTCAATAAAATTAAGTATATTGCTCATCAAAACAGATCATCATTGAACGAAGCTTATAACGGATTTTCTAATATGGACACAACTATTTTGTATTCTAATACGAACGCTTGAACGTTTTTCGTGATCTGGCAACGTCAAAGCGTCAGTCATGGTTAACATTTATATCATGGCGAAGTTCACGAACAACTTTAAGTCAGTGAGACAACGCACCGATGGAAGTACCGAAAATATCGCAGTCGTTATGCTCCAGTTCAAAATGAGCTAAATCAGTCGATTCTACGCCGTTCATAGGAATTGGAAATCTCTCGAGCTCATTTTGTGGTGAATTTTGCGTAAAGTTCTTGTCTGACACCCTTACAAGATCAAATTAAGTTTGATGATGGCTTACTGGCTTTTTGACGCAAAATATGCGTTAATAGACAGCAACAAACCTACATGTGCTTCAAGAGACGCGATTACAACCAGAAAATGTGATTGTGTGGTGTGGATTATTATATATTTTTATATTTTATATTTTTACGATATATTTTTTTGTCGATGAGAATAATTGCCATGTTACGGTCAATGGAGTTGGCTATCGTGCCATATTGGAAGACGTTTTGACCAAAATTGGATGGATTTGACATCAGTGATATGTGGTTCAAACAAGATGTAGGTATTTATAATATTTATTTTTAGGAAATATCAAATTATTTCCAACCATTTACGAAATTTTAATAAATTATGTTAAATTTATGTAATTTACTGCATATTATCAGAGCCTCCTTAATATAAGAGCCGTAAGATTCCGCCATTTTTTTCCATGTGCTTTCCATAGAGGGGAAGCTTTTTGTACTTTTTCATACCAACCAGTGTATTTTAGTATTTTTTTAGAAGCTTTTTTGTATATAAAAACATAAATTCTTTGTTTGAATTTTCAATGTGAATGGTTAATTCAATATTCAGGAAAAGCATATTTTAATATTGAGTCTTATTATGTTGAGTTAACGCAAAAACATTTAAATTAGTTTAACACAATTTTTTTTTTTTTGTAGAAACAAGAATTTGTTTATGTGTATGTACAGAAAATTAAAAATTAGTATAGAGTGTTCCATAAAAAAGTCAGCATTATTTTTCCAAAATAAACGTTCGTTAAAAAATGCTTTTGAAGTAGCAATGTAATGTGGGCATTATTGTGTTTTGGGTTCTATTTCAACATTGTTGATGACGGACTTCGAAAACTGTTTTTTCGTTACTTGTTAAAAAATTGATTTTTCATCGCAACAAATTCGCAGCCTATATTGTTTCATCCTGCAGTATAAACAAAACAGAGCTTCACCAAATAAAAATATTATAATTTGATAAAGCTTTTCGCAATTACTAAACCTGTTAAAAGATGTCGCTTTCAAATTAATAAATTAATTCAAATTACCAGTATAGAAATTGTTACACAAATTGAGAGGGGGTCTCCAGGTTAGGACGGTTGTAACGGGCGTGTCTTATAGCAGGCAGCTCGTATAAACGAGTTCAAAGTACGACTTGTGCTTTAAGATTTTGTATCCGTATATGAGCCAACCATGCAAAAAATGGGTAGAGCCACGGGCCATTTATATACTCACAAAAACCATTAAGTTATTAACAGTATACAAAGGCGGCCTTGGGTTATTTTATTGAATTCCACACAACAACGATCCCAGAAAACGTGCACGAACGAAGCTATAAAAATGAAACATGCATAGCCTTTCAAGACCAGTAGATCTGCATAATCTATTGAACCAGCCGGGAATTACTACAATGTATACGAACTGTCTGTCATACACCTTAGCCGAGGGCCTTTAGCATCAAAAATCCTCAATAAATCCTTGTATTAACAAATTCGTGTACATTGTAAGAATTCTCGCCTGGATTGGATCGAAATAAAAAAAAACAAAAATTTGGAAAAATTGTGACATTTTTCTATTATTGTTTTACAGCGCGCAGCAACTATGATGGTGAATATTTTACGACGAACAGTTTTATTTACGCCAACCGAATAATAAATAAAATTTATAATTGTTTTGAGTTTTATTAATTGTGTTAAATTATTGTATTAAAGATTTCGCACTTAACTTACAATAATAATGGTTTATTTTCGTAAATAGTTATTTAATTATTTTACAGTTTTCTGTAATTTCAAGTAAATTTATTACAGAGACATCTGAAAACGGATTTTCAAATTACAGAAAGCTCGGGTTTGCAATCGGATAAAATTGAAGTTTTTTACGTTTTGTTCTATTTTGTAATAATATTTAATTAAGAAAACCATGACAACGTTGATTTTTTGTATACAAAAATAATAATAGATTTTGATGTAAGAATTTTATTATATGAATAATATTATTGTTTCTACATGGTGATTCATAAAATTTTGTTTCAGCTCACGTTTTCTCTTTAATTTTGTTATAAATGGAGAATGTTTAGATTGCTATTAAGTGCATCGTTCATCTCAAAAATTCTGAGGTGCATGTGACCAGAATTTACCAAATAAGTTACATTTTTATAAAACTAAATTTTAAATTGGGTGTAAGAGGAATCCGCGGCACCACCCTTTATTATCTTACTTTATAAACCTACACAACTAAACGGAAAGCTCATTTTTATAGAAAATTAATAAATTTATGCTCCGCTTTAGTTTAAATTTACCAAATAAATACTTTGAATAGTTTATTAAAAATATAAAATTAAAATTTAGATGATTTGTTTAATTTTTTATTCATAAATTCATGTTCAAAAATTTTTCAATTACCACGGTTTCTTATAGTAATTCAATAAAAGCTTCCCCTCTACTGAAAGCTCTCTTTTTAATATTACGGCTCTTCAAAATCATAGATGGCTCTGATATTATACATAGGCTGCGGGCCAATGCTCGGGTAAATCGTACAGTAAAGTAAATTGAAATTTTAGTAAACATTTACCTAATATAGCGGGCCAATTCTGTTGTTAATAAAATATGGTAATAACGGCTTAAAGGGTAAATTTATTTAAGAGACTCTCTTGAATTGGCTCATAGGTAATTATGTAAATGTCAAAAATTGTGTTTAGTTTTGGAGCGCTTATATTTTTACAATTATTGCGATAAATAAATTATAATTACCTCGACGAGATTAGAGCAAAATTTGCATACAAAGCTCGGTCGCTAGTTTTTAATAAAGCAGTTGGAGCTTTAGATGGATGTCATGTTAAAATTAAATTAGGTGGACATTTCAACGAGATCAATATATAAATCGCAAATTGGATTATTCAATCCAACTGCAAGCTGTATGTGATCAAAATTCTAAAATATACAATATGTGTGTGGGCTACCCGGGATCAGTGCACGACCAACGCGTGCTTATTAACAGTGCACTATACAAGATTATTATTTATTATTATTTTTTTTTCTCCATCATCCAGGTTGGGAAAATAAAAATTATTTTATTAATCTAAAAATTCATAAGCTTTCTTCATATGTCGTATATTAATTAACACGAAACGTCAAAATAAAACAACATCAAATCAAATTACCTATTTTTTATATGGTTTACCCAGCTTTTTAGTACAGTATTTTAATTTACTCAACACACTGCTAAAAATTTGGTAAATGTACAATTTACTCAATTATTGGCCCGCAGCCATAACCCAAGTATAACAAAATGGAACTCATTTTGATAGTTCCAACTTTCGTTACACTTTTGAGGTATTTCATGGAAGACATGGAACTCGCATAATATCCAGTTCGTTGAGTTACGGGTTTTTGTTCCACAGTTCATAGTAAAACTTGTAATAAAATGGAACTTGACCATGGAACTTAGTTCCAACAATTCTTCCATAAAAGTCGAAATAAGTTGGAAGTAGTGATACTTGGGAATGTAGTAATACACAGCAAAAATATTTTTTTGGACAGGCACACGAAAACAAATCAGAACAAAAATAAACAAATTTTGACTCAAAAAATTCGAAAAATTTCTGAAAAATTATCAGTTACACAAATGTTTAAATAAAAAAAAAAATATTTTAATGTTTTAAATAATTTTATTCATTAATTTTCACTCATACCACGTTTACACCAGTAGTATAAAAGTATGATCAAAAAAGTATGACGATGTAAACTCAAAGTAAAATACTTTATTACTTTATCACATACTTTTTTGCTATTAAAGTATTGTACCCCAAGTATAACAAAATTCGACTTTTCGTCATTTTTCGAAGTAAAACTTATATTTAGTTTCGACTTTGACATAGTTTTCTTTCGACTAAAAATAAGATCCTGTATGAAAAGTGTCGCGATTATTCGAAACTGGACGAAACTCAATAAATAGAATTGTATACATGTATGTGTGAACTGAAGACAAAACACAATATGGCGGGAACGATCTTGTGCAACGACATATGTAAATGCTACAATTGAAGTTACATATGAAAAGATGGCGTCCAAATGTAAAGCAAAACAAAAAATTTAGGTTTAGAGCAATGATTATTTTATTGTATAAAAAAACATATACATATATACACATCTAAATTATATTATAATTAATTTTTTAAATATTTTTTATTATTAAACAATGATTTGATATTATTCCTTGATTGTAATATTAAAAGTTTAAATATTTTCCATATGCCTCATATCAAGTTTATTATTTCGCATTTGTTTTCCACTTAATAATTTAAAACTGAACTACAAATTAATTAATTTATAGAAATAATTTTTGAATAGATATAAAAATATATTTTGGTGTAATTTTATTTAAATTAAGGCGACATAGCACCTTCAAATTTTCAAAAAATCGAAATTTTTTTTATGATAGAATATGTTAGAATGAAAATTTAAAAACATGATTTTAATGATATAAACATGAAAATCTCAAAAAAAAAAAAATTATTTTATTTATTGCGAAGCGAGCCAAAGTCGTTTTTTACGCGGTTATCTCGAAATGACGAACTTTAAACGCGGTTATTTCGAAATGACGTTTTTCAAGTTGGCGTGCAAGATTGAGAAAAAACTACTTATCCAATCGTTTTAAAATTTTAACACGTTGATCTACATATATTTCTGCTCGGAATGAACTACGGAAGGAAAAATCGGCTTTCAATTTTTTGAGTTACAACTAATTGGAGGGGACAAAAATTCTACATTTTCAAAAAAATGCCGCCATTTTTTTTTATTTTTCAACCAATTTTTTTCTTTTAGTTCATTCCAAGGGCGATTTAATGCTTAATAGAACCCCGTTTTTTTAATCAGACGTTTCTGAGGGTAGTTATGATGCACGTTGCAAATTTTCAGTGTTTTTGGAAAACCCTTATAGCAGACGACCTTGGGCTAAAAAAAATCTAAACAAATTGTTTTTGTACTTTCAGTTAAATAAAATGTCAATGGAAAGTTTCATTAAAAGATCTATTTTTATGCCATTAAAAAAAAAGTCACTGAAAAACTTTTTTTTTTAATTTTGAAGGTGCTATATGCCCTTAACGCACATCTTTAACTTTTTTTAAGAAAATCACTTTTATAAAATTACCAAACTCATGTTGTGAACATGTAAAATAAATACGATACGTAGAGACAGTATACATATACGCACCAATACTAAAGTATTGATTCTTCGACTTTTTCTAATATTTCGAAGGCAAATACAATAGCTCAATTTTGAGTTTCGTCTTGTTATACTTGGGACGTATCTAAAAAGTATTGGTATAATGTTATGCGGTGTGAACTGTTAATATAATATTTTTTAGATACGAAATGTCATTTTAGTCAATCTTCAGATTTTTTTTTGTTTATTGTGGTAAATTTTAACTGTTTTTGTGAAATATATAAGTAATAAACTATTATAATATGTGTTCACACCACCATGGTGTAAACCGAAGGAGAAAAATACTTTATTAGTAAAATACTATTATAATATTAGCTATGGTATAAACGTGGTATCAATCCGTATAGGAACCATGCGCAGATTTTAAGGAAAAAAATACGATATACCCTCCAGGCCAGGCGTAACATTAACGTACGGTTTACGAAGACTTAGCTCTACTAAAGTATTCGCAAACGTTACGCATAAAAGGTACGGATGTGGTACGTAAAGTATATTTTTGTCACATGAGAAGTGAAACAAATTAGCGAAAACTTTTCTATGTGTTAGTGTCTATAAACTGTTCATAATGTGTACGACAAAAACGCTCATAAAAACACAAACGCTCATTAAAACACATTTATGAGCCGTATTTGTGTATCTTTGGCGAATCACCTGCGTGTGACTTTTACGCTCGGTTTAATTCGTCGGAATTACTTTATTGTCAAATAAAAAAACCAATAATATTTTCATCTTGTATTTATTTAAATAAAACCTATCTTAATTAATATAATATAACAATAAAATTAATTTATAAAAGATTTTTAATTCTGCCGCATAAAGTAATTATACTTAATTTTAATTCACAAATATATTATCACATCAAAAACTCGCATATTATTAAATCCTATGTTCTAAATAGCAATTTATCGTACATTTAGTCTACTAGCTGTATTATCCCAAATGACTATTCATACCTGAAACACAAAAAAAGCTAATTACAAATTTAAAGCATGAAGCCACACAATTTTTCTTACCTAATAGGAATGTTCTTACTGAGGCATAACAAATGAACGTCGTTATTTTAAGGTAAAAGTTCGACCAACAACCCTCCAGGCCAGGCGTAACATTAACGTACGGTTTACGAAGACTTAGCTCTACTAAAGTATTCGCAAACGTTACGCAAAAACGGTACGGATGTGGTACGTAAAGTATATTTTTGTCACATGAGAAGTGAAACAAATTAGCGAAGACTTTTCTATGTGTTAGTGTCTATAAACTGTTCATAATGTGTACGACAAAAACGTAACATTTATGAGCCGTATTTGCGTATCTTTGGCGAGTCACTTGCGCGTGACTTTTACGCTCGGTTTAATTCGTCGAAACTACTTTATTGTCAAATAAAAAACCAATAATATTTTCATCTTGTATTTATTTAAATAAAATCTATCTTAATTAATATAATATAATAATAAAATTAATTTCAAAAGGACTTTTAATTATGCCGCATAAAGTAATTATACTTAATTTTAATTCACAAATATTTTATCACATATTAAAAAACTCGCATATAATCCAAATGACTATTCATACCTGAAACACAAAAAAGCTAATTACAAATTTAAAGCATGAAGCTACACATTTTTTCTTACCTAATAGGAATGCTCTTACTGGGGCATCACAAATGAACGCCCTTATTTTAAGGCAAAAGTTCGACCAACAATATATTATGATCAATCACGAATAAATTTATTGCACCCAAAAACTTAAACTACGACTCTTTAAAATATAAAATATACAAAGAAAGCAAAATATACTGTAATATGTGATAATAAAAATTAAGTATAGGTGTAGTAGTGTGGTATCAAAATTAACGTGCGTAAACTGTTCGTAAACCGCACATTTTTAGTGTATACATTTTTGCGCCTGGAGGGAATATAATATGATCAATCACGAATAAATTTATTGCACACAAAAACTTAAACTACGACTCTTTAAAATATAAAATATGCAAAGAAAGCAAAATATACTGTAATATGTGATAATAAAAATTAAGTATAGGTGTAGTAGTGTGGTATCAAAATTAACGTGCGTAAACTGTTCGTAAACCGCACATTTTTAGTGTATACATTTTTGCGCCTGGAGGGTACCCACTAAACTAAAAATTGAATTCGCAAAATACGGTACATAAACGAACTATTAACGAACCATGTTTCTTTTTTGCTTTCTCCCATTTTAAATCGAGAAAACAAAGATTCATAAACTAAATCATTTAATGTCCATGATTCGAGCGAAGACGTCATATTATTGGGTATTTATGTTATTAACTTTTTAGTTAATTTAGGTAAATATTTTATATTTGAAGATTACGTTGACGGTAACAAGCGACCGAATTATAAAATAAATAGAGAATTTAATAAAATAAGTGCCATAAAATCAACTATAATCCAAACCGAATAGTTAACAAGGGAATATCGAAACATCACCAGTACCTAGATTTTTGTCGAGAAATGAGACATGGAAATAAAATAACCGCTAGTTTTTAGTAGTGGTAACTTTGTTTGTATTAGACGCATGCGCCTTTACAAAATAAAATGAATGGAATTGTTTCTTTTATTTATTATGACCGACAAGTCAAAACAAGGAGATACAACGAATATTTAAGGGAGGTCACGGATCCATTTAATATATCTGAGCGATAGTAAGTGTGATGTAGCAATTGATACAGCAATTGAAAACTCAATAGCAGTCTCCCCACTCAGACGGTGGTTTTAGTCGTGCTAAACACATTAATGTTTGATTCAGCCCACAAAAGATAAAAACAAACAATGACCAGTATATTTTAAATTATTTATTTTCAAATCGTGTATTTTAGGCTTGATAAGGACATGTTAAGACAGCAAATCACCAAATTGTGTTATTAAAATAATTTTATAAATATTATGGAATTAATTTAATCTGTAGGATTTTGTATCACAATCAAAATGAAGTCCTTATCAGGCGTGATGTAAATATGATATTATGGTGTATATATGGTATATATTTCTGTATGTTTGTTATATTGGGTTATGATGAATTATGGATTACGAGTTTATATAATTATCAAATACTATCTTTTGCTTAATCTGATAGTTATACTCACCAAACTTAAATAAAATCTTAAACACATTAATATTTTGTTAATGATTTGAATTATATATTGTAGTATATTTATAGTATAACTTATAATTTAATTTTATATTCTATTCTTTGCACTTATATAACTTTAATTTAAGATTAATATATCTTTCACTCAACTACTTAATACTAACTCTACTGATACTGTACATTTTAAGTATTTATTCACCACTAATCTTAACATTAAAACTATTTACCTTATATACTACAATTTCCAGAAGTAAATTTCTTCCGTATTTACAATATATGAAAACATATAATGCTTAATTATATAAAATAAAATGTTTTGGTTTAAAATATAAAATGTATAACATATTTTATGTTTATGTCTGTATGTTTCCTATTTATTGTCATTGTCATTCATATGCAAAATATATACAAGGTCGCGCTTAAGAATTTTGTATTAATTACAAAATTATGGAAATGTTAATTTTGCTATGCTTCGAGATTTAGCATAAGTGATTTTTTAACTATTTCCTTATTTTTGGTGATGAAGTATTTTAGTTGAATTTGCCAACTTTAATTTCCGCGTTCTTGCAATCATAAATGTCGTACCTTTACATGCATTTTATGAATGATAACAATGGTGAAAATTTGAATGAATGGTCCGAATATGTGAGATGAATGATCTCACAACAGGCGCTACCATAATCTCGTGCTTCTTTGATCGAACACGCAGGAATGTTAGGTCATTAGATGAATCTAAATCTCGTACAGTACTTCGTGCTTTATCCGCAAGTAAACTTATGAGTCCAGCATAATTTACCGTTGTTTGGTTGTCAAGTGTACTTTTCACTGGGACTCCTACATACAATAACAAAGAAAATTTTATGTATTTGATTTGTGCCCCACGAAAGATCTCCCCAATTACGCACCTTCATTATTTACTTACCATTCTGAATTTGTAGTAACTTTTTATGTGTCCTTATTATCAAGAAAAAAAAATATAATAAACATCCGAATACATGATTTTTTTGACAGGACGACTAAATCAAGTACTCACATTTCTTATTTCCACTACTCAATCCCTCCCAACAAAAAAATGTATACGTTAAATTCTTTACGAAAACGTAAACTTTACGTACACTCATTAACAATGGAATACCAATACACGTTTTTGGTTGGTTTATATATATATTTTTATTTCGTATGGTATTCGCATATGGTATACAAATATAATATTTTTATACGTGCTTCATTCGGACAAGTTGTTTAGTGAAATATATTACGTTTGTGATCTCCATCTTGTTTTTTTGTGTTTAATTAAAAATAACTAATAATTTTAGTAAATATAGAGCAGTGTCATATTTTAAATATACCAGCCACATCACCAAAACAATTTAAAGCTCTGGAATGTGAAGTTAAAACTAATTTAGAATGGGAAAATATTATGGTAAGCAACATTAAATTTTAACATCCTGAATAACAAAGTTTATATAATTTATTTTCGAACCTTTTATAGACCAGTCACTTTAAAGCAATTAGTGATTTATCACTTCAAAAATATTTGAGAGGTTGTTTGAAGGATATCATCACAGACGAAGCAGCATCAACATTTTCATGGCATGGCCAACATGGCAATATTGCTGTAAAGGGATACTATATCATGGAGCTTATAAAAGGTAAAACCCATATCACTTGTTGTTAATCAATCTTTCATTAAAAATAATCTGAAACTGTACTTAGATAAACTATGATTATGTCATTGAAAAATCATAATAATAACTTAAGTATATAAGGAAATACAAGCGAAATAAAACTTGCCTGGCAAAAAATCCCATGTAATCGATTTTTTTTACTATGGAAAAGCATACGCGCGCTTGCCTGTCACTAAACCGAACTCAACGATATTTTTTTATGTTGTCATGGCCATTTTTATACTGGCTCTGCATTGACAATAAATACACCTCGTATGTATACGCAACTCTCAATTTTGGCAGTCTAATTTTTCGACAAAAATCTAGGTACAGATTTGTAATGAGAACCACATAGTATGCACAATGATTTATAAAAAAAAATATATTTTATTTTTATTATAATAAAATAAGTATGAAAAATAGTCAGTATGAGAATAAAATAATATAAATTTAATTTTGCGTTTCAATTTCCAACATTATTTTAAACTGCGATGAAATTATTGGAAATCATATGCAAAAGTCTGGCGTTTGTGAATCGCAAAAGTGTTACGTTTGCGTATCATTAAAAGTGAACAATATGAGAACGAATACTTCGCTAAAAAGTCTAATTATCTTGAGATGGGAAATTGGGAACACCGTAAACGGTTCGTTTTTGATTTGCAAAATCGATTCGTTTGCGAACTATTGTATGAAGTGTAGTATTCGTTTATGATTAATAATTTCTTGTAGATGCTAGAAAAACGCAAGTACAATTTTCAACATGTTTTTTTATTAAAGCAGACGCAACGCATGTGAAAGTTTTATTCATATTCTTATGTTTATAAACCTGTATACAGGCAACTGATATTTCAAACAGTGACATTTCAATTAAATGTGTGAACGTGTTTATAAGTTCTAATTGCACTTCCGGTTGAAGACTCAAGTCGTATTCATACTACGGATAAAAACCTCGGATTTTTCTATCCCAGATTTGTTTTCAACGTTTTTGTATGAAATGCGTGTCTGTTGTATAATTTACGTAATGTAATTGATTAAAACAATGTTATGGAAAAATCCCGGATTTTTATCCGACGTATGAATACGACTTCAACGAGTGAGCACCATTTTGGGAGCTTCAATTAGATTAAATTCTTTTTAAGGCGTCTAATCTTGTGTTACCGTGTTTCTTTCAATCGATGTCGAAAAACATAAATAAGTACTTAGTACAAAATAAAAATTTATAGGTCATGTGGACTGATTTGTCTAGACCTCAGCAAAACTATAAACAAAAAAAAAGTTCTAATATTGTTGTGGATTACAATGTTAAATAAATAATTGTTTTAATAAAACATTTTAAATAAGATAAAGAATGAGTGTTGTGGTGCCGATTGCTATTATGTACTACCACAGACAATCAAATTAGATTTTTCGTTTGAACTAAAAATTGAAAACAAAATAAACTTCTGATAATTCCAATGTCATTGTTGTATCTGTGATTTTTCGTTAAACTGCGTATACGTATACGCAAAAAACAAAATATTTTTGATTATGAGGCTATTAACAGAAAATGAAATCGCAGTTTAAATTTTTACGTTTACATAGGGTGAAATATTTCTTTTAGGCTGTCTCTGGTACTACGAAATGCATAATCATATGAGGGTTTTACACAAAAGAATGCGAGATAGCCAGATAGCCTAAACCCGTTCGATGTAATAGATTCATTAGTATTATATATACAAACCATTTTCAAAGGGAAATTTTTCTTTATAAATTGGAATAAAATAAATAAATCGAAAAAAAACGTTTATTTCTTTTAGATACATTTTTTTTATTTCAAAATAACGATTTTTTTTTATACATATGTTCCCTTCATATGTGCTGATACAATTTTGTCTAAATTTATTGAGTTTTTTTGTTGGTTGCATGCACAAAATTTATATAACAGTTTGGTTGCATTCATTTTTTTTAATGGACAAAAAATTATATGTATTTAGTTTTTTAGGAAAAAAATTGTTTGAATGAACGAATGAACACAACCATAAAGGCGCCTTTTTTCTTCAATTTCTTCGTACATTCATTCATTCAAACAATTTTTTCGACCAATCATATTGCTCACAATGAAAGAAATCGTTATTTTGGAGCAATATGATTGTTCGAAAAAATTGTTGGAATGAATGAATGAACGAAGAAACTGAATAATGGATTCGGCCTAAGAACACCAAATTTAGGTGTCTTACGTAATATATTCTTTAAAATCTATGCCAACTAAGATTACGCGCAGAATACCAAAGGTGTCCGCTGGTGAAGGAAGGTGAAGACTTAAACTTAAAACAAAGAAAACAGGTCTTATCGAAGGTCATTTTTCAGTCAGTGACTGTGCTTCAGAATCGGGGTGTATGGACACAATAGCATCGAAAAAGCTATTTTATGCAAGTAGATAGCAGGCCACCTGAGCTGACCTTGAAGTTTGACCTTCACGGTATGTTTGGGCCTCCTGAGCTGACCTAGAAATTTGACCTATATTTTAATTAGGTCATGGTATGTTTGGGCCTCCTGAGCCGACCTAGAAATTTGACCTATATTTTAATTAGGCCATGGCTATTAGATCACGCTCTATATTTAAGTGGGGCATGATCTAGATTATTTGGGCCTCCTCAGCTGACCTAGAAATTTGACCTATATTTTAATTAGGTCATGGTAATTAGATCACGCTCTATATTTAAGTGGAGCATGATCTAGATTAGAATTGATTGATTGATTGATTTATGTTTGGGCTACACTAGTCGACCTTGATATCTGACCTACATTTTAATTAGGTCACGCTTATTAGATTATAGTGTTAGTTATTTAATTTATTCACGATCAGAAATGTTTTTTTGTGCTGACAAGCTATATTAGTATGTAGAATATGGTAAATATAAATTATTAAATTTATTCGCCTGGTTTTACCGTCAGAAACGTGTCGTATAATTTATACAGGATTTCCTTTGACAGATTTTTAATTTTTTGCTGACAAGCTATAATGAGTATGCAGGGGATATAATAAATTTAATATATATTAAATATATATATATTAAATATATTAAATTTAATCACCTGGTGAATAATTCTTCGGAATTCTAAATAAGTTATATTTCCTGTATGCATATTCATTACCCTCACAATGTAAAGCACATATAACAATATATTAGCATTTTAAATTCTTTATCGTTATTCAGCTCTATATAAGTATGAGCTCAAATTAATGTTTATTCAGTTTAAAAATAACCTTTACAATGGTAAGATATTTCAATATACATGTTTTTAGGTAAAAAAAAATAATTATTCGATTTTATTTCAGTCAGCAGAATTTCTTACTAAGAGTGTGTCAAGGAGCAGGAGGTAGAATGCCGATAGATCGGCCCTATCCGGTACGGAAAATCAGAATGGCGAATACTCTTTTTGGCGATCGGATTCGGGTTTACCTAAAAGATGGGATCTACTCACTTTCGGGGCCATTGTCCAAAAAGATGATAATAAGCAGTAATAAGCTATTCAAGGGGTTTAAGATGGAAAATATAGCTCTGATCATCAAGAGGCGCATCGGCGAAGGACCCCACGCCAAGGTAGATGTCAGATTTGAAAAATTTCAAAATAGTGAAAGCGGATTCGTTGATAGTGACAGTGACTCCTCAACACAACCACTAGATAGTGAAGCAGAAACATTTTAAAAAATTGAAATAAAACATTTTGTATAGTAAAAAAAAAAAAAAATAAAATAAAAGTTTATTTATTAATCAAATACATTTTTTTTGTTTTTTTTGTTTTTTTTTTTAAATATATTAACCTCTATTAATTTTTGTTCGTACAAACGGATGGCTTCTTCTGCTGTAAAATAAAATTCGTCCAATTCTCTGGAGTTTATTATACACCGGCAAATCGCACCACATTTTGTACAGCAAATATCAAATTCTTTCGGAGAATAAAATTTATTGGACAAATAATTTATAAAAAAATAATCGTCTTCATCCGTATCTAATAATAACATCAGCAGATCGAATGGTTGTCGATAAAGGTCGGAGTCCTCCCATGCACAATGTGCACACAGCCCATCTTCCAAGGTTATGAAGACTCTCGAATAAACAGAGACCAGATCTGCGTGTGACCATAAACTCTGCAAAGTCCAGATGGGTACTTGTTCCGGTGACGGCAACTTCCAACATTCTCGTAGAACTTTCACCTCTGCGATCTCCAGCAAACTCGAGGGCTGATAAACCTTTAAATTTGTAGTCGGCTCATCAATTTTGGTGGCGTTCCATTTCTGCCTCAGTATTTCAATCGGAACTATGCTACGATAGCCGGGGGCACGAAAATTGAATTGGTTATCCATTGTTCCTGTTGTTGGTGAAGGTGGTAATCAATTGTTGAAAATTCTGCTATTTATATAAATATATATGCATATAAATTTCTTTGTAGTAAGACAAAAAGTTGGATATCATATACATCTTCATGATTACCGGTTGCTTGCGAATTCTTTAGCCTTTTTTTTTTATTTAATTATTTATATTTCCAATGCATACTTGTTGCAGATGCATATCAAATCACATAGCTTATTTTGACAGTTCGTTGATTTTCGCAAATAAATTAAGTACTTTATATCGACAATATTAACTCAATACTCATGCACTGCGGGGGATGAAGCATTCAAATAAAAAAAAAAAGTATTAAACCATTGTCTGGATGAATCACTCTATGGGTTATAAATAACTTCCAGTTTGCATTAGCTATACAATGTAAATCGTACCTACCTATATATGTAAAGCGCATACAACAAAATATTAATGTCATTATTATTAATTGACATGTTGTTGCAAAAATTAGATAATTTATATCCCCGATAATCTTTATAGTGTCTATCATACTGTGAAGTGAACTAAAATATGCTGTGCTTAAATCGCCAATAAATATTTTATTGTTTCTTTTGATGCGCGTGAATAAATTAAATAATTTATATCTCTAATATTAACTCAATACTCATAAATTAAGTACTTTATATCGTCAATATTAACTCAATACTCATACACTGCGGGGGATGAAGTATTCAAATAAAAAGAATGAAACCCTTATCTTGTGATTACATCTCGTGCCTTATAAATAACTAATATTTCGGTGTTTTTTTTTTTTTTTTTTTTTACTTGTATAATGTAAAGCGCATTTATATCGATATGTGAAGCGCATATAACAAAATTGTATCGTCAGTTATAAATTATTTAATGTTGTTTTTGTATAAATTAAACTATTTATATGTCCGGTATTCTTCATAATTATTATCTGCATAATTATTAATCATTTATATTTTATTTAAAATTAAAACGAGTAGATGTAATAAAAATAATTTAAAAATGAAGTTGATTATATTTTAATGCAATATTGTGATTTTCTATCGACAATTTCTATCTCATATAGGATAGTCGGGGGAGTAATTTGTATATAACCAAGCGTCTGTTGGTATAGTGATTCAGAGAGACTAAAACTATTCAGCACTGTACAACGTGTTATTTTATAATATAATATTGTGTTATACTATTGTACGATTTACAAAAAAAAATAAAAATGTTTAAAAAACAAATAATTAAACGTTATATAAACGAGGAGGCTAGCAAAACGTTTCAAATAATATCAGACACAAGCAAAGTTAATAAAAAATTTAAAACCGCGCGGCAAGAAGTCGCGTTCAAAATTGAAACCCTGCCTCAGGACTCGACAGATCCGATTGGCTGGATAAAGAATTCTATAGAAGCAATTGTCAGTCACATCACTCAAAACGTGGCTCCATCTGATAAAATAGGCTTAGAATTTAAGTCTGATAAATTCTCGTCTGCAGCGTGGTTAAAATTCAGAGCGGCAAAGAATTTGCTGTTTGGAGATGTTTGGGATCTACTGGGCGGAATATTCCAGAGTAACGCCGAAGGTTTGAATACCGATACCTTCAAGCTTGTAATGACCCAGATAAAAGTACCGGCTGGAGAAGGAAGGGTACGCGGCAAAGCCTACAACACCTTCGTAGAGGAATGGAGCAGTAGAAAGGGGACAATATTTATTGATAATAAAGATAACCTATGTCTACCTAGGGCGATAGTTATCGGAAGAGTGTTTGCAAGAAACGGTACTTCTGATGAGAAAAAGGTGATACGATGCAACATACGTAAACAACAAGATGCTAAAGTCCAAAACCTACTTCGGAAGTCCGATGCTACGATTCCTGCCGAGGGTGCCGGTATTGAGGAATTGAAGCAATTCCAGCAGTATTTGTCGAAGTATCAACTTTGTGTGTACGTTGCAGGTTCAAAGGGGCGAGAGCTAATCTATCAGGGACCGTCAGCATCGTTAAAAATCAATCTAATATATCACGATAATCACTACAGCGTCATTACATCATTGACATCGGCTTTTGTATGCAGGTACTATTGTGAGTACTGTCATGTTCCTTACAATAATAGAAATTCGCATAGATGTCGGTATGCTTGTCCTGCATGTAGAACCAAACCCAGCTGTCCAACAACCGCTAAAATAGTATGCCGGGAATGTAACAGAGATTTTTCTGGCAATCGCTATTTTGAGCAACAGAAGAAAAATGGTGTCTGTAAAAATTTACGAAGGTGTAATAAGTGTCACTGCATTTTTCATAATTCGAGAGTTCATAAATGCTACGAGGCATTTTGCACAATCTGTAGGACACTACAATCTCAAAACCACCAGTGTTATATGCAGTGCAATACTTCAAAACCGAATCTTACATCTTTAATATTTATATTTTTTGACCTGGAGACGAGGCAGGAAAGGAATTATCGGAGTGATGACGACACCACAAAAATACATGAGCCAAATCTATGCGTTCTTGAGCAGCGCTGTTATACGTGTATGAATGAATACAACACTGATGTATGTTCAATATGCAGAGATAGAAAGATGGTTTTTCCACACGGAACAGACGTCATTCAAGATTTTATGAGTCATGTGCTCAACCTACGAAAAAGGTTTAAAAAAATCATTGTTATTGCTCATAATGGCCAGGCTTTCGACCACCAGTTTATTCTCAATTATTTATTGGAGAAAACCTCACATAAACCAGAGCTAATTATGCGAGGTTCAAAAATAATTGTGATGGAGATTGATCGGGTGAAATTCATCGATAGCCTGAATTATTTCCCGATGCCCCTATCAGCACTACCGGCCGCTTTCGACCTACCTGCAGACTTTACGAAGGGTTATTTCCCTCATCTCTTCAACACCAATGATAATCAAAAATACATTGGGGTCATACCAGACACAAAGTTTTACTCGCCGGATACCATGAAGATTTGCGAAGATTGTGATGACACATGTAAAAAACATGGGTGCCAAAATAATTTCATGAAATAGCATCGTGATCAGAAAAACGTTGAATTTAAATTTGAAGAAGAGTTTTTGTCGTACTGCATATCGGATGTATAGGGATACTCGCTCAGGCATGCGTAAAATTTCGAAAAAATATGCTCAAGGAGTGTAATGTGTGTCCATTCACGGAAGCTACCACTATAGCATCTACCTGCAATCTGGTGTTTAGGCGAAATTTTTTAAAACCGACAACAATCGGTATTATCCCTAGAAGAGGATATCGCAATGTAGATAAACAATCTAAAATTGCTTTGAAATGGCTAATTGAAGAGGAGACTAAACGAAACATCAATATAAGACATGCTTTCAATGGTCGTGAGGTGATTATTAATGGCATGAAAGTCGACGGGTATCATGAAGATAGCAATATAATATTTGAATTTCATGGTTGCTACTATCATGGGCATGAGTGCCTCCGCGCTAATCGGGACAAACCTGTGCATGAAGATGTCGGAGATACGTTGAATGCTCGTCGCCAAAGAACCATTGAAAAAACGGATAAATTGCGGGGCCTGGGATATGAGGTGATTGAGATGTGGCAATGCAAGTATAATACGACGGTGAGTGATAATCATCCAATGCTTCAGAATACACCATTAAATCCGAGAGATGCTTTTTATGGTGGCCGAACCGATAACACAAGAATGTACTATAAAGCAAAACCAGGAGAAAAAATAAATTATATAGATGTATGTTCGCTGTACCCATTGGTATGTAAATATCAAAAATACCCGATCGGACACCCTGAAATACTAATAGGAGATGAATGTAATGTAGTTGATCTCAACCAAACGGATGGTATAATAAAATGCGTGATACTACCGCCTCATGATCTATATCACCCTGTGTTACCCGTCAAAATGAATAACAAGCTAATGTTTGTTTTATGTCGGACATGTGGTGAGAAAAACATGATACCATGTGATCATAACGATGATGAACGTGCATTAGTAGGGACATGGGTGATTGATGAAGTCCTGAAGGCAATAGAAAAGGGTTATACTATGCTGAAAATATATGAAATTTGGCATTACAAAACAATTCAACATGGACCACTGCATGAGGGATTATTTACGAAATTCATTGATAAATTTCTGAAGATTAAACAGCAAGCTTCGGGGTGGCCATCACACTGTACGGATCAATTACAGAAAGATGCCTACATCTCGGATTATATGCAGCAAGAAGGTATCGAGTTGGAAGAGAATCGCATCGTCAAGAATGCTGGTTTAAGATCTATGTCCAAACTAATTTTAAACAGTTTTTGGGGCAAATTTGGCCAGTGTGAAAATCAGTCTCAAACAGCCATTGTGAGGACGCCAAAAGAGCTGTATGATATGGTGACAAATAATTCAATATATGTTAACTACGTGGACGAAATAAACGAAGAAGTCCTGATAGTAAACTGGGAGTATAAGGAAGAAGCGGTCGATACTTTATCAACAGTAAATGTCTGTATCGCAGCCTACACTACAGCGCATGCAAGATTAAAGTTGTACAGTTATCTGGATAAGCTAGGTGATCGTGTTCTGTATTATGACACAGATTCAGTTATCTATATTTCGTCTGAGGGATCATACGACCCGCCTATCGGATCATTTCTTGGGGACATGACAGATGAGCTGGAGAGTGAGTATGGTGTTGGAAGTTACATTACGGAGTTTATATCCGGGGGACCGAAAAATTACGGATTCGAGGTGTTTTCGACTGCAAAAAACAAAAAGGTCGGAAAATGCAAAGTTAAGGGGTTCTCACTGAACTACGAGGTTTCGAGACTGATCAATTTGGAATCGATGCGGAATGCAGTTCTCGGGGAGAATACTTCTATACCTATCATTTCTCACAACATTCGTCGTACAGAACGACATGAAGTGATAGCCACAACTGAGGTGAAGAACTACCGTGCCACGAGTACTAAGAGATGGTTTTTGGATGATAATAATTCGTTACCGTATGGACATAAAAAACTACATACAATATCTATTTAAAATGTATTTTTATTTTTAAACAATAAATAATTAAATAATATCTGATTTTTTAATCCATGAGGCGTGTGATGCATCAAATCCCAACCATTTAACTTTAACCTTGTTTCCCTTGCGTTGCAATATTTTCTCTACCAAGAAAACATCAGGGTTTTTCACCTTCTGCAGTTCATACTCATAAAATCTACCGGCAATTGGTTGTCTCCGATAATCCTCAATCAAGTATGTAACGGGATATT
>OX371224.1:227665158-227742252 GCA_947310385.1 Nephrotoma appendiculata
ACACTACCCCTC
The DNA here is from genome assembly GCA_947310385.1 of Nephrotoma appendiculata. Classification (NCBI taxonomy): domain Eukaryota; kingdom Metazoa; phylum Arthropoda; class Insecta; order Diptera; family Tipulidae; genus Nephrotoma; species Nephrotoma appendiculata. The sequence goes on from OX371224.1 coordinate 227,665,171, forward strand.
TTTATATACCTTTTCGGAAGTGTAAAACCAAACTCGTCATAAAGAGACCATCTTCAAAATATACTTGTTCTCCGTGCTCGTCCGCTATTAAGATGTTTATTTCGGATATACTATGTTTTTCAATGGGGCAGTATTGAATATTATCTATATGGTATGCGCGTCATATGCTTTTATCTGGCACAATTCTAAACGGATCCATACACAAACATCGAGCAGATGTATCACCAATAATTCGAGGCTTAATTATATCACAATAAAAACATATGTACATGGGATACGGAATCTCACGGATTTCAATGATTTCTTCAATATAGGTCTCTTTTATTTGCTGAATTTTGGTTTGAACCTCCTTTGTTAATTCGAATTTTTCAATATCATCCCTGATAGATTTAATAAACTCAGGCCATTTTTTTCTGTCGATCTGAGAAAATATCGTATCAAACAGCGCCTCTTGCGTATATTGCACACCACATAATAGAATTACATTAAGTTTTTCCAGCGCTGCAAACTGAATGAAGGGCTTCTTGTCTTTCTTAATATATGTGAATTTGGTTATTTCAGCCGATAACTGGTATCGATTGAAAAACTCCTTATCTTTAATCTTTTCATAAAATGTCGGAGCTGCATTTAACAAATTGATTAATTTTTCATTTATCCAACCTGTTTTTGCTGTTAATTTAATCATTATTTTCGGTGGTAGTGTTTCTTTGGTTCCAACAACGGTATGAGCGACACTTGTTAGTCCCACATACCATTTCTCACTAGAATCAAGGTTTATTACATCTGGGAGTTTAACGGTGAAACGAGATAAAGAATTGTTCGGATAATATTTTAGAGAGCTATTGCTCAAGAGCGTTACATAGATGAAATTATCCATGATAATTCAAATTAACTAATGAAAATAAAATACAGTTTTAACCCTTTATATAACTTTTTTTATTTAATAAATTTTATTAATATTTTGTCCAAGGCTGGTCTCGACCCGGTAGCGAGCGCAAACTTTGACTACGTGTTATTGTTTCTACAGTAGATGTACGGCTACTTTTCCTTTGGGGAAAATTTATTTCCGTTTGTATATACCCATCACTGCCTTTCCGCAACTTAGATTGATGTTTTTTTAAAGGTTTCGGAGGTTTTTGAAATTGTGGTACGGTTAACACATCACCATTTTTCATTTCAATTGTTCTGTAGCCGTCAGAGTCTCTAATGTTTAATACATCCCTTTGATCATATTCATTTTCAATAGCATTAGTAAAAACAGCATCTTCATCATCATCATCATCATCGTCATCGGGAGCACTCTGTTGTTGAGAACTAGGGAGATTGCCTACACCTTTAAACTCAGGTATGTCCGGTATATTAATTGTTTGTGTAGAATTATCAATTGCTACAGGTGATCTATGTATTTGCGTGTCTTTTTCTTTAGTAAAAATCCTCTTAGTTTGTACACCAACTCCCTCAACATGTTTTGGGTGCCATCTAAATTTATTGTGATGTGCATTTTTTCTTTTAATCGATGAATAGTTTAATAAATGCTGTCTATATAAATGCCACTTATGTAAGTCAGATAGCTTCTTGTTATGTAAAATTGATTTCATATTCTTATCTAAAGACGATAATTGATCATCCTCCAGTACAATATGTTTAAATTTTTCAAAAGTTTCCGGTGGTATAACAATCATTCTTTGTAAAGTGTTCATAATGCTTTCTGAATTAATTGTCCGATGACTCCTGATAGGATGCTACCTATTAAAACCGGTAAAAATCCTCCTTTTTGAACAAGTATTTTACGCTTAGACGTAATACTCAGTTTTGGACAAACTAATTGACGCAGCTCCCTTTTATACTTTTTCAGTTTATTTTTGCAGTGCTTAGAAATTTTACTGTTCCCAGTTAAAGTGTTAAGTGATATTTCACATAACGTTTTTATAATTTCGGAACTCGACGCTTTAAGTAATGCTTTTCGTAATTGAGGATTACAATCTTTTAAAACATGTAGAATATGTCTGTTTGCCCTAAAACGTTTCATTTTTCGAGCACAACTTTTCATTTTCGAGCAGCGCCGGTGAGCAGTAACAAGTTAGATAATTCTGATTAAAAATATCTGTTCGGAAACGGATCAAATCGTTGGTTGATTGACCCAGATCGAAAAGTAAATAACCGTGTGGTTTCGAAGTTGCTTCATTATATACCCTCATAAGATCTGTGGAATTTTCGGGGTATATTTGTCTAGCGAGAGACAAAATCTGAGATTTATCGCGGGGATTTTTAAAGACTACGAGATATTTGCAGTTAAGCGAAATGTCTCGACATTATTTGGCCTGATGAAATACATTTTGAGTTACTAAGACGACAGATATATTATTGTGATGAGATCCTTTAGTGAATAGCTCACAAATATTTTTATTGTAAGTCTCCGTCATTAGATCATCTAAAATGATCAGAGTACCGCCTTCAACATTTTCAAATGTTTCGGGGACATTTTTTAAAATTTCTATCTGCTTCGAGCTATATATATCTTTCGGTATAGCTTTTGCTAAACCATTACACCATAATATTTTTCTTAATTTTAAATGCCTTAATAAATCTAACACAAAAGTTGTTTTACCACAACCTGATGGTCCGGCAACCATCATTGTAAAGGGTTGAATAATATTCATTTTAGGCGAGGACCACAGTAATAATGTATAGACATTGAAAACACCTCCTTTTATACATTTTTTGGAAATGCTATGCACATATCTGAACAAATAGTTATAAATACATTCGTCTCTTCCAATAATATATCCAAAAATTTCATAAACGCGTCAGGGCCGCGACGTGTTATTTTACGGATTAATTCCTCTAGCTGTTGATGGTCATTAAACTGATTTTCGAGGTTGTCTAACATTTTTCGTGAGACAACATTCTTAACTAAACATTTTTTGGCTAATCTGTCATATTTCAAAATTTGACATAAAGACGAAATATTTTTTAATATCACCTCAATATGTCTGGAATACATTTTCTTTAACCGACACTTTTACAGATAATGAGAGCAAATTATTAGACTTATCAGACCGACCTCTCAAAGTGACTGAGAACACCAAACTATTGTCAGCACAAAAAAACATTTCTGATCGTGAATAAATTAAATAACTAACACTATAATCTAATAAGCGTGACCTAATTAAAATGTAGGTCAGATATCAAGGTCGACTAGTGTAGCCCAAACATATATCAATCAATCAATTCTAATCTAGATCATGCTCCACTTAAATATAGAGCGTGATCTAATTACCATGACCTAATTAAAATATAGGTCAAATTTCTAGGTCAGCTGAGGAGGCCCAAATAATCTAGATCATGCCCCACTTAAATATAGAGCGTGATCTAATTACCATGACCTAATTAAAATATAGGTCAAATTTCTAGGTCGGCTGAGGAGGCCCAAATAATCTAGATCATGCCCCACTTAAATATAGAGCGTGATCTAATTACCATGACCTAATTAAAATATAGGTCAAATTTCTAGGTCGGCTCAGGAGGCCCAAACATACCATGACCTAATTAAAATATAGGTCAAATTTCTAGGTCAGCTCAGGAGGCCCAAACATACCATGACCTAATTAAAATATAGTTCAAATTTATAGGTCAGCTCAGGAGGCCCAAACATACCGTGAAAATCAAACTTCAAGGTCAGCTCAGGTGGCCTGCTATCTACTTATGCAATAAAAATTAATTTAGAATACTTTTGTATTTTGTAATAAAAATAATTTAAAAATATTTTAAAGCTCCATTTTGGTGTTTTAGAATTGGCAGTTGTACGCAAACACCTCTCGTCGCAAAAATGTAATTAAATAGAGCCACTCCGACGAACCACTTGAAGTTTGTGTGAGTGTGATATTAAATAAAAGAATTTAGTATTTGGAACTGTAAAAGTACGACACGGAAATATTTATACTTTGGATTATAGAAGTTGTAGCGACTTTTTTTCGCGCCGAACGTACATAAATCTCGAATACACCACACTTTTTAAACTTACCGAATTTCTGATAAAAACTGTCTTGAATAATCAAAAATTATGATTCGCGCATAAATTTCAGAAAACAAAATCGTCAATCTTTTGATGTTGGACTAGGATCAATTTCGGCCTGTTTGATGGTCTGTGCAGTCAGATCACCTTCTCGAAGTCGTCTCCTAACTGTCCTACGAATCGATTTCACGCACTTCTTGGAGCCGCTATCCCAGTTGAACCGCATTCAAACGACGATTTCGCAACGAAGTTGTCTCAAGAAAGCGGTCATTACGCTGTGTTGTAACACGATGTTGGCCAGATCCTTGTCACTAGGGAATCCAAGTCGGTTCTACCCGACTTCTTGTAGTTGCGCAATTACTCACACCCAGAGACAATCGAAACCGTTGGGCAATGCCGCAAACAACCGAAACCGACAACCCTCTTATGCATCTGAACGAAAATGGAAAAAACAAACGTATGCACTAGGGATTCCAATTACCCGACTATCGAATCCAATTACCCGAATTTTGGATACCCGACTTTCGGTTTCGTTTTTTTTACCATTACCCCACCGGTTTCTACAACATACGTTTATGTTTTTTCAATTTCCGTTAAGATACATAAGAGGGTTGTCGATTTCGGGTGTTTGCGGCATTGAGCGAAGGCTTCGGGTGTCTCTGGGAGGTGAGTAATTGCCCAACTATACGAAGTCGGGTAGAACCGACTTGGATTCCTTACTTGTCACCGTCTGTAGTCGCCAGTTTCTTGATATCTCTGTCGCATTCGACGAACTGAGCGACCCAAATTTAGTTGTCGAGCACTTCACTTTGGTTCTGCTCCGCATCAATTAGTACAACTTCTTGAGCGGCTACCTCTGGTGTGGTATTCATTTTCTTGTTCCGGATAAAGACCAAATTGATAGAAAACCGTTCAGGCTAAGCATTGATATGCGAATGATGACAATTCAATTCCCTTAAATCATTCCCTTTTATAACTGCCAACTGTTTTCGTCCGAAAAATAATACTATAACTATAATAATAAAATAACTAATTTGTTATCAAAAACAAACATGTAAATTATATGTTATATAATTTATATGTTATCAAATTATAATGCTTTTTTCAAAAAGAATTCCGATTTAACTAAGATCCGTTAAAATCCGGAAGACAATACAACCGGTCATTTTTGATATACACATTTGTGTATGGTGGACTTATATTGAAAAATAAAAATAAAAATTCCGGAAAAGGGATGCATATGATAAAATTATTGAATTTGTGAAACCTAACTTAAAAATTGTGCACGGTGTTTAATTTAAACAACTTAAAACTAAATATTAGTCATGGCTTTTCTATTATTAAATGATTGTTATAATTAATCAAAATATGTACATACAAATCTGGTCATGTTTTATTCATAAAAGTTGTAAATCAATATCGCGCAGATTTGGAATGACGGCTCGGCTGGAATGTCAAAAAAAGAAAGATAATTAGTATCGTCAAAATTCTTATTTTTTCTTTATTTTTTTGACTGGTTGGCTCTTTAGTATAAAATTCATCTCAACTAATCAATTCGGCTGGACTGTAGAAATGCCTAATTTTAGTGATATAAAGTTCTTTTTATAAAAATTTATCATTTCCGGTAAAATTGAAAAATGATGTGAATTAATTTTGAATGAAATATAATTTAGAAACTTTTAGATTAGTTTTCGTAAATGTTATGCTCAAAATAATTCCAGAAACGGAAAACCTATATGGAACATCGAACATCATTAGATTTCTGCCAAACATCACCAAATTTATAGAAAAAGCTAAATTTGAAGTTTCATCATGATCAGGTAATCCGTCTGGGCTGTAAGGAGGCCGACATACCGTTAAAAGAGTTTTTGGCAAAAATCCTAATTTCCGCTTAAATTTTTGAAAGCTGATGTGGATTGATTGTTGCAAATTTATTTATAATCGTTTAGTTTGTAGTAATTTTTCTCATAATTGACATACTTTTCACAATATTTGCAAAAAACTGAAAGACCGTAAGCTCCCAGTTCCAATAGACAGGTTTCACCCATAAGGTACAAAGGTATGAAGACTCACCCCGAATCAGTCTGGGTTGTCGAGAGGACACAGACATTTAGTTTGCACGGCACCACACTCACAGAAATTTCTTAAATACTATTTCACTTTTATTTTCGCTATATGAATGGTAAATCTGCCACTTCGAGTGGACCAATTGCAGCCAAACACCCCTGGAACCTTATAAGAAATATACTCATATGAAAAAAGCTTACAGATATGAAGTTTCATCCAGATATCAATCCGCCTGGGCGGATTATACTTTTGAAAATATTTTCAAGCAATGAAAAAGATTTGGATCAAAAATCACTGGTATCCTCTAATTTAAAGAAAAAGCTTAAGTATGAAGTTCCATCCCGATCAGTCAATCCGTTTAGACTGTAGAGAATACCCAGATATTAAGTCTACACGGCACCATATACACAGAGTTTTTTTAAAACCTACTTTTTTTTACTTTAGCGATAGCTAATGGTAAAACTGCAAAAATATCGAGTTCGAAAATTTTCATGATTACTTTATGTACTTTAATTTACTTTGTAAAATAAATTAAAATTACGTAGTTCTTTTTCGACCATTTTCTTAAACTGACGTTTAAACTGATCTTGTTCAGTTCATGTTTCATGAAACAACACAAAGACGCTTACTAGAGATTTCAAATCAAAATTTGTATCTGAAGCAAAATTTGGATCAAGATTTTCATATAAAATTTGAACCGATCCGGATCAATGGGTGACATGAAACACTGCTTTTAAAGCTCATTGCCCGCACACTGTAATGGTAGGTAGCTAGTTTTGGTTTTAAAAAGTTCCGCTACGTGAGATCTGTGATATTCAATTCTTTCAGTTCCAGTTTATCACAATATTCTATATGTTATATTTTAATCAAAGAATTTGACTTAAATATAGAATGAATGACAGCAGCTGTCAAGTGAGTCAAATTTGGAGGGTAAAAGAGAAAGCATCTCAATCAACGGGATTACAAAAACAAAAAACAATATAAGAATCCCACCATATATTATAAAGTATATATATACGCTACTAGGTGGACCAAAAACAAATTTGACTCTACCCTTATTGAATGTAAAAAAGTTCAGTGCACAATTTTTTTCACTATTATATTCTACCCTTTTCCAAACAAATCAAGGATAAAAAAAACGGTCGAAATTTTTCCATAGAAAAGTCGGGCTATGTCCCTTCTGTTTGCATTCTATATTCTGTGACCCCACGCCTACAACCAAAATTGTTTTCTTAATTTTTTCTGATTTATAACTTTAAATTAAGGATAAATTTACCACAAATCACTAGCTTCTTAACATATTTTACATTTTATTTTATATAAACACTTATAGATGGTAAGAAATTCTTTTTCGAATTTTTCGATACGTATTTAGCGACATTTCACTATTGAAAAATAAGTTTAACATAGATTTCTCAGTTGTATAAAACGAATTAAATTCCAATGTCTTGATTGTATTTGTGACTTTACATTGCGCACAATGTAAAATTACAAAAACAATCATGGCATTGGAATTCCATTTTTATCTCTCGTTTTATACACATGAGAAATCTATGGTAAACTTATTTTTCTATTGTATGATTTCACAATACACTTCATTTTACCAGTGCCTATGTATGTGTATACGGCCGTCTTTCATTATATACGCTCTGTATGTATGCAGGACCAAATAATGTAAACACGAAAAAACACTTTCATACGAATGTTATGAAAATTTTCTGTTCAATATTTTTTTTTTTGACTTTATTTATCTATATCTCGTAATTGCGGCAAAAAATTAATTTTTCATTCCCCTGAGCACGAACTTTGCTTATTTTTCATTATTTTTGGTAAATTGTTTTTTAATTTGAAGGTGTAAGAAGAGTATTCAATGATTCAACAATCAACCATAGTGCCTATGTTTGTACATAAACGCAGTGATTGTTGAATACTCTTCTTCCATACACACAAACTTTGAATCGTGTGTTATACGACGTTCAACCAATAAAAGGCAGCATGTCGGAAAATGGTAAAATTCTAAATGAAATCTATCTTAAAATTAAAAAACAATTTACCAAAAATAATGAAAAATAAACAAAGTTCGTGCTCAGGGGAATGAAAAATTAATTTTTTGCCGCAATTACGAGATGTAGATAAATAAAGTCAAAAAAAAAAAATATTGAACAGAAAATTTTCATAGCATTCGTATGAAAGTGTTTTTTCGTGTTTACATTATTTGGGCCTGCATACATATAAACCGTATTTTTTATATTTTTCTTCTACTTGGCCGTATACATACACGCGGTGATTTTACTTAAAATTGTTTGTTTAGTTCCCTACCAACCTTCATTTAGCTAACATCTTTGAGGTTTACAATTTCGTATTGAGTTTATTGAGATAATAAAAATAATAAAAATAAAAAACAAATCTTTATTAATACATAAATTTGTACTTCAAATAGATTACTAATTTATAAAATAATAAATAAGTATATACAATAAAACTAACTAACCATAGTGAAACTAAAGGTCGCTCTAATGCGGCCTTAAAAGTGCTAACGTTCAAAAATCAAAAACAAAAAATGTACGACGATGCAAGTTAGATGAGATTAGAGAAAAATGATTAGAGAAAATCAATACATGATTAACTCTCTACAACAAAACAATAATATGACTGCCTCTACATCAACAAATATAACAACAAATAATACATTCAACAATCTGGTCGATGACGATGGTAACGGTATTGAATTTGATCTTGATTCTGAAATTCATTCAAAAAACAAAAATAATAAAGTTATTATAACGCCCATAATAATACAAAACATCACTGAAAACAAATTGAGGGATATTCTCAAAGAACTTAACATTAATAAATTTCTGATTAAATTATGCAGCATTGGGATAAAAATTTCACTTCACAATCAGTTGGATTACAACAATCTACGTAAACACCTAACAGATACGAATATTGAACATTTTACTTATCGTTCTTCATCAGAAAAAATATTAAAAGTAATATTAACCGGTCTGCCCACAAAAATTAACACGGATGAGATTAAACAAGTACTCACTGATAATGAATACACTAATAACGACATAAACAGTGATGATATCATCGAAATAACGGAACTAAATCCTAAATAGGGCTTGATGCAAAATGGTCTTTATCTAATCAAATTTAATGCAAATAACATTAAATTCAGGATTATACAAAAAATAAAAAGTCTCAACTATATAATTGAATCGTTTCGGATACATACACCTAGGCAAATTTCTCCTACGCAATGTCGCAGATGCGGTATGTATGGCCATATGGTACCTCCTACTGCTATAAAATACGAAGATGCCTCAAATGTGATGACCCTCACGATACGTTACAATGTAAAGTTTTAGACGTAAATTTGAAATGCTGTTTATGTCAAGGAAACCATATGGCAAACTCTCCCAACTGTCCAAAGTTAAAGAAATACATCCTCAAACAAGAAAACATCAAAATTAAACGGAATATAAAATCTAACAATATAACTAATATTAGGGGTTCCTCAATACGACCTCCACCGAATTTGTTAAATGCTGAAAAATTTCCGGAGCTTTCATCTCCTCGGACAACACTGATGCAACAAGCTTGGAATTCAATTTTTACTAATAAACCAACAAATTCTAATTATAGTGTAAACCAAAACAAATTGGACGTTGCTAATGTATCAGGACAAGTAAACTCTTCAAGGATTCTTTATTTTCATATGAAGAAATTTTAACTCTGGTAAGTGATATGGTCTCGAGTCTTTCAGTTTGTAAGACGAAAGCGGAACAATTTATTGTTTTAAATCGCCTAACTGTAACCTATCTCTATAATAATGTTAAATAACGGTTCTACGAATTTGAATAATACCGCACTAAATATTTTTATTTGGAATGCGCAAAGTATAAACAATAAAGTAAATGAAACATTTTCTTATATGAAACAACTTAATGTGCACGTTGCCATAATTTCGGAAACATGGATAAAAGCCGATGTATCACTCTTTGACCCGGAATTTAAAGTGTACAATTTAAATAGAAAATCGAGTGGCTATGGTATTGTTGCCATTATAATTATACGAAATATTCAACACCGTTTGCTACCCACCTTAAACTATTGAGGCTTTAGCAACAGAACTTAATACAATTCGTGGTAAAATAAAACTCATAGCCGTTTATTTTAAAGGAGGAATATCCAATATAATTCTTAATAAATTTTAATCAGATATCCAATACCTTACATTATTTCAAACAAATTTTATTTTAGGTGGAGATCTGAACGCAAAACATCCGCATTGGAATCGCTACAGAAATAATAGAGCTGGTACAATCTTATACACTGAAATGTTAAATAATACATTTGTAATTAAATTTTCAAGTTCTCCAACACATTTTAATCACAATTCAAGATATGGATCTACTCTGGACATAGCTCTTATAAATTGCCCACAGTTCATTCACAATATGAAAACACGCCCAGATTTAAGTTCTGACCACCTACCGGTACACTTTTAATTAGACTGCAATCCCCAATATTATGAGGGTTTACGTAGATATAATTATTCCATGGGGAATTGGCAACTCTATAAATCATGCATTAATAACAATCTAAAACTAACTAGCAAATCTCCAATTCGAAATATTAAATCATGTAGCGATATTGATGAACTAGTTGCTAATTTAAATAATATCATCTTATCTGCCAAAGATAAGTGCGCACCTTGTAATATATCTATATCAAAACATAGTGAATTCAAAATCCTAGAAGCGGCTTAGAAACACTCGTAGACGCCAGTGGCAACGTTCCCGTGATCCTATGCTCAAATCTATTGTGAAAGAGTTGCACCAACGCATTAAAGCAGAATTTCAAATTTTGAGAAATAATAAATGGCTTAATATGATTGAAAAAATCCAAAATGACCGTAATATAAATAAATTGTGGGCAGTCAGTAGGTCCCTGCGACAACGTAGTAAACAATATACCCCCCTTATAATAAAGAAAACCGTTTATTCGATTACTAATCTTGAAAAATGTGAATCCTTTGCAGCACAATTTGCTGCAATTCATAATAATGATAATCACCCAACATATATGTGATATGGCGTGTTATGGCCATCATAGCAATAGATGTACCGGCAAACTTTGTTGCCCAAGATGTAGCGAGAATCATAAGTTAAGTGAATGTAAAAGTCAAGAAGTAAAGTGTAGCAATTGCATTGCTGTAAATACAAAGCTCAATTTAAATGTTACTATTAACCACACGACTTGGGACACCTCTTGTGCAGTATACCAACGAAAGATGAAAACATTGAAAAACCATATAAGTTATCAATAGCAGTTCAAAACAAAAGACCTTCTATACACTAATATTCGCAGCTTACCCTCTAATTTCTTAGAGTTATCACAAATAATTATTCAATATAAACCGTCATTTGTATTACTCAGTGAATCTAGAACAACAGAAGACATGTACGACTCGGAATTTTTTATTGAAAATTATAAATGTGTACGGTGCGATTCGGATAGTCGTCATACTGGAGGGGTTGTCATGTATATTCACCAAAACATAAGCTTTAAAATAATTTCGAATATCGAGAAGGACCGCGCTTGGTTTTTGGCGATTCAGATCATAAAAGGATACCATACAACTGGAATATTTGGCGTAGTTTATAGATCATACCAAACAACAAAAGCAGCATTTTTAAATAATTTAGATGGATGGTTCGAAGAAGTTATCAATTATAATAAATCGAACTATATATTTGGGGATTTCAATATTGACGTGAAAAGCAACGATATTTACAGTTTACAATTAAAGCAGTTAATCATGGATTATAGATTGGCGCAAATAGTTCCAGATTATACCAGAGTCACACAAACCAGCAAAAGTTTAATAGATCTTTTGATAACTAATTCAGTAAATACAAAATGTGAAATTATAAAAGAACAACAAATAAGTGATCATTGTATGTTATGTGTGGATATAAGCAGAAACAATTCACAGTTACTTGATCAATTTAAAGAAATTAGATCTCGGAAAAATTATTCTGGTGAAAAATTAAATAGTATCCTAAACACTAGACTGCAGCACTACAGAACACAGAATGAATTGAATGAGAAAGCTGAAAGCTTAATACTGGAGTTAAAGAATGCGATTAAGCAACTGACGCAAACAAAAATTGTTCAAAGTAGAAATAAAATCCCTTGGTTCTCAGAAAATTTGTCATTATTAAGACAAGAAAAGGAGCGTAATTTTAGTATTCTGAAATTAATAAATTCAAGCGAGAATTGGGAAAACTATAGAAAAGCTAGAAATATTTACAAACAATCGTTAAGAAAGCAACAATCTGAATACTTCAAGAATAAGTTCATTGAAAACCAATATAACCCAAAGGAGCTATGGAAAACTCTCAAATCTATGTATAAGATTAAAAATAGTATGCAATGGAGTATTCTATTTAATAACAAAACACTCACCGATAAACAACAGATTGCAGATGCGCTAAATCACTCGTTTGTGTCCAGCGTGGTAGATATTCACCGTAACATCCCTGAAATATCGGATTTTGAACTTCCTAATGCTGTTTTGAACATACAAAAATTTCAATTCCAACAAACATCACAAAACGAAATATTAAAAATAATAAGCAGAATAAAATCGCAATATGGAATAGATGGTATAAACAAAATTGTCATGCTGGATGCAATGCAGAATCAAATGTTCTCTGAACATTTTACTGATATAGTTAATTGTAGTTTAAGGCAAGCAGTGGTACCAGATTCATGGAAAATATCAACAGTTGTTCCCATTCCAAAAATTTCGAAGCCAACCACGCCAGAAGAGCTCCGGCCAATAAATATGCTCCCACTGTATGAGACTGTTCTGGAACGAGTAATTAAAAACCAACTGGTAAATCATATCGCTGATAACAATATATTGGTTGATCAACAATCTGGATTTAGAGAATCCCATTCTTGTGAAACGGCCTTAACCTTAATGTTGGATAGCTGGAAAAGTCAAATAGATGACAACAAAGTAATCATTGTAGTCTTTTTAGATTTTAAAAGGGCTTTTGAAACCATTGATAGAAGTATTCTACTTAAAAAGTTAACCAAGTACGGAGTTGTTGGGAAAGAACTAGAGTGGTTTAACAGTTATCTTCAAGGGAGGCAACAATATACGAAAATTGATAATTACACATCGTCACTAATACAAAATAATCTCGGAGTACCTCAAGGATCAGCCCTGGGTCCGTTACTCTTTATTCTGTACATCAATGACATAGTCGACGTTATTCAAAATTGCAAAATAAATATGTTCGCAGATGATACTTTACTTACTATTTCGGCAACAACTCTTCCAGAAGCAGTGCAGAAAGTAAACGAAGATCTCGAGAGTCTACGGAAATGGCTGATGTTTCACAAACTATCACTGAATATCTCGAAAACGAGGTACATGCTCCTATCAATCAAAGCAAAGTTCAAGAGTAATGCAGATATAATAGTTGGCAACCAAATTATCGAACGAGTAAAACAGTATAAATACCTTGGTGTTATTATCGACGAGCACTTAAGTTTTAACGATCATTTGGATTATATCGCTAAAAAGATGAATAAAAAACTTGGATTTTTCACCAGAATTAAAGACAAATTACCAATGCAGACAAAAGTTGTTTTTTATGAATCAATTGTGACTCCACATATTGATTATTGTTCTTCTGTGCTGTTTATCATGAATCAAACTCAAATTACACGTCTTCAAAAAATTCAGAATCGATTCATGCGACGTATCTTGAATGCGAAAAGTAGAACACACATAAAAGACATGTTGGAAATTTTAAACTGGAAATCAATCAAACAGAGAATACAATTTAATGTGTTAAAATTCTTGTTTAGGCTGGAAAAGGGAGATCTGCCAAAATATTTAGATACTTTGCTTTCTTCTAATAGAAATGTTCATACTTACAATACTCGGAGTACACACTTCAGACTACCAATGTATAGTAAATCATTTTCACAACGGTCGCTGGGATATAATGGAGTAAAGTTGTATAATTCATTGGGAGACTATTGCATGCTAGGTGAACTTCGAGAAATAGAGTACGGTCAATTTAATAAATTATTGCATACATTCGTTAAAGATAAAGTAGACATTTAGTATATAAAATATAATTTAATTAATTTAAAAAACAATGTATTATAAAATGTCATTATTGATAAATAAATAAATAAAAAAAAATAAAAAAATTAAATATATCTTCAGAAATCAATAGCTTTTTATCTATACATAACGAATTACTATCGTCTCATGAATTTAATATGACAACTCCAAAAGAGATAAAGCAAATCATCAGAACTATCAAGCCACGTAAATCTCCTGGTTATGATACAATAAATGGTATATTACTCAAGAATCTTCCTATAAAAGGGCATATATTTATTTCTTATTTATTTAACGCATGTATGAAATTCTCTTATTTTTCCAAACATTGGAAAATGGCAAAAGTTATACCAATTTTAAAACCCGGAAAAGATAAATCCGAACTATCTAGCTATCGACCAATAAGTCTGTTAAATTTACTTGAAAAAATTTTCGAAATACTTCTCAAAATTCTTTGTAACAAATTTATTAAGATTAATATATGTAATATCCTACCAAATGAGCAAGTTGGCTTTCGAGATGAGATTTCGGCTCAACATCAAGCACTTCGCATTTATCAACATGTCAGATCTGCATTTTATCAAAAACAATCAACGGGTCTTATCCTATTTGACATTGAAAAAGCATTCGATCGTGTTTGGCACAAGGGACTTATTTACAAACTAATTCAATTTAAATTCCCAATTCACCTCATTAAAATCATTTATAATTATCTAAATGAAAGGCGGTTTTTCGTCTATATGTCTAATGAAAACTCGATTGTGCATCATATTGAAGCGGGCGTTCCTCAAGGGGCCGTTCTATCACCAATTCTTTATAATTTATACATGGCTGATATTAGGAATTTTCTTTCAAATATTCATTTTGACCAATATGCCGATGAAAATTATCTGCGAATAATAAAATGCTGATTTACAAAATGATAATTACATAGGGCAACAATTACGTATGGTATAGCCAAATTTGGAGCCACGCAGCTTATACACATTAAAAGCTTTGTAATCGCTAGTACAGAACCGTTGTTTAAAAATTATGAGATCTCCCTCGTAGATATCCAACAATCCCCTGACACACTGAATGTAATCTTGAGACTATCAACATATATATAGCCTTATTAAACCAAAAATTTTCTTTGTCCTGGTTATTTTCGGAGAACACTATAATTAAAAATTTAATTTCTTAATTTTTCATGTCTAATGTTTATTGTTTAGTTTTTAATTCTATACAGTAAGGTTTTTTTAAATACAATTTTTCCTTAAATACTTTCATTTGAATTTACAAAATATTTTAAATTATATAATAACTAAATAAAAATTAAATGTAAAAATTAAACAAAGTAGTACGTAATATCAATTACAGAGCTCTAAAAATGTTTTATAATAAAAAAAAAAAGGAAAAAAAAAATTGTAATTTTTATTATCAAATGATGCACTACCACGCACTACTACATAAACCACTAACTATTTTATAATTTTTTTTATTATTTTAATTGGTTTTTGAGCGTGAATATTATTAATTATAACATAAATAAAAACCTACAACAATTGAATATTTGCATTTGGAAACCATCCAAATATGTACGTACACCATAGGTAAGTAATGTTATAAAGAGTCACGAAACTGAGGAAAAATGCGTGGGTTATCCAATTTATATGGACGATACAATACAGAATACAGATTACAGTTACACAACAATGTTTTATTTTATTTTTGTCGAAAATTATCATATTCATGACTATTGGTAGAAAACGGTAACAATTACGGTAAATAAAGATGTGAAGTGTATCGTTTAACCCATTTAAATTGCATAATTGCATACAATTTTTTCTTTGTTTATTTACTCTTTATAGCATTAGAAAATCTTTCGTACTACATAAATACAACTGGTGTATTTTCTTGGCACGGTTATATCAACAATTCCACTGGATGGTACATATAAATTCAACAGGGTCGACATGTTGTATATCACTTTTCTCGTTTCGACGGAAACCACAGTTTTCTCAGCTCGGTTATGATGATAATTTTAAAATTTACATCAACGTTAATATTGCTACTTATAAAATATCATTATTCTATCAAAAATGCATGGAAGCGAAAAAGTTAGAGTTACTACTTGTAGGTATTATAGGTTTCAGTAATTCATATTTACACGGTTTGCCATCACTAACAACATAACAATTTGAATTGTGCAATCGTGAAAATGCAAATAACTGATTTTGTAATAATTGCAGCATGAAATTGTAAAATTTAAAAGAAGTTGTCCATTTAGCAACCAAAAGAAGTTTCTCTGACGATTGTGTGGTTCATCTGTAAACAATCACGAATTAGGCGATCGTCAACACCAACTGAAAACTATCATTATCATTATCATTACCATTGAATTTCATTATCATTTTGGTTTCCAAGATATTCCAAAAAGAAGATCAAACAGTTCTTGACAATGATGCGGAGGGTTTCAGTCATTCATTCTTCTCCATTACTTTTTTATTAACAGTAAACCAATTTAGTAATAAAAACACATACACAAGATATGCCGACTTTCGCTGTACAAGAAAAACCATATTTAGAAACGAGTAATAAAAGTACAGATTTAGAAACAATTACATTGAGGTGCTTTACAGATGTATAGGTAAATAGATATCTCCCTAAAACTAATACTACACCTTGTAATTTATTGTGGTTGTGTGGCATATGCAAGGAAGGCTGCAATACACGTGTTTCAGTGGTCATAAAATAATACCCGCCGACATGTTGTACGTAACTATCACATTTTTCATTTCGATGCGTTTTCGATAGGATAACGACAGTTTAGATGTAAAAATCTGTTTTTTGTAAAAATGTTACTTCTAAAATACCGTTATTCTATCAAAAACGCATCGAAACGAAAAATGTGATAGTTACAACATGTCGGCACCAGATCAGAGACGAAATAGTAAAATGACGTAGAACCATAATCTGAATGTTTTATGTAGAGGACAACTCTCTGTAACAATTTTCCAAAAAAAGAATCTTGAAAAAATAAAATTATCCGATTTTAATTAAAAACGATACATACGAGGGCAAATCAAAAAGTCTTGCAATATCATATGAAAAAAAAGAGTGAGTGAGACAGCCATATTTTTATTTTTCGACATCATCTCCTTTAAGGTTTATACATTTGTCATATCGATCAATTAACTTGCCTGAACCCTCTAAAAAAAAAGATTTCTTTTGCTCCATAAAATATTAATTTACAACAGACTGTACTTCATAGTCACTGGAAAATTTCCGGCCCCCTAGTATTTTTTTCAAATTGGGAAACAGAAACTAGTCACTGGGTGCCAAGTCTAGATTGTACGGTGGATGCGGAATTTCCACGAAGCCGCAGTCTTTTAATGCAGCTTGAGCAATATTAACCTTGTGCACTGGTGCATTGTCGTGAAGAAGCAAGATTTTTTTCCTAACTTTCCTTGGCCGTTTTTCCCGGATCGCTTTTTTCAATTTTCGGAAAACCTCTGCGTAATATATGCCTATGATTGTGGTTTTCGGTGGCATATAATCGATTATCAAAATTCCTTCAGAATCCCAAAAAATTGTTGCCAAAACCTTAACAGCAGACGGTTGAGTTCTGAATTTCTTTGGTGGTGGTTCACTACGTTTAATCCATTGCATCGATTCTTGTTTGGATTCCGGATCCCAGTGATGAAGCCATGTTTCATCGCCTGTTATTATGTTATCCAAGAAATTTTCTGGATCTTCTTTGTACATATCTAAAATCGCCTTTGAAGTTTGAACACGCATTTTTTTTTGTTCTGCATTCAACAAACGGGGAACCCATCGCGCACTTACTTTCGACATGTGAAGGTGGTCATGTAATATAGTATATGTGGTACCGTTTGAAAGGGAAAGTCTCCACGCTAACCCTGGAACAGAAATACGCCGGTCCTCCAATACAATAGATTCGGCCAAAATTACGTTTTCATGGCTAATAGCATCTGCTGGCCGACCCGAGGGGTTGTCGTCTACTAATGACTCCCGACCACTTTTGAATAATTTTACCCACCTTGTTACTGTGGCATATGATGGTGCAGATTCGCCGTAAACTTTTGATATATAGTTGAATATATAAATTGCATTTCGTCCATCTTTACAGAAAAATTTAATAATGGCGCGATATTCAATTTCATTCATTTTAAGAAAAATTCAAAACACGTGTTACTAAATTGACAAAAACAAACGAACTGTAAAATTTACATCGAAATGTTCTTCTAGAAGTTTCATCGCGACAAAAAATGGTTTTGAAAAATATATTGTTGTCTCACTCACTCTTTTTTTTCATATGATATTGCAAGACTTTTTGATATACCCTCGTAACAAGAAAAATTTGAATTTTAACAATAAAATGAATTCTCTGTTCACTTCGACAACAATAAAAACACGGTCTATATACCACTAAAGAATAATCGGTTTATTTAAACGACGTAAAACGTTACCCAGCAAACAAACGTTGATAGCAATATGAAACAGATTGAACCATTTGCACACGTCGAAGTGAGAAAACAAATAAATTTACTTCGGTTTCTTTTATAATACATACAGATACACTGCACATTTACCCCTACTTAATTTCTTGTTTATCAATTTCATTTAGAAAAATTTCTATTTCATTTTTATCAGTCTGGAGATTTCATTTGAGGTGTGAGTTGATGTAGAATCTACTTAAATATATATTTAAGTAGATTCTGGTTGATGTGTAAAATATTCATTGTACATGGTATGATGTTTATTTTACAAGTGTTTTCAGATGGAGAATACATGGACAACATATAAAATGAGTATACAAAATTAAAAATATGTAGTTGTATCTGTGAGTGTGTACACTTGGTATATACAGTTAGTCAAGTAAGAGCGTGGTCGAGTTACTTTATAAAAAAAATTATTTGGTGAAACTTTCATATTTATAAATATATTGTACACATTACAAACGATGATGAAATTCGGTTAATATTGTGTCCAGTCACCATCGGCGTCGATAATTGCCTGACATCTCCGAGGCATGCTTTCTACTAATTTGACGGTGTATTCTAGTGGCAACGATCTCCAGATCCGACGAATTTCGCAAGAAAGTGTGTGTGCGTCTTCCACGAAGTTTCTGTTCAATATATGCCCACACATTTTCAATAGGGTTTGCATCGGGCGACTGCGACGGCCAATCCAATGTAACGATGCCAGATTGAGTCTTCCACTCAGTACAGAGCTTGCTGAGGTGTTTAGGATCGTTGTCCTCTTGCAGAATCCAATCTTCATTTTTGCTGATGAACCAACGTTTGGCAGATGGCAGTAAAGCCTTTTTGTAGATTTTAATCAATTTTTCGGCATTTAGGTTGTCGGTAAAGAGGTACAAAGCGCTGAATCCCTACTTTGAGAAGCAGCCCCAAAGATGCACCTTTATTCCGTGTTTTACGGTCCGCTGAACAAGCCTATTGGTGGAAGTTGACCAGGCTCGCGTGAGGACACAATGTGCCCATACAGAACATTCATCAGTAAAAATGACATTTTCAAAATCTCTATCGATATTCTCATGCGCCCAAGCGAGTCGCTTTTTCACATGTTTTCCAGTCAACAGAGGCTTCTTCATTGTGTTGCGCCATTTCAGGTCATGAGTACGGAGATGGGTTCGGATAGTTTCGTAGGATATATCTAAACCTTTTGCCTTTAATTTTGCTTGTCCTTGCCGCAGTGTTAAACCAGGATTCCGCGAAAACAGATTCACTATTCTTTTTTCATCTTTTTTGTCCACTTTTCCTATCGAGCCACGTTCTGGTAAATCATCGACATTTTTAGCCACTTTATATCGCTGTACCCACGTATGTACAAATGCCTTCGACTTCCTCATATATTTAGCAGCCGCTGATTGCGACATTTTGGAACCTTTCGGGTGGGTGCAAAGGAACACAGCCTCGTAGCGCGATGCGTATTTAGCACTCATGGCGCTTAACGTGATTCTCTTTCAAAAGATCAACGACAACTGAATCTTTGTTGACAATACATCAAGGACAAAGCTTCCCTCTATCGGCTCGCAAAGGAATTAGAGCGAAATCTTTCATTACCTGTCGGTAATGACGACCACGCTCTTACTTGACTGACAGTACAACAAAACATAAAAATAAAAAATATTGTTTCTATAGTTAAACCGTTAAGTTAACGTAGGGGAACAAAACCGATTTTCCGGTCGGCAAAAATACGAACAGCATGGAATTAGGTGCATCAATTTGAAGTAATAATTGGGCGCTCTAATTATATGCTGTTTATGCGCTCATTGTGCGCTGATTTGTATTACTGGGTATCTGTATGAACGAATTGGTGAATAAGTGATTTTGAATTCTTCGATTATGCGGAACCAACGAGAATGTATTACAAGCCATATTGTTGTGAATACATGCACAATTTTCGGTCGACTATATCATGGTATTGTCAGAATCTACTTAAATATAAGTCCTGCTTACTCTCTCATTGACAGATACATATTTAAAGAAAACTAACAAAGAGTGTGTTGGTTACACTAACAATGCAACGTAAGTTTGAAATTTTTTTTGCTCATTTTTTTGTTTTTGCACCAACACATTTATACTTAGTTATTTAAAAAAAAAAATTACAATGAAAAAAAATTTCCAATACATCTTTACTTAGTTATTGTTTATTTTATATGTGTGGAGTTAGCAGGACTTATATTTAAGTAGATTCTGGTATTGTGTATTAATAAAGAAGAAAAAATTTCGTAAATAAAAACGAAACAATGTGTAAACGAAAAATAAAATAAAAATTTGTAAAGCTTTACATTAACAAGTCTGTAATTATTATCCTTATACAGTATACTATCGTTTCTTCGTTTATTAGAAATTTAGAACTAAAATTGTTACTTAAAAGGAAAATAGCCATTTATAATTTTATTTCATTAATAAATGCACCACATTTATTTCAAGATTGCTGAGCATTATAAACATATGGGCTTATTTCTTCATTTTAAAAAATTACAGCACCAAACAGAAATTGCATAACCTTTCTCCTTCACATCAATATCCACACTAAACAAAATAAAAAATAAAATTTTAAATTATAATGAAATATAGCTCCACCTCTTCCACTTCTATTTTACATTTTTCTTCTATTTGTTATTGTTTTTACTTCTATTTAATGTGTGCGTATATCATCATGTTATATATTACAAAATTTTGTGAACTTTTCCTGTATTTTTATACTAATACAAATGAATAGATGACCGAAATATTTGATAGGACTGGTGTATACTCGAGAACAGTTCGGCTTGTAGAATACATTTTCGTTGGTTCCGGATTATGTCTAAATTCATAATACAAAATACAATACACACTGCCCATTGTTACACACAACGCGTCGATTGTGTGTGTGTGTGTGTGTGTGTGTGCGTGCGCGGGCGTATGTGTGTTGTGTGAGATAGCTACTAAATGTTTGTAATCTCTTTACAACCCTATCCTTTTCAATTGGGGAACCTGGGTCCCCCGGAAGCGGCAGCTTTTTTCTTTGCAAATATTACGAAAATTGTAGTATTTATGAAAAAACTAGTTCAGAACAAAAAGATTCTAAATTAAACTTACAAAAAATGTAGAGTCCGTGAATCTCAAGTTCGAAACTTTCGTTTCAGCCATGAGGTTATTATTTTTTTAATCTCACTTGCAAAATTATGTTCGAAATTTATTTTAATTCCAATCTCATAAAAAATACTTGCCGAAATAATCATTTTCAATTATTTATGATTCTTTTCTTGTTTGTGTAGAAAATAAAGTTGAATCTGTGTTCATAGATGTCTGTACTCTACGTATTATAGGATTTTTCGTTACACAACAGTTTAACTCGGAAGATATATACATAAAATGACAGGATAGATAAAGAATAATACGCTTCGTTATCTAAAGTTAGCTAAATAACAAATACATTTATTTTAATTTCAATACATTAATTAAAATTTTGACATAAACGTTTAACACTAAATTCATGTGATTATAATTAACTATTTTGCTGTCTGACCTTTGATCAAGATGATGATAAAGGCTGGTGCTGTGACATTAACGCAATGCTACATTTGATGTAAGTTTATCCACTGAAATTTTATATATATTGCATTTAATAAGAGAGCCGAAGGTCGAAACTGCACTTCGATTAGTTAACTTTCCCAGACATGCCCCGCAAAACGGCATAGAATGAATATGCCTTGTGTATTATCTGAAATGGTATCACATAATTAATAGATTAATTTTTTTTTTGTATATTGTTAATTTATATACCGAATTAACTGTCTCAATTTTTAATAGTATCAAAGAGCCTGCTGATATTTGTACAGGTCGATTAAAAAACTGCATTAAAATTATACCATTCCTCTTCAATTTAGGCCTTAAACTGAGCCAATCGCATTTATATAAGCTGCACAGAAGATTGTCGCTTTTTGTATAAAGTTCATCACCATAGTAGCATGGTATGGCAATTTCAATAAATACTGATAACATATAGAGCCACTTAGCAAGGTAATTAATTATATTTTAGGGAGGTGCTAACGATATTTGAAATAGAGTTGTACATAAAACCCCAAAGCTCATTGAAAATTGACACACAATAATAATTGAGTATAAATTTTCGATCATTTTAGCCATCCTATAGACAGTTTGTGATTAAAAATTTAATTTATGAACATAAATTGTGTTCTGGTAAAACTTAAAAAGACTGCGGCTTCGTGGAAATTCCGCATCCACCGTACAATCTAGACTTGGCACCCAGTGACTAGTTTCTGTTTCCCAATTTGAAAAAAATACTAGGGGGCCGGAAATTTTCCAGTGACTATGAAGTACAGTCTGTTGTAAATTAATATTTTATGGAGCAAAAGAAATCTTTTTTTTTAGAGGGTTTAGGCAAGTTAATTGATCGATATGACAAATGTATAAACCTTAAAGGAGATGATGTCGAAAAATAAAAATATGGCTGTCTCACTCACTCTTTTTTTTCATATGATATTGCAAGACTTTTTGATTTGCCCTCGTAAATTATACACCAGCAGCGAAAAATTTGTTTAGATGTCTTAAGTTTTTTGGTTATTATCAATGTCTCGATTAAATCGCTTAAATCATATTGTCCAATGTTCGTTTTCAAATAGTTAATCATTATGTGCAATTCGCGATACTTGATCATTATTACAGCCACTTTAACACAATAAATTACCACAGTTATATTGGTATACAGTAAATTTGTAATCATTTTTAAATCACTCATGTCAACTGATGAAAATAAGATTGACATGTTATACAAATAAGTGAACGGTAAATGTAACATAAGAGAAAATATCCAATATTTAGTTGGGTTGACATGATCTTTTCGATACAGTCCAAGATAGAACCAAACATTTAGAATAGGTTCAACGCTTTCAATGGCATTTAATGCAGCCGATTGATGAACCATGTTAAAATAATTAGTGATCGCCTTCGCAGTGTTGTCAACAACCTGTTTTATTGTTTAAGTTAGAAAATGTTTGCTATGTGTCCTTTTTATTTAAACTCGGATACAAGATTCCTTTTCTCTGGAAATTGCGGTGTCGAAAGTAGTTCTCTAAATAAAACTGATTTGATTTGAAATTTGACTTTTATATATGCGAATCTACATATCAGGATAATGTGGTATTTACTTTTTTAAAAGAATGGAAATTTCCATAATTATCATAATTACGGTTTTATAAAATATTGATGGCAATTACACCATAAAGTGGTTTAGTTTTGTAAAACATGTAATGTAATTATATAAGATAATTTGCTTTTGTTTTACCTTTCCTTCAAAAGGAGGGGGATAATTATTCAAAAATATCCTCATTTACAAAATAAAATGAGAAACTTCTATTTATGAATAAACAGAACGATAACTCACCGTCATTATACTTAGTAAATTTAATATACAATATACATATAACCACCTTTAGTGTTCTATTACAGGGGTTTGGTGAAATAGAGGCAAATATTGTGTATATTGATATCACTAACAACCTTACTTAACTAAAACCCACGGAGCGTTTACGCGATTTCGAAAATATTTGCATTTTGCCTTGCAATATACGGTGTGACTAGTATATTGTAATTGTAAAGAATTTCACTAAACAATGATGTAACGGTTGATGGTCGGTTAAGGTGTACACGACCGTGTGGTATCTTCTGAAAGGTTTGTAGCCTCGAGTTTAGTCGCCAAAATGCGTAACAATATGCTCCAAAATGAACTATTCAGCCGTAGTAACAGAGAAAATACCCAGTTTGTTGGGAAGCGGTTTTCTCTCCCACGTAAAATTCGGGGATACTAGAAGACGCAATAAATTTGTCCTCTATTGAAATGTGCTATACTCATATTTCGTATTAAACAAAATACCAAGAGCAGATTTTTTCTTATTTCTTTTTTTTTTGAATTTTTAGTAAAAGTGGTAATCTGGAGGTCATACATTTTTAACGGGTTGTTACTATAATTACTACTCAAACGGAGTGATCAACCTCTGGTTGGGGTCGATCACTCGTAAAGTATATAAGAAAGACGAGCAAACGAACCCAGCGGCAGACCACAAGTGGGCCGGGCGGGGGACGACCATGGG
The DNA here is from genome assembly GCA_947310385.1 of Nephrotoma appendiculata. Classification (NCBI taxonomy): domain Eukaryota; kingdom Metazoa; phylum Arthropoda; class Insecta; order Diptera; family Tipulidae; genus Nephrotoma; species Nephrotoma appendiculata. The sequence goes on from OX371224.1 coordinate 227,690,044, forward strand.
AGTGTTGACTTGAAGAGTATATAGTGAGGAGAGGTAGCCACTTCTCTTTTGAGTGTGATGGGGAAATCCTGTCGAACTCTCGACGAGAGGTGGATGGTGTCCGAAGCAACGAGCCAGATGACACTATCCCGACGCAGGGAGTGCAGGAAGAGATGAGTAAGATAGGCCACAATGGTTAATATTGTACAAATAAACCTGCATCACACGAAGGCTGCCTCTGCAGCTCTCGTTCTCAGACTGACTAGGACAGATGAGAACTTGGTGTTAATCCAAGAACGTTGGATTAACAATAAAATGATCTGTGGCCTCACAACGAAAAGGTATACATTATTATACACAAGCAACTCTGAGAAGATCAGGATATCAATTTTGTCTCAAAATGTATGAAACTAAGAGTGTAACCGGAAAGATATAGTAGTAGCATTTGTTTTTGTGTTAGTTTCGTGCATATGAATGTTTTACTGTCACTTGTCATTCTTTTTTGTTTATTCATATTAACCCTTTGAGTGCCAACTTGATTTCGGCTAGTGTATTAAGGTGCAAGATCGAGCTTCTTGGCACTCAAAGGGTTAACCATTGTAAACGCCATTTTTTGTGTTGTTTATGTATTTTCGATTTTTTTTATAATTAACATTTTATTTTTAAAATTTATGAAATTTAAAATAAATTTATTTATAAAATTTTATTAATAAAATATAAAATATATTAGCATGTTAAATAATGACATGACACTCCACAGCTCAGGGAAGTAGAAGAAATAAGCATCATAACAATTAAACCAATTCGCCCGGATCGCGTTATTTTGGTACTGTTCATCATACAAATGACACAAATACGAACAAACGAAAAATACAAATACAAATACAAAATTGTGTACACACTGTGTACGTATTCTATTTTTTTGGATCGTGTATTTTAGCGAAAAATAATTTGAATATTTTTCTTCTTGCTCAATTTAGTAGTGGGAATGTTACGGTGGTTAGCCGGAAAAATTATGGCTAGTCTCAGCCTATATGGATCGCGAGAAGGAGCTCCACCTAACCTGGGGGAACTGATCCGGGAAGCAGGTCAAAGCAGATGTCATAGTTGGATGTGATGTTGTGCAAAAGCGCATCACACAATCTGGGGAAGCACATACAGTTATTTTTTGATTACTTATTAAATACTAATCTTTTAGTTTGCAATATTGGGAGAGAACCAACATTTATTGTTAAAAATCGACAGGAGGTTTTAGATGTGACCTTTGGAAAGGTTGATAGATGTAGTTATTCAAACAAAAATTGAGCCCATGATTGGGCAATGTCACAACATGCGTACTGTAAGGGAAAGTCGGTGGACACAGCTCTGCATGATCTATAGTACACACGATTGAGAAGTCAATTTACTCGCAAGAGTTTTGTATGGTAGCATTTCTTGACATTGAGGGTGCCTTTTTAGTAATGTAAAAACGGAGGTGATCATGGAGGGATTGCCATTTTGAAGGTGCACTACATTATTAGTAGATTGATAAACCAGATGCTGGTAAGCAGGATTATTATTTCGGAACTGGAGGAGTCCGTCATTAGAAGATGGGTGGTTGGAGGAATCCCGCAGGTAGGTGTAATGTACCCATTTCTTTGGAGTGTAGTGATGAATAGATTGCTGTTGGAATTGGAGAGAGAGGGGACAGGATTTTTGGCGTATGTAGATGATGTACCGATAGCTGTCTCAGGCAAATAAATGGATACGATTAGGGATGTTATGCAGAATGCACTCTTGATCGTTACAAAATGGGCCAGCAAATGTGGAGTAGAGATCAACCCAAGACAGAGCTGGTACTATTTACTAAGAAATATAAAATTCCGGTGGTTATAGCCCTATACCGTGAACGGCATTAGACTGGCTTTTGCTGACAGAGCCAGATTTTTGGGCATACTCTTGGACAGTAAGCAAGCCCGAGTGAACAACCGGCTTGCCATACAATTATAGCGAGTGAAGTTAAGGTCACAAAAATATCATGATATTTTTTATCATTTTGGTCGGACTGAACACGCCGACGTTAGACAATTTTGCAGTGGAGATGCCTTTATCATGTATATGTAAATCACACATCCACCATAAGTAAAAATTAAACCCATCAATGTTATAACATTTATTTTCCTGTTCTTCTAACCAAATTTCCGTCAAAACGAGAACGTCTACGCTCACCTTTTTGTTTTCGAACAGTAATCTAAGACCCCGATTCTAAAGCACAGTCACTGACTGAAAAATGGTCTTAGGTAAGACTTTTTGCCTTTGTTTTGAGTTTAGCCTTAATTAAGGCAAAAATTCAATTGTTTGCTCATATTGATGATCACGTGTTAAATATAAATTCTGTGTGAATTAACTTCTTTTACTTCTAGCTGGTAACTGACTTTTTTATTTCTAGCTAATAAATGTAAAATTTATTATATTGATTAACAGAGTCATAAGAGTGGTGTAAGAATTTTAAATTAATTATTACGTTGATTTTCAGAATTATCCCATGTTCCATAATTGTAACCAACTTCACGTCAAAATGTAATCATAATTTAGGTTTTTCTCCACATTAAAAACAAATATCAGTAGTGTTTAGTTGGTCGAAGAGTTAACAATACTTCTTACAAAAACTGTCTGGGTCTATTCGACCCACGTTAGTATTGAGTGTTAATTATTCAAGGATTAATTGGAACCACGTTAGTAGCGACTTTATATTATTTGTGGGCTATTTGGACCAGTGCCTTCTAGAGTACTGGTTTGTGACAACATTCAATTTTTGCTGATGACGTCAATCTAAGTCGACAACTAGAGGGCAGCATAATTAAGTAAAAATAATACCTAGACCTTGCCTCCTTATTACGACGGCAATAAATTTCACTACTCAAACTATAAAATTAAACAACTCTTAAATGTAAAAATCAATTCTTGAAAATTATAGGAAATGGCTTACTTAAAAGTTGCAATTAAAATGCAAAAATTAAAGTTAAATTTACTTTTTCCAAGTTCAATGTTTAGTAAAGCAATATATAAAATAATATTAATTAATAATACATAAAGTAAATTAAAGTTTTATGTCATTTCGAACAACAACGAAATGGCATAAAACTTTAATTTACTTTATGTATTATTAATAAATATTATTATATATTGTTTTATTAGAAATTCGAATTTGAATTAATTATTTTCTAGATGAAAATTTAATTTTTTTTTTAAATTGTGAAATAAACATTGAACTTTTACATTTTTTAAGTTGTTTAATTTTAAAGTTTCCAAAAATGTTTGGTCCAACTCGTATCACGGAAAAAGACATCAACATGTATTTGTTTTTATTAATATATAACACGTCATCGTCGTGAATAAAGTGGGAACTATAGATAGAATAAAAAAAATAAAAAGAATACTGTAAGAGAGCGAAAGACAGCTGTCCTATTTCTGTGGCCTTATTGTGATAATTCCCCGGGAATAGGGAATAATTTCTCTTTTGCGCTATTGCCTATTACACAGATATATTTCCCAGTTCTCCGTTCTCCAAAAGTTAATTTTGGAGATTGGGGAATAAATTTACGGGAAAATAATTTAATTATTTGCGGTCGACACGCGATAGCAATAAAACAAGAAAACAAAAGTCTAAAAATACTTTACTACGTTTAATTGGTTTTTGTTGATATTTTAAACAAAATTTACTTAAAAAATAATTTTGTTTATTAAAGTAAAAAATTGGATATCGATATTTCCAATTAATATTACCAGTTTTCAGTATCAATTAACAGCCATAATATTGCTATAAGTATATAAAATACAATAAATTTCCGTTAAATTCTATTCCCAGTTAATTCTTTCCTAAAATAAGTATGGAATAGTAAACGCCAAAACTGCTATAATGGGAAATAATTTTTCCCAAAAAAAAATTTCCCCAAAAGCCAGAATACACTTTTGAGGAAAAAGGAATACAACTGCTACAAAATTTAAAATTTCCATTCCCCGGGAATTACCAGAATAGGGCCACTGAATACGATACGAAATCAAAAGTACAAGATTCTTATTAGATTTTAAATAAGAATCGTATGAATCTGATTCAATTCAAATATGAATCTTGTATTTTCGTTTTCGTATCGTATTCAGGAATAGGGCCCCAGGATTTACATGTATTCGGCCATACTCAGAATAAGAAAAATAAAAGTAATAACAAAATTTCGTTTTATATTTGTCCAATTCTGCTATCACTTAAAAAGAATAAACGAGCGAAAATTTTAGTCCAGTCGGTCGATCCTAATTTTCCTATAGGAATAAGAAATAGGAAGGAATTTTTAGTTTTTATAGCAGTTTTGTATTTTTTTTCCTATAAGCTTACCTGGGTCGATTCTGGTTTTCCTATAGGAATAGGAAATAGGAAAGAATTTTAAATTTGTGTAGCAGTTTTGTATGTTTTCTCCTATACGCTTATTCTGGTGTATCTTATGGGAATTTATTCTTTCCTATTTATCGCAGTTTTGACGTTTATCTTTCCGCACCTACTTTGCGGATACGGAAAGATAGTCTTTTACAACACATACAATATTCTTTTAATTTAATTCTTTTAATTTTTAATTAGACAAAAAAAATATAATTACATACAATGGCTGTGTCCGAATAATCGGGTAAATGGTAATGTTTACTATTTTTTAACAGTGTATAGAGTAAATTCAAATACTGTACTAAATAGTTGAGTAGTTGAGTAATTGACGATTGGAAATGGAGAGAAAACACTACCTATCGGAATAAAATAAAACTGTACGGCCAACTAGATGTGACCGCCAGCGCTTAAAATACGACGTAAAAGTTGTATACCGGAGAAATTAAAAAGCTTAGGAGCAAACAAAAAATAGTCTAAAATCACGGCTCCAATCGTCAATTGAGTTTTCGTTGTTGTGCGTTTGACGTTTAATTGTTTTTATATGTATAGCTGATTCCGCAATAGTAAGTCTAAAAAATAATACAGATTATTATTTTTACAAAATTTTTATATCTATTTATGTATTATTATTATAAATTATTATATTAAAAATATTCGTTTTGTTGTAGATTGCCTACAAATAAATATATCAACATGGAAGAAAGCAGCAAAAAGTTATACACGCCAAGATGTGTGAGATATATTTTTTAATATATTCGAAAAATTTATTTTACAGGGACATTAAAGGATGAAAGAAAATTAATACAAACATGGATTATGCTGGATCATGAATTGCAATCCACGCTGTGATCCAATTAATATCTGTGATAATTTTTTAAAATGAAATAAATAAAATACGATGAACTAATTTAAATAATAATTATATATTTGTTTTTAATTTTTTTCATATTGCAGCTTAGCCTATCTCGGAATTCTATAGCATCTGCGAAATCTCTGATGTGAAATTAACCCTTTAAACCAATATATTTTACCCTTCGAACCGCTTTTGACAAATTTATTTACCCAAGAATTCGGACACTATTGTGGGTCGATTTTGTCTTTCCCTGGGAACTAGTAATTGGGAATTAGGAAAAAATTAATCTTTGTAGCACTTTTTCCCAATTTTTTCCCCAATTTTATAAAAGTGTATTCTGGCAGTGCTGGGAATAAATTTTTGAGGAAAAGAAATTTAGTTTAAGTGTCGGTCACCTACGGTGTTTTAAAAATTATTTTAAAGTTGTAAAAAATTAATAAAGACATTTTCAATAATTTTTTTGTTATATATATCAGTAATTGCATATTATGGAAGGGAAACAGTTTATTCGTTTGCTGCAAAAGAGATTACGAGACGCCTCAGTATAGGAACCATGCGCAGATTTTAGCGAAAAAAAACTAGATATAATTTTTTTTCTCGATTGAATAACAATAAATGATTGCAGCCAAACTGCTATACAAATTTTGTGTATGCAACCAACATAAAAACTCAATAAATTTAGACAAAAATTTTATCAGTACATATGGAGGTACAGATATGTTTATTTTTGTTATTTTCAAACCAAAAATTATTTTGGTTGATAAAAAAATAAAAACTCGATATGTTAAGTAATATAAACTTTATTTAAAAATACACAAATTTTATATTTAATTTTATTTTTTCGAGAAACAAAATGACATTTGAAAATCGTGTGCATGATAATATACATTTTCAGTCACATTTAATTGAATGGGTAACATCTCTTCAAAACTAATAAAAAATGGAAATCATATTCAGATAAATTTATTGAAATGAAAATTAACATCATCTTACTTTTTATCAGTATATCGAAAGAGTTTAATCTAGCTCATATCCTTTCCCGTAAAATATGCGATATATTTCAATATTTAAGGCACTCGAAACGGACAACACTAATTTTGTTGATTAAATTAAAAATATAGGCATTAGTTTATAAAATAATAACTTATATACTTTTTTAATTATTTAAGTGTGTTAAGATAAATTAAATTTAAAACATAACAAAAAATTTAACCGCAAATGCGAAACGTCAAATTAAATTATGTAAACATAAACAAAATGAACATACGTTGCACACACGTCTGCTTGAAAAAATGAAATATTCAAAATTGAACGTGCGCTTTTCTAGCAACTACAAGAAATTATATCTAGTTTTTTTTTCGCTAAAATCTGCGCATGGTTCCTATACAGATCCGTTTGATATAATAGAAAGTGAGTTTGTAGGATTGTACAGACTCATACAAGAATTAGTGTTTATGTTATATAACAAAACAGAAAACTTTATGGAGAAAACTAACATTTCAAAAAAATTTAGTTTTAATAGCTAAAAAGTTTTTTAGCGTAATTTTTGTTTAATTATAAAATAAAATTATGGTTATTAATTTCTAAATACAATAACCGATGTTATCGGGGAAAAATTCAAAATTTAAATGAAAACAGTTGAATTTTTTTTATCCCGTAAACGACTAAATGCGTACGCAAATTTTAGTAATAAAAATCTGGTTTAAAACATGTTTAATTGTTTTGATTTTAATTATTTGGCTGTCGCATTACATTAAATTACTCGTCATATTATCCGTTACATTATCCATAGTTGTTGTTGTTGTATTTTCTATTTGGTAATTTATGTATTTGAAGAAATCAGCCACACATTTTTTTTTAATAATTATCTTTCTATGTGTTTTCTAAATGATTATGTAAAGTAAAATGCATTCTAATTCGTTGCTTTATTTATTTTATTAGAATTATAAATACAACGTATGCCATAGATCAATTTAAATAATCTTTCCCCGTGTATTTCATAATTCCCAAGAAAAAAATTGGGAAAAATATTTGTAAAAACTGCCATAATTAGGAAAAAATTATTCTACACTTTTAAGGAAATAATTCCTAGCTGCAACAATACTGTCAATTCTTTTCATTTCCTAATTCCCAGTGAAAGTCAGAATCGACCCACCGGATGTAAATTTGTACTAAAATTTACAAATTACTGTACTAAACAATTTACCTGGCTATTCGGACACAGCCATTTAAATGTTATTCTTAACCGCTTACAATGTCATGGTTTGCAATATTCAAATTAATCAAGAATTAGGGAAAAATTTATTCCTATGTGTACCAAAATAAACCATATGAAAGATTTTTTAGGAAAACCTGCTATCAAAATTTTATCCTAAATAGGAAAAATATTCCTATTTCCTAAAGACACCAAAATCGACCCACAGAAAAAAACTTAATAAATACAACAACAAAACTCAAACAAATTTTAGTGCGTTGAATGCAATATGCATATTTATTTTTTTTAATAAGGGAATTTGGAATTATTCGTGTATTTTATCTTTTCTATTTATAAAATATTAATGTACATATACATTAACATTAATAATATCAAAAATAATTTTCACTACACTGTAGAATTGTAATTCTCTAAACCTAACCTAAAAAAATAATTTTTCTAATTGCAGTGATTTAAACCGCATATAAATAATTTTTATAATTTTAAAAACATATATTTGTTGATATATAATCACTTTGGACGGCAGTCCAAACGAGTGACGAAAGCACCTACTGTGCTGGAACTCGAACTCGTATATATACAGCTAGTTTCGAACTTTTTCCCTTTTTTTTCCCCCCCAAACGTCCAAAACGGATAATTTTGACTAATGTTATGACACTTTGAAATTTTTCTATGACATCACCATATAATCTTGCTTTGGGATATATGTTTGTTTGTCCGTACTTCTTTCATTTGATTTCATATTTTCAGGGCTTGTAGTACTTGAAAAACTAAGCAACTTTTGTTCTACAACTTTTTGATTTGGCCACCACGTTGGCTGCGGCCGGCCTCTAAACGGCCGTTTTTGGCCATTTTGGCCGCCACCACAGCGCTGTACCTATTTGACATACCCTGGAGATATGCATATCGTGGGAAAGGTATTGACGCCAGCTATCAAATAGCATATAAAAAATTTCAAAAAATTAGGGTGGAGGGTCATTTTGGCCAAAAATCTGAAAAATGCCAAATCGGTCGGCCACATTCGGCCAAATTGCTAAAAAAAAACTTTTGGTTCATATTTTCAGGATTATTAGCCACAAACCTCACCTACAATATGACATCAACCGTTTGTCCCAGAAAACTCGTATATTTGAGATATTGACCTCCATAACTTAAAAGCCACCCTAATTTTTTGCAAAATTTCATTTTTTGGCTCAAATGCACTCTAATATCGGTCCGTTGCGGTTCATAATGATAGTATGTATCAACGTATTACAATTAAATAAATATAAATACATCATATTATTATCATTGCTAGGAGAATTTTTACCAATGACCCTGTTTTCATAACAAAAAAAAAAAAATGAAAAACTGACAAATTGATGTGATCGAAAAAATCACCAAAAACATTGAACATTTGACAGTCTCCTTGCATAAAATCGATATTTTTTTAATCTTTATGATGATTTCTTTATACAGTAGATGTTATCTTCCGTCTCATCGCATGAAGATGGAATATCAGCGAGAGGGTAGCTACCATTAATATTTGTTTCCAACTAACACACTAAAATATGTATATTTTATATTTTATTCTATTGTTTAAGGAATCAAAAATGAATGGTAGCCGCATGCGGTTAGTGACAAAACAGCAAGAAACATGCAAAAAAAATTGTCGAATTGCTCTATCGATTTTCTACCAAAAACACATGTATCTGATCCAAATTTTTATTACTACAATATGTAACATGCACTAAAAACTAAACTACAAATGTTCAGAAATTTTGGAGCTATAGGATTACCACGATACGTTTATAATCTGTCAAGGATTCATTACATCATTTGTAAAGCATACATTTTGTTGATTAGTGATGTTAGCGAAAGATCGCTTTGTCAATAGTAGAGGTTTTACAGAGAGAAGATTCGAACCATCTATTGGTATCGTTTCGGAAATAACTTTATGTGTTGCAGTTTGTTTGGATTTATTCTAGAAAAGCGAGTATCGAGTACATTCTCCTGGATAAACATTACAAATTTTACTTGGTATTTTTTACTATGATTATTTATAAAAATAATTCCTCCCACAATTTGATTTCAGAGATTAACTAATTTTAATAAATTATTATATTTTAATCTGATTGGCAATTTAGAGTTATCGAGGTTTACAAGGTGTTTATTATTAATATTAATATTCATTGCAGTTCCTGATAAGCTAATTTATTTAGTTCTTATGAAGACTTATGATTACAGGAGATCTCTGAAGCCGTAAAACTTTCTAATTAAAAATAAATTTTTAATTTTAAAGTCAGAAGAGCAGACAATGTAGGAATCATAATGATAGCCATTAATGGGGGAGGCTGCTGGTTGTTCTTTTTATGATATATTTAACCGTTTGAGTCCCAGAGGGTATTGAAAAAACACGGTCGAAGAATTCCAAACAGCGCGAATGCGCTTTCTCTCCCAAATGAGAGAGGAAGATGAAATGAGATGAAAAGGCTGTAGAGTCCTGGCTGCGACTATGTTAAATAGTTGAAAATAGGACCAGAACAAATATCGATGGTTATGACATTGGGTTACAGGCTGTAATTGTTTTGTAATTCTGGTACCTCTTTGTGTTTTGGTTTGTTTACAACTCTAATCGATGTTTGTTCATTTCAACTCAAAAATTTGGTGTAAGCAAGTGGCATACAATAAAAGTGCAACGTAATAATAACAAAAATATAAAAATTAAAATATTATAACTAATAAAATTTGTTTATTAGAAATACGGTGGTAACGGTGCTAGGTGACTAATTGGTCAAATAAGGATCATAAATCGAAGATCCGATCGACATAGTACTAAGGTAACACGAAAAGCTGAGGATCATTTATATAAATTCTAAGGTACTCGTGTGATTTCTTTTAGTGGTCGATATAAGTTAAAACATACCTATACATATTTCCATTTTAGTCAAGAACTTGATGATCGAAGAAGGCTGGGAAAGTTATCATCGGTGTGGTTCCGTTTGAACCGGCAAATATTTTAGACACCGCCCTGACTATTGGTTTGAATAGTTGTGTATCCGCGTGATAGATCGGATTCCGTTGCTCCAACAAGCCGTTAACTAGAGCCACCGTGCCACGGCTGTTATATTATTTTATTTTGTGATTTTTTTTTGTTAAAATTTATTATACCAGTTATAGTGGTTAAGTTAATCTAGTTATTCTTTATACCTACATATTTATTGCCGAACGTGTAATCGGTAGTTTTTCTTTAACCCTGATATTATAGGAGTAATTAATTAATTAACCCGAAAGTGCTTGTAAAAACATAAAAGAAACAAAAAAATAAGTTTAATACAAAATTGTGATCAGTTGGTGTGAATAAATCAGCCTAGCTGTATTAGCAAGAAGTGCATCGTGTGCAATAAGCGCCATTAATTTAGAGTCATCGCGCATGTTTCAAAGGATACTTCAAGGCCTTGGGGGAATCAGGAAACCGTAAGTACGTAGTTATAGTTTGTTACAGTATCGCCTTCTGCGATATGATTTATGGTTCTTCAAATTCAAATATTTAGGATTGATGTTATTCTCAGCAACTGTGTGTAATTCTAAAGTGTTTATACAAGTGCTACGTTTTAATATTTCCCATTAAACTTAAATACGATTTAAAATTCCCATTTGGAAATCTAGAATATAAGTAACTTAATGCTAATAAAGTCATTTAACGTTCTGTTAATATGAACAATATGAACTAATTTTGTTTTCGTGAGGGAATGTGTGTAAAAATGATCATGGGATGATAGTCAGAATAAATTTCTATAGTTTTGTGGTACGACAATTATGGTGGTTTTTATGCTGGACCGATCAAACGAACCCCCCTCAGGCGAGCAAACCCGGTACAAAGTGCCACGTGATCGGTAGGACCATAAAATCGCCACATGGCGCCCGAGCAGGGACCTGAAGGTCATACTGTTTTCCGTTAAAATAGCGTGATCTGAAGGTCATTTAGTTATTTCACATGGTAACCCTAAAAAGGTATCCAAGGAGCTTCTCTCCTTAACTGTTCAGAAGGTCGCATAATTCGCTTAACAATTCCGCAAAATCTCCGTTAGCGATTGACATCTTCTATTTTTTTTTAGATTCAGTTTTTTCAGTTAGTTATTTTACCCTTTTTTCATTAAAACTCTAATATCGGTAGTTTGAACGTAGTCCATGATGCATCTGTAATTTAGATTTTAGTTGTAATTCCGCTAACTCTTACAGTTTACAAATGGATAAAGTTTTTCTTACCCAAACCTTGCTTTCATAAATTTTTTTTGGAATTCAATTTTTGTTTCATTTAGAATCCGAGAATTGATTGTGGTTTAGTGGAGCCAGTAAGACAATACAATGATCTAGATTTTTGTAGTGATTCTCATTACTCTCATTGTAGTTAAATTGGTAAAGCTACTCGAACTAAGATCTTTGTTTATATTTATATTTTCGAAATTTTCTTCCTTCGTAGTAGATTTGTGTGGAACGAAACATTTAGCCGGATATATGACTCGGTCTTCGTGAATTGATTTCCCCTAGATAAAAGAGGTTGATTATCATGGTGATTCCATTTTTCCATTTTTTTTTACTAGGCTAATCACTCTGTTCGGTTAAACTAGTTAAATTTTTATTTGTATAGCTAGTTACAGCACATGGTTACTTGTTCTGATTTTATCGATGATTTCGTAATTCTTAGTAGCCTGGGTTATTAGCTAAGTCAATTAGATACGTATAACACCGACTATGGAGGATAAGGACAGTTTCGAAAATGTAAAAAAAAAAAAAAAAAAAAAAAAAAAAAAAAAAAATTATAATAATAATAATAATAATAATAATAATAAACTTTTCTGATTATTATACCATGAATATCACGAAACACACATTCCCGCTTGTATCATTAAAATATACTTTTCCTTATAAAAATATAATAATATTAAATAAATTAAAACTTAAAGATATATAGAAAAAACCATAAACGAATAACGGAGAAACTAATCACATTTCTCTCGTCGAAGGACACGCATTTTAATTCGTGACCGCTAATCCTTTTTGTTGTACGTCTAACTTATTAAATATAATTGTGTCTGAAAGTCAGCCATGTCAAATTTAACTATATTGGACTGTTTGACCTCGGAAGAGCTTGACGTTGAGTATGCCGTTAGAAAAATAGACAAAAACGATGCAGGAGCAAGGTCAAAACTATTAGGGTGCCTCCAATCTGAACAGGTAGATGATAAATTGAAACCGGTTCAAACTCAGATTCCAATATCACCTGACTTAGAAGCTCGCACTTGTGGTGAGATGACCGTTGCGATTCAATCCGCAGCTAATAAATTAAATGAGCACTCATCCCTTGAAGCCTTAACTAGAGTAATGTACCATGCAATACATTATGATGATCGAGCCAAACGACTTAAGATGGCATATGGTGACATAGGAATAGTTACGCAGGCTATTGGAGCCCTCCGACGGATCATACAGAGGCTCAGACAACATATAGAAGATAAAAGCAATTTGGTTTTGGCCCCACAAACAATCGTAACAGGAGCCAGACCAAAATCGAAAACAAAAAAAACTGAATGTTCCAGTGAAACTGAAACTCCCGAAACGAGTTTTAAAAATTTATCGCTGGGTGAACCAAATGCCAGTAGTAGTGCTGGCAACGAAAACGCTGAAACCAACGTGCGCAAGCCGAAGTCAGATTCCTCCTTTCAAAAAAATGTCAAATTTAATATGGATCCTCGATTCATGTTTCCGCCAGATAACCCAAGAGTTTCATTTCCAAATGAAAGCCAAACGTTGGCGAAAAAAATTCCTACTCATGAAACAAGTAGATCTCGGGCAATACTGGGAGCAAGAAATTTTCAAACAACCATTGCAAACTCCCAAGTTCGATTTGACATACCTACGGAGTTCGACCCATATATGGATATTACCGAACCGAATTCAAACACCAGTCTGAATTATAACGCGAACCCTTACGCTGGCGGGATAAACAACCTCAACAGTCAAAATACTGGCAGGATTACGCAGACACATATAAATATTACAAATTGTGGGTCAATAAATGCTATTCCTCGGTCGTCTTATAATGCGAACGTTGACAATGCTATTCCTCGGTCGACTTATAATGCGAACGTTAACAATGCTACTCCGGGTCTCCAAACTAATCTAAACGATCCTGTTGGCAAATTTCCTAAGTGGCGTAATTTGAATTTTGATGGATCTAAAACAAAGGGTAGCAATAGTATTAGTGATTTTATTTTTCGGTTCGAAACAATGGCTAGGCGGAATGGTTATGATTTCGGGACATTAGACCGCCACATCTTCGATTATGTATCAGGCCAAGCCGACACCTTCTTGTGGAATTTTATCCGAAACTACCCGAATGCTCGGTGGCCTCAAATCAGACAGGCGATGTTGTCGTGGTTTACGAACCCAGAAGAAGAAACTGAGACTCGAAGATACGTATTTAAAAGGATGCAAACCTCTAAAGAAACGATAGCAGACTTTATACTAGACATTGAAATCCATAATAATCGTTTGAACGTAAGCCGATTCAACCAATCAGAACTCCTCGATATAATAAAAAGCAATCTCCATCCGGCGTTTAGAAACGAAATTATTTCGCTCCCTATCCAAAACATAGAACACCTTCGTTTGATATGCCAGAGATATGAAAATTTGTGGTCTCAAACTGGTTTCGATCCTAGATTAAATTATAGACCTAATTTCAGGTCCCACGTTAATGAAGTATATCCCCAAAATCAAGATGATGTGATTTCGGGAGACGATTATGAGGGTTCATGTTTTCTAGAGGCCGTAAGTCCCCAAGTACCAAAAAGATCCGAGATAATATGCTGGAATTGCAAAGACTTAGGGCACTACTACCAAGACTGCCCCTGCGATCTATTAAACGTATTTTGTTTTGGATGCGGGCGTCCTAATGTAAAAAAATATGACTGCTTAAACTGCCAGAAAGTCAACCTGTCGAAAAACGGAATGAGGAACTTTTCCAGAGCTGGGAGGGAAAGTTCAACTCCAACCAGAAATTATCCCAGACAGGTTCAAGTCCAATCGCCTGGAGTGAACCTCCGCAAGAGTTAAATTATCCTGAACCAATAAATTTCAGTCCGGATGCTGAACATATAATATTAACCCGTACCAATGATCGCGATACACCTAATATATTCAAGTACTCCGAAATAATTAACCCCAACGATCTTGTTTGTAGCGCCGTTGGCGATTCGAAAAATGCCGTTGTTTCACGGATTAAACGATACTGGAACACGAAGAAGCGTATATATAAAGAATGCGCCTCTACAACTATCTGCTCCTCTTTGCCAGAGCTGGATGCTCGACCTCATGCCACGGTAAAAATTTCAGGAAAACCCCTGACCGGGCTACTAGATAGCGGAGCGAGCATAAGTATTCTTGGAAACAACGCTCTCGAATTCCTGAGTAGCATAAATTGTACCTACCGTAGAATAAATTCTTTCGTGAAAACAGCCGACGGTAGTGCTAACGCCATTCTCGGCTACGTGACCCTTCCAGTAAGCTTTAGAAATAAAACTAATAAAGTGCGGTTCTATATTGTCCCCACGTTACAAAGTCCGTTATACTTGGGGATTAATTTTTGGAAATCTTTTGGGATCGTTCCGAAAATGATAAGCGACGTTAATTTGATGGATGAGATCGTATCAAATAAAAAGCATCAATTATCCGTAGAACAGCTTTCCAAATTAAATGCTGTAGTAAAAATGTTCCCGTCGTTTAATGAGAAAGGACTAGGGTGTACTACACTTCATCAACATCTGATCGACGTTGGCTCGGCATTGCCAATTAAGCAGCGGTACTTCCCTGTGTCTCCGATAATCCAGGAGCGACTTTATCAAGAAATTGATCGGATGTTATCTTTGAACGTCATTGAACTTAGTCAAAGTCCATGGTCCTCCCCAGTAGTACTCGTCCGCAAAGCAAACGGTAAATCTCGATTATGCTTGGACTCGAGGAAACTGAATAGCGTGACTGTGAAAGACTCGTATCCGCTTCCTATTATCGATGGTATTCTGGCCCGGCTTAAAAACACTAAATATATTAGTAGTCTAGATTTAAAGGATGCCTTTTGGCAGGTACCGTTGGAATATTCATCAAGAGAAAAAACTGCGTTCACCGTGCCTGGGCGGCCACTTTATCAGTTTAGAGTGATGCCGTTTGGACTCTGTAACGCCGCCCAAGCTCTGTGTCGCTTGATGCATCGCGTTATTCCAGCGGACTTGCACGAACAGGTATTCGTCTACTTAGACGATCTTTTGGTTATATCGCCCAGCTTTAACGAACACCTTAATCTGCTAGAGATCGTTGCTGGTCACCTGGATAAAGCCGGATTGACGATTAATATCGAGAAAAGTCATTTCTGTATGAAGGAGATACGATATTTGGGCTTTATAGTTGGTGAAAACGGTCTCCGAACTGACCCGGCCAAAGTTGAAGCGATAGAACATTTTCCTGAACCAAAAACCATCAAGCAAGTGAGACGCTTCCTGGGCATGGCTGGGTGGTATCGGAGATTCATTCCCAACTACGCAGACGTTTCAGCACCAATATCGAACCTTCTAAAAAGGAATGTCAAATTCAAATGGACCGTAGAGGCTAGTTTGGCGTTTGCGAAACTTAAGAAGCTGCTGACTTCGGCCCCTGTGCTAACGAACCCTGACTACACCAAGCAATTCTTCATCCGTTGTGATGCCAGTACGGAAGGAATTGGTGGAGTTTTATTTCAGAAGAGCGAGGAGGGGGATGAACAGCCACTGTCTTACTTTTCACAGAAACTAAACGCAGCTCAAAAGAATTACACGACCACTGAATTGGAGTGCTTGGCTGCGGTGTTATCGATAAAAAAGTTTCGACAGTATGTTGAAGGCTACAAGTTCACGGTGATCACCGATCACGCGAGCCTAAAGTGGCTCATGAACATGCGAGACCTCTCCAGTAGATTAGCTCGGTGGAGTTTGTACCTCCAACAATTTAACTTTACTATAATTCACCAAAAAGGAAAGGAAAATATTGTGCCCGATACATTGTCCAGGGTATACTGCGATTCTGTTACTGAGATTGAAAGAGATAAGGCATTCCTGATCGATCAAATTGATCTAAATTCCCCAGGCTTTGTTGACATAGATTATACGAATTTGAAATCCAAGATATTAGGTAATCCCGCTCAATTCCCTAATTTAGAAATCCTGAATGAGCGTATTTATATCAAGATAAAACCGAGACCTTTCGACGGTTTATCTGATGTGCCGGTTTGGAAGATTTGGGTTCCTAGACCTTTGGTACAGGACATTATTCGTCACAACCACGATGATCCTACTGCTTCACACGGGGGCATAAAAAAAACCCTAACACGCATTCGAAGGCTATTTTATTGGCCCAGAATGGCAATCGACATTTACGAGTATGTGTCAAAATGCGAGATCTGTAAATGTACGAAGGCTTCCAATAAAATAACTCGCCCAATAATGGGAAACACCAATTTTGCCGACCGACCATGGCAGAAGATCTATATTGACCTCCTTGGACCGTATCCTCGGTCGAGGCATGGTAAGAATATAATTTTAATTGTTCTCGATCAATTAACAAAATTTCCGATCTTGAAATCACTATCCAAGGGGACTACTACTAACATCGTAAAATTTCTAAAAGATGAAGTGTTTAGTATGTTTGGATGTCCTGAAACTGTAGTTTCTGACAACGGAGTTCAGTTCACTAGTCGAGAATTCACAGAGTTCCTTTCCAACTGCGGGGTTAAACATGTGAAAACTCCCGTCTATTCCCCACAGTCCAACGCCTCAGAACGAGTCAACCGATCCGTGTTGAGTGCCATTCGGGCTTATATTAAAACCGACCACAAGAAGTGGGACGATCATTTAGCTGATATTGCCGCCGCCTTACGCAGATCTCTCCATAGATCCACCAATTATACCCCGTACTTCTCATTATTTGGTTATGAGATGATTAACCATGGAGACGACTATAAAATTCTGCGTGAAGTTTGTTCCCTGAATGATTCAGATGTTGAAATTTTGCCAGCAAACTACAAACTCCCAATAATTCACTCAAAGGTTAGAGATAATTTGGCCAAAGCTTTCGAGAGTTACAGTAAAACTTACAATTTGAGGGCCCGTCCTATCTCTTTTGAACCAGGGCAAAAGGTATTCGTCAAGACTCACCCTATAAGTGATAAAACCAAGCAGGTTTCAGCCAAATTAGCTTTAACTTACATTCCGGGCAAAATTGTCAATAAAACTGGTAGTGTGAGTTATACCGTAGCTAGCGACAGTGGTAAAATTCTTGGAGTTTACCACGCTAAAGATTTAAAAATCTAGGGACTTTTCCAGATTTCATCAGAATTTGGGCAAATTCCTTAAAAATCTGTTGTGTAGAGTCCTGGCTGCGACTATGTTAAATAGTTGAAAATAGGACCAGAACAAATATCGATGGTTATGACATTGGGTTACAGGCTGTAATTGTTTTGTAATTCTGGTACCTCTTTGTGTTTTGGTTTGTTTACAACTCTAATCGATGTTTGTTCATTTCAACTCAAAAATTTGGTGTAAGCAAGTGGCATACAATAAAAGTGCAACGTAATAATAACAAAAATATAAAAATTAAAATATTATAACTAATAAAATTTGTTTATTAGAAATACGGTGGTAACGGTGCTAGGTGACTAATTGGTCAAATAAGGATCATAAATCGAAGATCCGATCGACATAGTACTAAGGTAACACGAAAAGCTGAGGATCATTTATATAAATTCTAAGGTACTCGTGTGATTTCTTTTAGTGGTCGATATAAGTTAAAACATACCTATACATATTTCCATTTTAGTCAAGAACTTGATGATCGAAGAAGGCTGGGAAAGTTATCATCGGTGTGGTTCCGTTTGAACCGGCAAATATTTTAGACACCGCCCTGACTATTGGTTTGAATAGTTGTGTATCCGTGGCCGGGGGTTTTCTGTTTTTCTATACGAGGAAATCACGAACAAAACAGGCATCGGATAATTTCCGCGTGATAGATCGGATTCCGTTGCTCCAACAAGCCGTTAACTAGAGCCACCGTGCCACGGCTGTTATATTATTTTATTTTGTGATTTTTTTTTGTTAAAATTTATTATACCAGTTATAGTGGTTAAGTTAATCTAGTTATTCTTTATACCTACATATTTATTGCCGAACGTGTAATCGGTAGTTTTTCTTTAACCCTGATATTATAGGAGTAATTAATTAATTAACCCGAAAGTGCTTGTAAAAACATAAAAGAAACAAAAAAATAAGTTTAATACAAAATTGTGATCAGTTGGTGTGAATAAATCAGCCTAGCTGTATTAGCAAGAAGTGCATCGTGTGCAATAAGCGCCATTAATTTAGAGTCATCGCGCATGTTTCAAAGGATACTTCAAGGCCTTGGGGGAATCAGGAAACCGTAAGTACGTAGTTATAGTTTGTTACAGTATCGCCTTCTGCGATATGATTTATGGTTCTTCAAATTCAAATATTTAGGATTGATGTTATTCTCAGCAACTGTGTGTAATTCTAAAGTGTTTATACAAGTGCTACGTTTTAATATTTCCCATTAAACTTAAATACGATTTAAAATTCCCATTTGGAAATCTAGAATATAAGTAACTTAATGCTAATAAAGTCATTTAACGTTCTGTTAATATGAACAATATGAACTAATTTTGTTTTCGTGAGGGAATGTGTGTAAAAATGATCATGGGATGATAGTCAGAATAAATTTCTATAGTTTTGTGGTACGACAATTATGGTGGTTTTTATGCTGGACCGATCAAACGAACCCCCCTCAGGCGAGCAAACCCGGTACAAAGTGCCACGTGATCGGTAGGACCATAAAATCGCCACAAGGCAATCTATTGAGACAAACCTATTGTAAAATATACTATTTACATTAAAAGGAAATGTTTGATGTATGTACTTGCTTCATTAATGAGCGCTTCATTGTGAGCGCGCGACTTCGACAATCGGCAACGCACCGTCAGTTGTCGACAATGTTCGAAATGTGCTGGGTTTTCTCGACATAAAATCTCAACAGCGAGATCGCGCTGCTTGGGACTCAAACGGTTAATAACTCTTGACGACCATAGATTATTTTCAAATGTCTTATTTTTTGATATTTAGTGAATCATTTATTTTATAATTCAAGCGTTAAACAATCGAATGGTTTAGTTGGTTGTCAAGGATCCTACCAAGGTGCTAGTTACCTTATTACTAATTCTGTCATCTTACAGATTCCTGATTATTTTAATAAATTTATTTAATTCTGGTTTAATTTGTTTAGGTATTGGTATATATATTCTAAAACTGTGCCAAACATCCAAACATCCATTATTGTAATACTTTACAGATTTCAGATTAGCTGTTTTTGGAACCAGTGCACGGGTTTTGTCTCGAAATCTGTGAAACGAAATGAGTGTAACCGGAAAGATTTAGAAGTAGTATTTGTGTTTGCCTTAGTTTCGTGCGTAAGATTGTTTTACTGCACATGCAAATCACGTGTCATTATTTTTTTGTTTATTCATATTAACCCTTTGAGTGCCAACATGATTTCGGCTAGCGTATTGAGGAGCACGATCGCGCTTCTTGGGACTCAAACAGTTAACCATTGTAAACACCATATTTGTGTGTTGTTTACGTATTTTCAATTTTTTTTATATTTAATATTTTATTTTTAAAATTTAAGAAATTTATTATAAATTTACTTATATTGTACAATTTTATTAATTTATATAATATTAATCTGTATACAGTGCCTGGCCATATTAGTATGAACGTTGCTTTTTTAGAAATTGTTAATGACAGATTATAGAAACTCATAATATATAATATAAATATGAAAGTTATTTATTGAAATATAGTTTATTACAACATTTATTTTTTTTAAATTAAATTCAGGACTTTATATAATATTTAATTGACCCTAGTCAAATTTTAATATTTTGTTATATTGTCTTTGGCCTTTATAAATGCTTCCACACGTCGGGGCATGCTCTTTTCACACTCTCCAGCGGCTTCAGCGATATCTTGGTCATGGTGTCACACCGAAATAAGCCGTTCAATGAATCTGATCAACAAAAAGTGATTTCAGGGATTCTCCTTTTAACCAACCGTATAGATGTACTCTAAATGTCAAAATGTGAAACCTGAAAGTGGTATGTCGCCATCTATGGAATAAAACATAATTGCATTTTATTTTCAGTCATAGATGGCGTTTTAAGAATCAATGAACCCAAAAATTATAAAATATAATTGAAACATTCATACTAATATGGCCAGGCACTGTATATATAAAACAAAGTCGGGATAGTTACACCACTTATAACTCAAGAACGGCTGGACCGATTTTTATGATCTTTGTTTTGTTGGATTTGTCTCCGCTCCGAAAAGCATAATATCTATTGTATTAAAACATCGGAAAAGTTCACGAAAAAAAATTATCAAGAAAATTCATTTTCTCATACATTTTATAAGGAATGATGGCTTCTATGATTATATCTAGAGAACGGATTCACTGATTCCGATGAATTTTTTTATTTTGTTCGTCTCAATACAGTTGTGGCCTCTTTTTCATTCGGTTAAACCAAGCCAAACTGCATTCGGAGGAGTCTATTCATTTACGCGATGCAGTCAGCACCGAAGGAGATGCAGCTAATGTTGGTCGATTGACTATTATACCGGTGACGTACATTGGCAGCCCGCGTCATATGCATGATTATGCGCAACATGCAATGACATATGTTCATCATTACGGTTGTCCAGATCTATTCATCACTTTTACGTGCAATCTGAAATGGATAGAAATTATTCAACTGCTGCTACCCGGATAAATAACAAGCGATCGGCACGACATCACCGCTCGTGCCTTCAAACAAAAAACCCGGTCGCTGATGA
Organism: Nephrotoma appendiculata; assembly: GCA_947310385.1. Classification (NCBI taxonomy): domain Eukaryota; kingdom Metazoa; phylum Arthropoda; class Insecta; order Diptera; family Tipulidae; genus Nephrotoma; species Nephrotoma appendiculata. The sequence continues at coordinate 227,711,469 of OX371224.1, forward strand.
ACATTGTTAAGCATAGTGCCTTTGGGGATACTCGATGCTGGATGTATTTGATTGAATGGCAGAAACGAGGCTTGCCGCATGCACACATTCTTTTTTGGTTATTCGAAAGAATTCGACCAGGCCAAATATATGACATCGTATGTGCCGAGATTCCTGATCCCGAAACCGATCCAGACCTGCAACCGCCGTGCATGGTCGACTACAAGTGTTCCAAGCGTTTTCCACGAAATTTAACCGCAGAGACTATCAATGGCAACGATGGTTATCCACTGTATCGGTGTCGATCACCCGATGATAACGGTAGAATTATCACAACGAGTGTTTTTTTTATTCATTCCAAACATTCCGGACGTTCAGAACATGACATTTTATATTTTTTTATTCATTCTATTCCTTCTATTCCTTTTCTTTGCTATTTTTTTATTTATTCTAGACGTTCTGGACGTATTCTTTTCGTACTAGATGAAAAGGTAGAACGAAAGGAATATTTTTAGTATTAGTCGCCATATTGTTTGTTTTGGAATGTGTTGTTTGTTTACTTTTGAATGTACATATTACATATACATAAAAAATATTAGTGTAAAAAATAAAATAGTTTTAAAATGGAGAATAACAATGAAAATATTATAGTTGAAAATCCGACGGAACATTGTAAATGGAGTCCTGGGGATATTCGTTGCCTCATCCACAATTTTTCCGAACATACGACAATGTTCGACCGGTATTCAAAAAAAAAAAAATGTGGAGCGACATAGCCGGTATATTATTAAATGTTTTAATTTTAATTAATGAATTTGTAATCAACAGCTTTTTGTTTTTATATTTCCAGAAAAGATTTCTCAAATTATAAATAATTAAATAAGTGGGGATCAATGCATCGGCAAGTGGAAGGGGCTCAAGTCTATGTACAAAAAAATTAAGGACCACAATAGTAAAAGTGGTAATTTGCATAAAAGATGGGAATATTTCGACTTAATGGACGAAATTTTACACAACCGACCAGAAATAAATCCCCCTGCCACTTGTTCCAGCGATCAAGGAAGCGTCAGAATCAACAACCCCACGGCTATCGCTTTAACAAGCTCGGACGATTTCTACCTATCTGACATGATAGAAGTAACACCAACGATAACTACTCCTTCTGCACTGCAAAGGAAGCGCCAAGCTAGTGAAGATTCCAAAAATAAACGGCATGACGAAAAAATGTAGAGGGCCGATAAATTTTTAAGTCTCTTTGAAAAATTAATTGATAAAAATTAATTTTTTTTTACCATTTATTTAGGATATACATACATTGAAATTAAGGTTATATTTAGTAGTAGTACAATAGTTGTGTTAAATGTGTGAATTAATGTTTAATAACAATAAATTTTATAATGAATTCTTAATGGTTTATAAGTTTATTATTCTTGAAATGTTGCTCCTTTTCGTGTTTGCTTCGTTGTTGCCTTGTATTGAAGAGGGGTCGCTATTTTCATCATCATTTGACGTAATTACTTCATCTTCTTCGAGATTATCGCCATTATGAATGCATACATTGTTGCATACAAAATGCATGCTGCCATAGTTATCAGCGGGATATACTCTGGCCGCCTCGTTGATAGCTTTCTGAGTCGCCGAAATCTGCCTTTAAGAAGTCCAAAAGCCCGTTCTACTGTAATTCTGGCAGAAGAGTGTGCTTTGTTATACGCGATGTTTGCTGTCGACAAGCTTCCAGTATCTTTATATGGAGTCATTAAGTATGTCTTTAGACCATATCCCAAATCGCCCACCATATGCTGATCTGGCGGAATTATTAAAGAACCTATTTAAAAGAATGTTATTGTTAAATTATTGGTAATCTTATTTATGTATTGGAAGTGCATACCATTCATAATTTTAGTATATAAATTGGAACGTCAAAAAAGGCATGAGTCGTGGATAGAACCTGCCTCACCCGCATAGCAATCTGTAAAACAAGCTCGCTCATCACAAACTGCTTGAAGTAACACCGAATGATATTTTTTTCTATTTATGTAGCAACTCGGGTAGTTTTTAGGTGCCGAGATAGCAATATGGGACCCATCGATGCAACCAACAATAACTAAATAATATAATTACTTAATTAATAAAGAAATTTTAATTAAAAATAAACAGTTTTACATGGGAATTTCGTCTTCTCTAGAAAATGGCTAGCAATTAGTTGCGATCTCTCTCTTGATGGCCAAGCAATTATTTTTTTCTCAACGTTCATTTTCAATATTTGTTGACATATGTCAAATAATGCCTTCCAACACGCATAGATCGAAATCCCGAATCTATCTGACACAGATCTATAATACAGGTAAACAATAATCATTAAATATTAACAAGAAAAAAAATATACACTCAATCAGTTACCTGAAACATTCGGTGTTAGCCAAATACCACAAGGTCATTAAAAGCTGCTTTTCTAGCGTTACTCTAGGATGACCAGGCGACGTGTCAATATATTTCGATTCCATTTGCAAGATATTTTGGTACAATTGCTCGAATGTACTCGGCAATATCCTAAAATGCGACTTGAACTGTGCGTCGTTTAGTTTACAAATTGTATTTTCGAAGTACATCATATTTTTTGGGTTACATTTTTTTTTGGTTTTCACCTTCTGAGTCGCTAGATTCGTCTGCAAAAAATGTATCCCAATCCTATCTTAGCAGTTAATGCAAATGAAATAAATTTTTGTCTCTCCGTCCCTTTTTATATTTGATTTTATTTAATTTATTCGCACTATTATTTTATAAGTACACACAACACTGTAAATAATAAACAACTAAAAAAATTAATGTCAAAAATCTATTCCATTCCTTCCAAATCGTTTTTTTATTCATTCTGTTTGGAATATTTTAAGGTCACGTGATCAGGATTCTATTCTTTCTATTCCTTCTTTGGAATGAATAAAAAAAAACAATCAACGATAGTGAGAGGAAACGAGTTCGTGGTCGACAACACTTGGATTGTTCCGTATTCGCCACTTCTTTCCAAAACATTCAAGGTGCATTGGACCGTGGAGTACTACAATTCAGTGAAGTTCATCAAGTACATTGGCAAATATGTCACGAAAGGCAGCGATATAGCGTTTTTTGTTGTTCAAAATCTCAATACAAACAATGAAATCACGCATTATCAAGTTTGTCGATATGTGAGCTGCAATGAGGCTATTTGGCGTATATTTTCATTCCCTATTCATGCACGTCATCCCACTGTTGTTCATTTGGCTGTGCATCTGAAGAATGGTCAACGAGTTTATTTCAACACATCGAATGTTGCTCAACGTGTGAAACGCCTCCAGCAACAACATTGATCAGTTTCTTTCCGATTTGTCAAAGTGATCCGTTTGCACGAACATTGCTCTACTCTGAGATGCCACGTAATTACACTTGGAACGCTTCATCAAAAAAATTACAACGTCGGAAGCAAGGCGATGAGATTCCTGATCATCCAAATGTGTATTCTACTGATGCTCTTGGTCGCATTTACACAGTTCACCCGAAGAATGACGAATACTTCTACATGTGGTTGTTGCTGGTGAATGTTGATGGGCCGACATCATTTGAATCACGTCGAACTGTCAATGGTGTAGTGTGCCCAACATTTCGTGCTGCATGTCAACAACTCAACAGATACACACATTATTTGCTAACATTATTTCGACGTGCTTCCCATCGAATCAGCAATGTGGAGCAAGTACAAGAATGTCATGTCAGAAGACATTCTACATCGAATTTGTGTCAGTTCAGGAAATCCCGATCTCGAGGTGAATGAGGAGATACATAACCAGGCTTTGATTTTGATCGAAGATATGTATTTCCGCATGTGCGGAAAGATGCGACAGTTTGTTAGTCAAATTAGAAATGTCAACGCCATGTCGTGGAATGAACGACGGTTTCATTCGAGAATTGGAACGTGAACATGAATACGATCGAAATGCATTGAACCAATCAGTTCGAACCAATTTACCGCTGTTGAACCCCCCACAGAAAGAAGTGTACGATACATTAATGAAGGCAATTCATGATGGAAATGGTGGATTATTTTTCTTCTATGCGCCCGGTGGAACTGGCAAGCATACGGAATGCCTCATGTTATTGATTTTGGCCACTGTTCGTGAGAGATCCGATAATTGCTGTAGCAGTTGCTTCTTCTGGGATAGCAGTCACATTGCTAGAAGGATAACGAATGGCTCATTCAGCGTTGAAATTGTCGTAAAACTTTCAATCGGCTGAAAACCCGACATGCAACATTGCGAAACACTCAGCAATGGCGAAAGTTTTGGTAGCAAGTAAAATCATCATCTGGGATGAATTTACAATGGCGCACAAATGCGCATTGGAAGCACTCGACCAAACTATGAAAGATCTACGCAATGACTCAAGATGTTTTGGAGGCGCAATGATTCGACTGTCCGGCGTTATCCGTCAAAAAATACCAGTCATTCCAAGATGGACCGCTGTCGATGATAAAAACACTTGCCTCAAATTATCGACTCTGCGTGGCGCTATGTGAAGAACCTTCAGCTGACGACAAACATGCTAGTTGCATTGTTAAATGATCCATCTGCCTAAGATTTCTCCAAGCAATTGCTGACTATCGGTTATGGCCGTGTTCCGGTCGACGAATCAAACGGATTGATTTCGTTTCCTCAGAACTTTTGCAATTTTGTCTCAAAGAAGGACGAGCTCATCAACAAAGTTTTCCCGAACATCATTACTAACCACAAAAATCACAATTGGGTGAGTGAACGAGTAATTCTTGCGGCAAAGAACAAAGATGTGGATCATTTAAATTTCACAATTCAAAATCTAATTGTCGGTCCACTTCATTACTTCAAATCTATCGACTGTGTGACAAACGAAGACGAAGCAACCAATTATACAACTGAATTTTTAAACTCATTTCATTGGGTCTGCCTGGCTTGCCACCGCACAATTTACAACTGAAAGTTAGCTCGGTAACCATCATGCTACGGAACCTGAATCAACCAAAGCTATGTAACGGAACGCGTTTATGGTTTTGAGAAAATTCATGGGCAATATGATTCACGCGACAATACTGAAAGGAAAGCTAAAAGGTGAGGAAATTCTCTTTCCGAGAATTCCGATGATCCCAACCGATATGCCATTCGAGATTAAACGAATTCAATTTCCGGTTCGTCTTGCATTCGCCATGACGATCAACAAATCACACGGCCCATCCTTGAGTGTTTGTGGCCTGAATCTAGAAAATGAATGTTTCTCTCACGGCCAATTGTACGTAGCATGTTCACGTGTCGGCAAACCATCCGCTCTGTTCGTTCCCGCGCCTGACAATAAAAGAAAAAATGTCGTATATCACAAGCTGCTTCAATGAAAGGAATCGACCCTATTGCAACCCACCCAGCAAATAGTTTAAATGAAAGTAGTGCAACAATGATACGCGAATCATTTCGATTCAAATCAATAAAACGAAAGCCATGCTGCCACGTGAATTACATTCATTTCAATGTAATTAAAATATATTTCATTTTGATTGAATTTAATTAATTTGGAGAATTCATTTTATCTTAATAAAAAACTCAATTTATTTAAGCTAATAACTTTAAACAACATTTATTGATTTTGAGGCGGTACGAAGTTCGTCGGATTCGCCCGAATCGCGTTAGTTTCGTACTGTTCATCATACAAATGACATAAATACGAACAAAATAAAATTACAAATACAAAGACGTAATTGTGTATTATACACTGTGTCAAAACCGAACACAATCATATTCTATAAGCCGTACAATACTCGGCTATACACGCGGATAATGTCACTTTTTAACTCCTATTTGATAGTATTGGTGTACATTTTTAACTTCTATTTGATAGTATTTGTATACGGCCAATAGAAATCAAATATGACACATTTGTTCTAGATTTCTCTTTTATGTTTTTACAAACAACAAAAAACAAAATAGATTTGAAGATCAGATATGCGTAGCCACGCCTCATTCATGCGTAAAAAGACTAAAACAATAATGCAAAATAGAAATTAAAACAAAATTCGTGATCGAAATGCACTTTTGAATTATATAATAACAAACAAAACACACCTCCTAGTTTTTGTTTTTTCTGTTTTTCCCTTTAAACATTTTTTTACTTAAATGTATTTCCGAAACATATGCACAACTTCGAGTAAATAGAGAATAAAATTTCATGTTCGTATACGCACAATACAATTAAACAGAAGTGAAAAATTACATGCGTGTCGCTACAGTACGGCTTATAGAATATTGTTACGATTTTGCCTTGTCAATCAAGGTTCGAATCACTGGATTGTGAATAAATACACTGCTTCAATTTTAACTCACACAATTTTATTTACACAACACAATTTATTATACAACACAATTTTCACAATTAATTATTATAATTATAACACACTTTTTAATTATCACTTTAATAATCGCTTTAATAATCACTTTAATAATCACTTTAATAATCTTTCTATTTAACCTTCACTGTATCACGTTTAAAATAATACTCAGCAATACACGTCAACGCGCGCCCTTATATACCAAAATATTTGATTCTAGAATAATCCTAAATGCGCAGCAAATATGTTAGTATAGAAATACGCCTAAATGTTGAGTATAAATTATACACGTAATTGAACAATTAATGAAATTAACTTATTCTATTCTAATCTAGGTGTCACCGTAACAATATGATTGTGTTCGGTTTTGACTGTGTACATATTTTGATTTTTTTTGCTTCACTCATTTTAAATGAGTAACTCAAGAGACAAAATCGATATACAGATTTCGCTTGGTCATTTTTTTATTTTTATTTTTTTTACTTTTATAAATAAACATATTTGTATTAGATTAGGGATGGCGAGGAAAGGTAGCCTTCACATTATATTTTTTTTCTACCTTTTATAAATAAATCCATTAAATCAACAGATTTACAAAGAAACTATATCCGTTGAAGAAATCGTGTCGTGAGTTCCTTTGTTTTAGGAGAACCAAATTAATTTAGTTAACACTATAATTATAACATTACATTTAATGCAATTTAATTTAATATAAGTTTTTAAATATAATTATACATTTTAGGGATGCTGATTGCTGAGTATTTATATAAAAAAAAAAAAAAAAAAAAAAAATCTAAAATAATTATGCTGTCTTGTGCTATAACACTTTAGTAACTACTATTGACTATTTAGGTGTCTGTAACCGGGTCAATTCGGTCGTAATTAACATGCCTATTTTATCCTTCCATCTTGTTAAATGTAATAAAGGTGTATGGCGGGCCCGCGGTCATCCGAGAGTCTCGCTAATTAGCCTGGTCATACATTTCAATCAATTAATCGTTCCCAATTTTCCATACTTATCCCGAAATACATTATATTCTCTCGAACAAAATTTTCGAAACATATGTGCTTTTTTTAACAACAATGCCATATAATATGTTATTCCATATTGGAATAGTTTAAAATCAACTTTTTGCTGGTATAGAATAATTCTATTCTACCTGTAGTTTTAATGCTCACCACCAGGGCAGTTTTAGTAAATACTTTTATTTTTAATTGTTGGCAATAGAAATATAAAAGTGATTTTTGTTATTTTGACATCTCATTTTTCTAAACAAGACGAGAAATTAATTACGATTTGTAATAATATTCAAAAATGTTCTAGTACATTAGTATTTAATTGAATATATCTAGTTGCATTTTTACGTTGTTTTGAAATCCAAACTGTAATTGTTACCAACTAATAAAAATAAATTTAAAAAAAAATCTTTGGTTGTTACTTTGAGCACAATATTTATTCCTATTCAGAATGGGAATTGCTTGCACCAAAGAAAGCCAAAGAAAGACCACAATAATGAAGAAATTATATTTACGTAATTTTTACGGAATGGGTACAAAGGGCCGAATGTCGAAGGGCCGAATGTCGAAGGGCCGAATGTGTCGAAGGGCCGAATGTGTCGAAGGGCCGAATGTGTCGAAGGGCCGAATGTCGAAGAGCCGAATGTCGAAGGGCCGAATGTGTCGAAGGGCCGAATGTCGAAGGGCCGAATGTGTCGAAGGGCCAAATGTCGAAGGCCCGAATGGGTCGAAGGGCCGAATTTCTTTCTTTGTTTTTACAAATATAATTTTTTAAATTTGTTGTTTTATGGAATATTTTGTAAATTTTTTTATTAAGCATAAATGAATTTCTTATTTCTTATGTATTCTACTATTTTTCATTTTTGGATATTCATGAAATTATACGTATCAGTCAGCGATACATTTTGTTGAAAGACAATTTGGTCATGCGCCACCTGAAACATTCGGCCCTATGTCAGCCTTCTGATAATAGGTATATGGTACAAAAAATAAAAAAACAATTAAATTAAATAAAAACGACACATTCGGCCCTCCGACATACGGCCCTTCGACATTCGGCCCTTTGATATCATACCATTTTTACAGTATTGCACGTTATTGTTTTTATTTTTTTGGTGCCACAGTTTTTGTTTTAAATACCAAATCTACCGAAAGAAATAAACAAAAAAAAAAATCAAAATTATGTAATCTCAAATAACAACAAAAATAGAGGGTTCTACCACAAACTCAATATATCCAGACGAATTATTGGCGAATAAAGACATGGTTTTATCAAATTGACTGATAATTGCGCCAATTGTGTGGTGAGAAAAATTTAAACTACATCGAGGAACCCCATAACTATTTTGATATGCATTTGACATCTACTTACTAGTAGATGGCACTATCATCAACATAGTCGAAAACATCACAATTTTTACGTATACAGACCACACGAAAAATTGAAAACCAATTTTATAAATGAAAACGCAAATTTCGCATTTTGAAATATCGCATTTTGTACCATATCGCGTTTTGAACCGTATCGCGTTTTGAATTATCGCGTTTTGAAATATCGCGTTTTGATAATTCGTGTTTTAAAATATCGCGTTTCAAATGGAACCCATATTATAATATGTAGTTTGAGTTATGATTTATCCTAATTTTTTGGCTTAATTAATTTTCAATTTTAATATAAATAATCAATAATTTTGCAATGGGAATAACAATCAGCACTACAACAAAAACAACAACAAATTAAATGCTTAGATTACTTTTAAAATTTCAGTTGACCGATGCCAGTCGAGCGATGCCACATACTTACATATAATCTACAGACGACTTCTAAAAACAGATTTTGCATTTACGAATTAATTACAGCGTATTTTGGACATAAATTAATGAGATAATATGTAAAATATCTAAAATTAATAGTCAAAATAATAAATTTGCAATTGCATATTTAATAATTTTAATTGAAAAATAAGCATTTTTCTATTTAACCGTTTCTATAGCCGGCTAAATAGAAAAAAATAATATTTTTGAATTAAAATTATTAAATAATTGCAAATTCATTATTTTGGCTACTAATTTGAGATATTTTACATACTATCTCATTAATTTCAGTCAAAAATATGCTGTGATTAATTCGTAAATGCAAAATCAGAGATCTTTGTTTTAAAAAGCTCTGTTTTATAGTGAGACACTCGCGTTGCTCGGTTTTTAAGAATATCTGATATTTGAACTAATATGAATTTGTGTTTGATAAGAGTTATAATTATTTTGTTTGCAACCATTTGCAACCTGTATCATTTATAGTTTTTTTAATGACAAAAAACCATCAAATAATACATTTGAAGGTGTTCTGATTGGTACATTTATTACATATTTGATAACCTTTTTTTGGAACACAAAGATGCTGTTAAGCAAATATTCTGCTGGCCCACTCCATATTGGGTTTAAATACACTATATGTGAATATATGTATGATATGTAGATCATACTGAGGATTGATTTGGGTAAATAGTTTCGCGTTATTTTTTTCGCAATAGTATAATGCATTTCTTTAATTTATCTATATGTAAATTGGAGGAGTCAATTACAAGACTCAAATATGAATATGTTGTTGCTCTTTATGATTAATAAGAAAAGTATTCAATTTCAGGAAATCTCTAGATGCATCCAAAATATAAATGTTTTTCCTTAGGTGCTGATGTAATGAAGCAATTGTTGAAGACCAATATCATAATTAACCTCGATTAAACCAACTAAACCTTTATCATTAATTCCAGTAGATTAGAATTGAATCGTTTCGTGCCGTAGCATCGTTATGTGTTCGACACACATTTTTTGATTATCATTTATGTATGTATATTACATAATAATATAACTACCGAGACCGACTAAAGCATTTCTGCATTATGATATGTATTGCTCATTTTTACACGTTTTTACAAACATAATAGAAGCGCATTTGAAAAGGAAAAATTCACAATGAAAATTGTATTAAAAATAAAAAACGATGATCTATGATAAATAATATAATGTATACTTTATATTCATTATTGCGCGAGTTAACATCTTAAGACATTGTTCCTGTAAACTATGGATCGCATAAATATAAAATAGGAAACGAAGGACGAAAAGTAAAAACTATATAAAATATGGCTGAGTAATTCATACAAAATTAAAATTACATATCCACATACAACACAACCATACTCGTATCAATACCAATACAATAACAGGCCATTTCTTGTTAAAATCTTGTTTGTGTATGTAAATCCAAAAAGAAATGAGAATTCCATACAAAACGAAAAAAAATTACATGGCTACAAAAAAACAATTTCATTATTTTTAATAAATAATTTGTATCGTTCAAGTTAAATTGAATAATACATTGCAAGAAATAAATAATGATATTTTGTTATTGAATTATTTAAAACAAAAATTGTTTTGAGAAAACTTTTCATTCAGTAATATTACAATTAAACTAGCAACTTATTTTTACACCGTAACAACAAATAAAATAAAAACAAAAATACACGAGATTTTTTACTGCCGCTCTTACATGCTTTTCTACTTTTTTTAGTAAACCAAAATATCCCTTTTTCAACCAAGAAAACAAAAAAATTGGCTCAGTTTTAGTCCAACCCACACAAATGTGTGAGTAAAAAACCACAGTATGTAATGGCGTTGTTGAAAAAAAATTTCGCTTTATTTGTAGTAAAACCAACACAATTGTGTGTAACGATATAGTGTTTTTTGTCGGACGAAAATAAGTTAAAAAGGAATTCACAAATGTGTAAGTTGGTTCAAAAAACATACAAAACTAAATTTTTGACATGGTACTTTTGCCCTACCCGCACAATTGTGTTAGTAAATCACTAAAGGGATATGTTGAACGGGATGGGTGTACGTCTTTGCGTATGACAACAAAATATTTATTTTTTATTTTTGTTCAAATAAAACTTGATTTTTAAGTAATGTGGTGTAATAAACCAAAATACATTTTAATCAGAGTTGTTAAATTACATGTAATTTTTTAAAAACTACATTAACTACATTTGCCATGTAGTTTATGTAGTTAAAGTAGTTAATGTAGTTCAGTGTAGTTAATGTAGTTAATGACGTCAATGTAGTTTTTTATACGCATGCGCATTTCTGTCATTTTGGTTAAAATTTTGTTTTTTACTCTCTAAATAATACGATTCCCCGAAAATTGTGTAAAAAATAACAATTACAAAAACAACGCATACACATGCGAATGTTACAACAAGAAAAATTACAAAAATAACACATACATAAACTACTGTACCACATGAGTTTTATTACTAAAACAATTGGTACAAAAAAGTTTTTTGGACCAACTCAAGTTATTCAATATCAATAAAAAAAAATTGAAGCTTATTACACCGCATAAAAATTGAATTTGCGTTGATCAACATATACAATTGCAATGCGATATAGGAAACAGAAAATGTGAAATGGCGGCGGCGCGATGATACGAATGATTCTTATTAGGTTTTATTTTTATAAATCAATTAGATTTTTTTATTGCAAATAATTTTATTAATATGTACATATAATAAAATTAATATTATTTTATAAATATATTTTTTTTTAATTAAATAAAAAATTATTAATAAAAAATAAAATATTATAATATATAATTAACCTTATCAATGTAAATAATTTTTATTATTGTTATCTAATAAATATAATACTCAATAATACAAAATACATATGTGTATATTGATTGCAAAATTAAAATCCTACGATCTCTATAGTAAAAAAAAATCGTCACATAAAATGTCTTTTGGTACAAACTGATCTAGCAAAATAAATTATGTGACTTTTTTGTACCAATCGTTTTTGTAACAATTTTCTGGTCCCAAAGCATTTTTATATGAAGAATTTAGGATTGGTACAATACACGATTGTTCCGAAAATAAAAAGTTGCTTTCATACAAATCGATCTAGCAAAATAAAGTATGTGACTTTTTTGTACCAATTGTATTGTACCAATTTTCCGGTCCCAAAGCATTTTTATATGAAGAATTTAGGATTGGTACAATACACGATTGTTCCGAAAATAAAAAGTTGCTTTCATACAAATCGATCTAGCAAAATAAAGACAAAATTTCGTTTGCTGCAAATCAATATAAAATAAAATTTTGTTGTTATTAAATAAATTATTAATCAGATTATTATCATCGAGTGCATAATTTATTTGAAACAAATTGAATTGTTGTAATAATTCTAAATTTCGAGTACAATTATAAAATGAATCTAAAACTATAACACATTATATGTCGCAAAAAATTGTAAACGTGATTTAAATTTTGTTAAAATAAAATAATCTATGTATCACGCGTCGGTTCGGTCGCTCATTTTTAAAAAATCACTGTATTTTCCAGATGACTCGCATAAATATTCTGTTCAACACAGATATGCTATGATCCTTCCTCTATCTAGAACAGCAAACCTTTTGAAGATATCGTAACCAGGAGGTGAGATATAACTTTTGTCGTCAAGTAATGCTCTAATATCGATAAACAATATATTTCCCCGATCGACTTCTAAAAATGATTCAATCGACATATAAATTCTCATGGATATTCTCTATTCGATGCTGAGCAGTTACGTAGAACATAATGTTTAACTAAAGCCGTGGGCCAATACGCAAATCTGGGCCAGCAATTGGGATATTATTGTTATTTATAATTACAAAAACGAATTAAAAAAGTGCTACTTAATTTTATTATTAAGGATTTCCAACCGTTTTCAATTGTTAGTGACAAAGGATTTGTTGAATATTCGAAAACGCTCGATCCGAGTTACAAACTCCCATCCCGATCCATGTTAACAAAATCTTTATTACCCAATGCTTACGAGGAGTGTTTGGAGAAAGTGAAAAATTGTATTAAACAAGTGGAAAAGATGGTGTAATTGCCATATATGGACATCCTCAAATACAAAAAGCTACATGTCCGTTACTGGTCACTTTATTAATAGTGATTGGGAGATGGTAAATGTCGTGCTGGACTGCATCGATATTTCAGCAGCAAGCCATACAAGCGAATTTCTTAAAGATGCACTGCGCACTTGATTATGCAATTTCATAGTTCCATTTGACTTGACATCTTGGAGCTCCTTCTCGAGACGTTTAACTTCCGTTTGTAGATCTTGTTTAACATTTTGAATTTCTGCGTGTACTTCTGTTTGCAGTTTTTCCACTTTACCGTGTAGTGTAGATGATAACTCCAGAAACCTCTTGTCTATTTTCTTTTGGCCAACTTCTATTTGGTTTTTAATGTCCGCCCCTTGTTGCTCCATCTGCTGTTTAATTTCCTGGTTCGATTTTTTAATGTCCGCCCCTTGTAGCTCCAACTGTTGTCCCATCATTTGATTCATAGCAGTCATCAACTGCGATAAATCGAAACTTCCAGATGGGTTTTGTGTTGTTCCGACCACCATTTGTACGTCGCCTTCTTTCTTGTCCACACCGATCTCATCCGTTTTTTCCTCCTCGAAATCATACTTGTCTGGATTTACACCTTCCTTCTCCATGGCCTCACGTAGTCGCTCCATCAAACTAGCTTTCGTGCCTTCACTGGCCAAACCTCGCTGTTTCAGTTGCTCCTTTAATTGCGCAAGCTTTAATTCGTAGAGAATCATTTTCCTTATTATTCACAATCGACCGCTGTCACCAATTGTTACGATTTTGCCTTGTCAATCAAGGTTCGAATCACTGGATTGTGAATAAATACACTGCTTCAATTTTAACTCATACAATTTTATTTACACAACACAATTTATTATACAACACAATTTATTATACAACACAATTTTCACAATTAATTATTATAATTATAACACACTTTTTAATTATCACTTTAATAATCGCTTTAATAATCACTTTAATAATCACTTTAATAATCTTTCTATTTAACCTTCACTGTATCACGTTTAAAATAATACTCAGCAATACACGTCAACGCGCGCCTTTATATACCAAAATATTTGTTTCTAGAATAATCCTAAATGCGCAGCAAATATGTTAGTATAGAAATACGCCTAAATGTTGAGTATAAATTATAAATGCAATTGAATAATTAATGAAATTAGCTTATTCTATTCTATTCTAGGTGTCACCGTAACACTACCCCCACCCAAGCCTGTTCGTCCCGAACAGGATCCAGATCACCTCCTCTGTAGAGCGCCAAACGTTCTAAATGCACCACCTTTGGTTTACCTTTCCGTCCTTTCTGTATGCGATAAACCACGTCGTTCAATCTTTTAATGACAGTGTAAGGTCCTTCCCATGTGGGTTGCAACTTCGGTGATAATCCCTTCTGCCGTTGCGGGTTGTGAAGCCATACCAATTGCCCTTCCTCGAAGCCTTGATTATTTGCTCGTATGTCATATCGAGCTTTCATTCGATCACTTGATATTCAAATTTTCTCCCGTACAAATTGATGTATTTCATTGAGTTCCTCTTTCATCCGGTCGACGTAATCCTGTCCGCATAGAGCTGCTGATGGAACAGCTCCAAACTTTAAATCTCCTGGTAATCGCAGATTGTTCCCAAATATGGTTTTAGCTGGTGTCACTCCTGTTGTGTCATGTACCGCTGATCGGTAGGCCATCAGGAACATTGGTATATGTCGATCCCAGTTGCGTTGGTTCCTTTCCACAACTTTTGCTAGATATTCCTCCAATGTACCATTGAATCTTTCCACCATACCGTCCGATTGTGGGTGTAAAGGCGTCGTTCTTGTTTTATTGATTCCAAGCATCTGACATATCTCCTGAAATACCACCGATTCGAAATTCCTTCCTTGATCCGTGTGAATTTCCATAGGTACACCAAATCTGCTAATCCAATTGTTAACCACGGCATCAGCTATTGTTGTTGTCTCCTGATTGGGTATGGGGTACACCTCCGGCCATTTGCTAAAATAATCCATTATTACTAGCACATATTTATTTCCGCTCTCGGTGGTCGGAAATGGCCCCACCACATCCATTGCAATTCTCTCAAATGGTGCCCCGACATTATATTGTTTCATGGTTCCGCGGCTTTTTCGTGCTGGTCCCTTTACTGCCGCACATTGGTCACATCTTCGACACCATTCTACTACTGACTGTCTACATCCGGACCAGTAGAAACGTTGTCGAATTTTGGCCAATGTTTTATTAATCCCTAGGTGACCTCCACTTGCTCCTCCATGATACTCCTTGAGGATTTCCGTTATCCGATCTTTTGGCACCACTACCAACAATTGTTTTACTTTACCATCCGTGCTTTCCCACTTTCGTTTTAAACATCCATTTTCTATGTGGAGGCTATCCCATTGAGCCCAATATGCTTTTACAATGGGAGTTTTGTCAGCTATCTCACTCCATGTGGGCCGGTGTTCCTTTTCCTTATGTTCCATGATGAATGACAGGTCAGCATCCCGTAATTGCTCCTTCTTGATCATTTCATCAGTCCATTCCTCATCAGGTAGCACTTGCATAAGCCGAATATCGATGATGTTTTCCTTACCCTCCACACGCCCACAATGCTTGCATTCCACGGGACATGGCCTTCTTGATAATGCGTCGGCATTTCCATGTGCGGTTCCCTTCCGATGTTCAATTTGGAAATCGTAGCTTTGCAAACGTTCGATCCAACGTGCTACTTGTCCCTCTGGATTTTTGAATTGTAACAACCAGCGCAAAGCTCCATGATCCGTCCGTAGAAGAAATTTTTGGCCATAGAGGTACTTATGGAAGTGCTTAACACATTCCACTATAGCCAACAACTCTTTCCGTGTAACACAATAATTCCGTTCCGGTTTTGATAACATCTTGGAGTAATATGCAATAACTCGCTCCTCACCATTTATTGCCTGTGATAATACTCCTCCTATACCGTCATTACTTGCATCGGTGTCCAAAATGAATTTAATGTTGGGTATAGGGTATGCGAGGATTGGTGCTTCGCATAATCGATGTCTTAGTTCCACAAATGCCTCTTCCTGTTCATCCTTCCATTCGAATGCCTTGTTCTTCCTGGTTAACTCGTGTAAACTCTTTGCAATATTGGCGAATCCTGGCACGAATCGTCTATAATAGGTACACAATCCAAGGAAGCTCCGTAATTCATGTGTTTTCAGGTCGTGGCCATTCCTTCACTGTTGCGATCTTGTCTTCATCGGTATGGATTCCATTGGTTGTTACCTTATGACCCAAATATTTTACTTCCGTTCTAAATAGTTTGCATTTCTTTGGGCTTAGCTTCAATCCGGCGGCTTGTATCCGATCCAAAACCTCTGCCAAATTCCTTAAATGCTCGTCGAAATCCTTACCCATAACGATGATGTCATCCAAATATACGAGGCACGTCCTCCAATGTAATCCCTTTAGCACGCGCTCCATTAGCCGTTCAAAAGTCGCAGGGGCGTTACATAATCCGAATGGCATAACGTTAAATTGCCATAATCCGTTACCCACACTGAATGCCGTTTTCTCGCGATCTTCCTCCTGGACTTCCACTTGCCAATAGCCGCTTTGCAGATCTAATGTCGAAAATATTCGAGCACCCGATAATGTGTCTAACGTGTCATCGATCCTTGGCAATGGGTAACTATCCTTTTTCGTCACAGCATTTAATTTTCGATAATCCACGCAGAATCTCATGCTACCATCCTTTTTCTCGACTAACACCACTGGTGAACTCCATGGACTGCTCTATGTTTCGATTACCCCTGCTGCTTGCATATCTTTTACCATTCGATCCACTTCTCCTTGCTTTGCCAATGGTAATCTCCTGGGTGGTTGGCGAATCGGCATTTCTGCTCCTGTATCTATTCGGTGTTTTACCATTTTGGTTCTCCCATTATTGTCCGGTGTACTGCAGAATATTGGCATGTACCGCTCGAGCAATTGTTTTGCCAAATTTTTCTGTTCCTTAGTAAGATCCTCGGTCCATTTCTCCATGAGTTGTTCTACAACCTCTTTCTGCCCTTGCGAGTTAGTCGTATTAATCGGATTTTTCTGCTCGCACTTCACAATCGCAGATATTTCTTCGCATTTTCCGATTATTGTCCCTTCCTTGATGGTTTTTGTCTTATCCGAGAGATTTAGAGTCCTAACTGGTACTCTATTATCGCTGTCTGGTTTCACCAGAACTTTCCCGATCATAATTTCTCTGGCTCCGCTCTCCGTTTCGTTGGCTTCCACAACCCACAACCTGGGTGACCCAGAATCTCCTTCCAATTTTGCCCATACTATTGTCTCCGAATTTGGTGGCAGCTTCTCCCGATGATCCATTATAATTTGCCTGGTCGTTTCTCCTATAGCGCTGACGTGAAGTGGCAACTCGATATTATCGTAGGTTAATACACCCCGTTCAACATCCACCACGAAGCCATTCGTTCTCATGAAGTCCATCCCCAAGATGACTTCGTCTACAATATCTGCAACCAGCACCTCGTGTTGAAAGTGATTCCGTCCAATCCTTATTTTTACAACCTTTTTCCCTTTTATTGCTGAATTTTCTCCAGTCGCCGTTCGTAACTTCATCCCATTAGCTGGTTCCATAATTCCATCGATAATATCCTCACGAACAATCGTATGAGTTGCTCCCGTATCCAGCGTGATCATGCATTTCTTCCCATCAATATCGGCTTCAATTGTCAAGCTGTCACCGCTTCTTGCTACTCTCGAAACTTGGATGGAGGTTATGGGGCAATCGGTTGTGGGAGTCAGCTTCTGCCCCTTCAAACTGACTCTCTTTAGTTTAACGACTCCGCTGTCGTCTGACTCTCCTTTCTGGATTCTATCTGCTCCTCGTTTGATCTACGCTTCATAGGAGATGGCGACCTTGCTCGTTTCTTCTTAATCTCCCAACAGTCCCGTGAGATGTGACCCATTCTATCACATACCCAGCATCTAATCCTGCCACTTCCATCTCTGAACCTTGGCGTAGCCCGCGTGGTGTCTATTCTGGAATCAATCTCCACTCGTCGAATTTTCATTGCTGGTTTGATGATGGTTTGCGCAGTTTCATTTGTTAACGCACAAGCGATGGTTTCCGTGAAAGTTGCCTTAGGTGACAACATCACCGCTCTGCGCGTCTCAGGATCTCGAATACCGTCAATGAATGCATCTATTTTAATTCGCTCCATGTAATCGGCCGACATATTTGAATGTGCTAAATGTGCGAGCCGCTCAATTGCCGATGAAAATTCCTGTAGCGATTCTCCTCCTCTTTGGTATCGACCCTTCAATTCCATGCGATAGATTTCTCGTTTGTGGTCACTTCCGTATTTTCGATCTAACGCCTTCATAATTCCCGTATAAATGTTCCGTTCTTGCTCGGAAATGATTTGTAGTGTTTCTGCCGCTTCGCCTTTAAGAGCCACAATTAATGCTGCAACACATTGTTCTTCAGTCCACTGATTTTGCTTAATCGCCGTTTCGAATTGGAACTTAAAAATACTGAAGGATGTTGTTCCATCAAATGTTGGTGGTTTTATCTTAACTGCGTTAACTGTCTGGATCACTTGACCTGTTGTTCCATTTGACTTGACATCTTGGAGCTCCTTCTCGAGACGTTTAACTTCCGTTTGTAGATCTTGTTTAACATTTTGAATTTCTGCGTGTACTTCTGTTTGCAGTTTTTCCACTTTACCGTGTAGTGTAGATGATAACTCCAGAAACCTCTTGTCTATTTTCTTTTGGCCAACTTCTATTTGGTTTTTAATGTCCGCCCCTTGTTGCTCCATCTGCTGTTTAATTTCCTGGTTCGATTTTTTAATGTCCGCCCCTTGTAGCTCCAACTGTTGTCCCATCATTTGATTCATAGCAGTCATCAACTGCGATAAATCGAAACTTCCAGATGGGTTTTGTGTTGTTCCGACCACCATTTGTACGTCGCCTTCTTTCTTGTCCACACCGATCTCATCCGTTTTTTCCTCCTCGAAATCATACTTGTCTGGATTTACACCTTCCTTCTCCATGGCCTCACGTAGTCGCTCCATCAAACTAGCTTTCGTGCCTTCACTGGCCAAACCTCGCTGTTTCAGTTGCTCCTTTAATTGCGCAAGCTTTAATTCGTAGAGAATCATTTTCCTTATTATTCACAATCGACCGCTGTCACCAATTGTTACGATTTTGCCTTGTCAATCAAGGTTCGAATCACTGGATTGTGAATAAATACACTGCTTCAATTTTAACTCACACAATTTTATTTACACAACACAATTTATTATACAACACAATTTATTATACAACACAATTTTCACAATTAATTATTATAATTATAACACACTTTTTAATTATCACTTTAATAATCGCTTTAATAATCACTTTAATAATCACTTTAATAATCTTTCTATTTAACCTTCACTGTATCACGTTTAAAATAATACTCAGCAATACACGTCAACGCGCGCCTTTATATACCAAAATATTTGTTTCTAGAATAATCCTAAATGCGCAGCAAATATGTTAGTATAGAAATACGCCTAAATGTTGAGTATAAATTATAAATGCAATTGAATAATTAATGAAATTAGCTTATTCTATTCTATTCTAGGTGTCACCGTAACAATATTTTATTGTTACGATTTTGCCTTGTCAATCAAGGTTCGAATCACTGGATTGTGAATAAATACACTGCTTCAATTTTAACTCACACAATTTTATTTACACAACACAATTTATTATACAACACAATTTTCACAATTAATTATTATAATTATAACACACTTTTTAATTATCACTTTAATAATCGCTTTAATAATCACTTTAATAATCTTTCTATTTAACCTTCACTGTATCACGTTTAAAATAAAACTCAGCATTCCACGTCAACGCGCGCCCTTATATACCAAAATATTTGTTTCTAGAATAATCCTAAATGCGCAGCAAATATGTTAGTATAGAAATACGCCTAAATGTTGAGTATAAATTATAAATGTAATTGAACAATTAATGAAATTAACTTATTCTATTCTATTCTAGGTGTCACCGTAACACTACCCCCCACCTAAGCCTGTTCGTCCCGAACAGGATCCAGATCACCTCCTCTGTAGAGCGCCAAACGCTCTAAATGCACCACCTTTGGTTTACATTTCCGTCCTTTCTGTATGCGATAAACCACGTCGTTCAACCTTTTAATGACAGTGTAAGGGCCTTCCCATGTGGGTTGCAACTTCGGTGATAATCCCTTCTGCCGTTGCGGGTTGTGAAGCCATACCAATTGCCCTTCCTCGAAGCCTTGATTATTTGCTCGTATGTCATATCGAGCTTTCATTCGATCACTTGTTATCCGAATTTTCTCCCGTACAAATTGATGTATTTCATTGAGTTCCTCTTTCATTCGGTCGACATAATCCTGTCCGCATAGAGCTGCTGATGGAACAGCCCCAAATTTTAAATCTCCCGGTAATCGCAGATTGTTCCCAAATATGGTTTTAGCTGGTGTCACCGCTGTTGTGTCATGTACCGCTGATCGGTAGGCCATCAGGAACATCGGTATATGTCGATCCCAGTTACGTTGGTTCCTTTCCACAACCTTTGCTAGATATTCCTCCAATGTGCCATTGAATCTTTCCACCATACCGTCCGATTGTGGGTGTAAAGGCGTCGTTCTTGTTTTATTGATTCCAAGCATCTGACATATCTCCTGAAATACCACCGATTCGAAATTCCTTCCTTGATCCGTGTGAATTTCCATAGGTACACCAAATCTGCTAATCCAATTGTTAACCACGGCATCAGCTATTGTTGTTGTCTCCTGATTGGGTATGGGGTACACCTCCGGCCATTTGCTAAAATAATCCATTATTACTAGCACATATTTATTTCCGCTCTCAGTGGTCGGAAATGGCCCCGCCACGTCCATTGCAATTCTCTCAAATGGTGCCCCGACATTATATTATTTCATGGTTCCACGGCTTTTTCGTGCTGGTCCCTTCACTGCCGCACATTGGTCACATCTTCGACACCATTCTACTACTGACTGTCTACATCCGGACCAGTAGAAACGTTGGCGAATTTTGGCTAATGTTTTATTAATCCCTAGGTGACCTCCACTTGCTCCTCCGTGATACTCCTTGAGGATTTCCGCTATCCGATCTTTTGGCACCACTACCAACAATTGTTTTACTTTACCATCCGTGCTTTCCCACTTTCGTTTTAAACATCCATTTTTTATGTGGAGGCTATCCCATTGAGCCCAATATGCTTTTACAATGGGAGCTTTGTCAGCTATCTCACTCCATGTGGGCCGGTGTTCCTTTTCCTTATATTTCATGATGAATGACAGGTCAGCATCCCGTAATTGCTCCTTCTTGATCATTTCATCAGTCCATTCCTCATCAGGTAGCACTTGCATAAGCCGAATATCGATGATGTTTTCCTTACCCTCCACACGCCCACAATGCTTGCATTCCACGGGACATGGCCTTCTTGATAATGCGTCGGCATTTCCATGTGCGGTTCCCTTCCGATGTTCAATTTGGAAATCGTAGCTTTGCAAACGTTCGATCCAACGTGCTACTTGTCCCTCTGGATTTTTGAATTGTAACAACCAGCGCAAAGCTCCATGATCCGTCCGTAGAAGAAATTTTTGGCCATAGAGGTACTTATGGAAGTGCTTAACACATTCCACTATAGCCAACAACTCTTTCCGTGTAACACAATAATTCCGTTCCGGTTTTGATAACATCTTGGAGTAATATGCAATAACTCGCTCCTCACCATTTGTTGCCTGTGATAATACTCCTCCTATACCGTCATTACTTGCATCGGTGTCCAAAATGAATTTAATGTTGGGTATAGGGTATGCGAGGATTGGTGCTTCGCATAATCGACGTCTTAGTTCCACAAATGCTTCTTCCTGTTCATCCTTCCATTCGAATGCCTTGTTCTTCCTGGTTAACTCGTGTAAACTCTTTGCAATATTGGCGAATCCTGGCACGAATCGTCTATAATAGGTGCACAATCCAAGGAAGCTCCGTAATTCATGTAAGTTTTTAGGTCGTGGCCATTCCTTCACCGCTGCGATCTTGTCTTCATCGGTATGGATTCCATTGGTTGTTACCTTATGACCCAAATATTTTACTTCCGTTCTAAATAGTTTGCATTTCTTTGGGCTTAGCTTCAATCCGGCCGCTTGTATCCGATCCAAAACCTCCGCCAAATTCCTTAAATGCTCGTCGAAATCCTTGCCCATAACGATGATGTCGTCCAAATATACGAGGCACGTCCTCCAATGTAATCCCTTTAGCACGCGCTCCATTAGCCGTTCAAAAGTCGCTGGGGCATTACATAATCCGAATGGCATAACGTTAAATTGCCATAATCCGTTACCCACACTGAATGCCGTTTTCTCGCGATCTTCTTCCTGGACTTCCACTTGCCAATAGCCGCTTTGCAGATCTAATGTTGAAAATATTCGAGCACCCGATAATGTGTCTAACGTGTCATCGATCCTTGGCAATGGGTAACTATCCTTTTTCGTCACAGCATTTAATTTTCGGTAATCCACGCAGAATCTCATGCTACCATCCTTTTTCTCGACTAACACCACTGGTGAACTCCATGGACTGCTTGATGTTTCGATTACCCCTGCTGCTTGCATATCTTTTACCATTCGATCCACTTCTCCTTGCTTTGCCAATGGTAATCTCCTGGGTGGTTGGCGAATCGGCATTTCTGCTCCTGTATCTATTCGATGTTTTACCATTGTAGTTCTCCCATTATTGTCCGGTGTACTGCAGAATATTGGCATGTACCGCTCGAGCAATTGTTTTGCCATATTTTTCTGTTCGTTGGTAAGATCTTCGGTCCATTTCTCCATGAATTGTTCTACAACCTCTTTCTGCCCTTGCGAGTTAGTCGTATTAATCGGATTTTTCTGCTCGCACTTCACTATCGCAGATATTTCTTCACATTTTCCGATTATTGTCCCTTTCTTGGTGGTTTTCGTCTTATCCGAGAGATTTAGAGTCCTAATTGGTACTCTATTATCGCTGTCTGGTTTCACTAGGACTTTCCCGATCATAATTTCTCTGGCTCCGCTCTCCGCTTCATTGGCTTCAACAACCCACAACCTGGGTGACCCAGAACCTCCTTCCAATCTTGCCCATACTATTGTTTCCGAGTTCGGTGGCAGCTTTTCCCGATGATCCATTATAATTTGCCTGCTCGTTTCTCCTATAGCGGCGCTAACGTGAAGTGGCAACTCGATATTATCGTAGGTTAATACACCCCGTCCAACATCCACCACGAAGCCATTCGTTCTCATAAAGTCCATCCCCAAGATGACTTCGTCTACAATATCTGCAACCAGCACCTCGTGTTGAAAGTAATTTCGCCCAATCCTTATTTTTACGACCTTTTTCCCTTTTATTGCTGAATTTTCTCCAGTCGCCGTTCGTAACTTCATTCCATTAGCTGGTTCCATAATTCCATCGATAATATCCTCACGAACAATCGTATGAGTTGCTCCCGTATCCAGCGTGATCATGCATTTCTTCCCATCAATATCGGCTTCAATTGTTAAGCTATCACTGCTCCTTGCTATTCTCGAAACATGGATGGAGGTTATGGGGCAATCGATTGTGGGAGTCAGCTTTTGCTCCTTCAAGCTGTCTCTTTTTAACGACTCCAATGTCATCCGACGCTCCTTTCTGGATTCTATCTGCTCCTCGTTTGATCTGCGCTTCATAGGAGATGGCGACCTTGCTCGTTTCTTCTTAATCTCCCAACAGTCCTGTGAGATGTGGCCCATTCTATCACATACCCAGCATTTAATCCTGCCACTTCCATCTCTGAACCTTGGCGTAGCCCGTGCGGTGTCTAAACTGGAATCAATCTCCACTCGACGAATTTTCATTGCTGGTTTGATGATGGTTTGCGCAGTTTCGTTTGTTAACGCACAAGCGATGGTTTCCGTAAAAGTTGCCTTAGGTGACAACATCACCGCTCTGCGCGTCTCAGGATCTCGAATACCGTCAATGAATGCATCCATTTTAATTCGCTCCATGTAATCGGCCGACATATTTGAATGTACTAAATGCGCGAGCCGCTCAATTGCCGATGAAAATTCCTGTAGCGATTCTCCTCCTCTTTGGTATCGACCCTTCAATTCCATGCGATAGATTTCTCGTTTGTGGTCACTTCCGTATTTTCGATCCAACGCCTTCATAATTCCCATGTTAACGTTCCGTTCCTGCTCGGGAATGATTTGTAGTGTTTCCGCCGCTTCGCCTTTAAGAGCCACAATTAACGCTGCAACACATTGTTCTTCAGTCCACTGATTTTGCTTAATGGCCGTTTCGAATTGGAACTTAAAAATACTGAAGGATGTTGTTCCATCAGATGTTGGTGGTTTTATCTTAACTGCATTAACCGTCTGAATCACTTGCTGTGTCGTTCCATTCGCCTTGACATATTTGAGCTCCTTCTCGAGACGTTTAAAATCTTGTTCAACCGACTCAAATTTTTGTTGAACCGTCCCTTTAACATTTTGAATTTCTGCGTGTACTTCTGTTTGCAGTTTTTCCACTTTACCGTGTAGTGTAGAAGATAACTCCAGAAACCTCTCGTCCATTTTCTTTTGGCCATCTTCTATTTGGTTTTTAATGTCCTGGTTCGATTGTTTAATGTCCGCCCCTTGTTGCTCCATCTGCTGTTTCATTTCCTGGTTCAATTGTTTAATGTCCGCCCCTTGTTGCTCCACCTGCTGTTTCATGTCCTTGTTCGACAATTTCATTTGATGTTTAATGTCCGCTCCTTGTTGCTCCATCTGTTGTTTCATTCCCTCGTTCAATTGTTTTATTCCCTCCAACTGTTGTCCCATCATTTGATTCATTTCAGCCATCAACTGCGAAAAATCGAAACTTCCAGATGGGTTTTGCGTTGTTTCGACCACCGTTTGTACGTCCTTTTGTTTCTTATCCATACTGATCTCATCCGTTTTTTCCTCCTCGAAATCATACACGTCTGGATCTAAACCTTCTTTCTCCATGGCCTCACGTAGTCGCTCCACCAAACTAGCTTTTGTGCCTTCACTGGCCAAACCTCGCCGTGTCAGTTGCTCCTTTAATTGCGCAAGCTTTAGTCCGTAGAGAATCATTTTCGTTATTATTCACAATCCCACCGCTGTCACCAATTGTTACGATTTTGCCTTGTCAATCAAGGTTCGAATCACTGGATTGTGAATAAATACACTGCTTCAATTTTAACTCACACAATTTTATTTACACAACACAATTTATTATACAACACAATTTTCACAATTAATTATTATAATTATAACACACTTTTTAATTATCACTTTAATAATCGCTTTAATAATCACTTTAATAATCTTTCTATTTAACCTTCACTGTATCACGTTTAAAATAAAACTCAGCATTCCACGTCAACGCGCGCCCTTATATACCAAAATATTTGTTTCTAGAATAATCCTAAATGCGCAGCAAATATGTTAGTATAGAAATACGCCTAAATGTTGAGTATAAATTATACACGTAATTGAACAATTAATGAAATTAACTTATTCTATTCTATTCTAGGTGTCACCGTAACATTATTTTTTATAAATGTGTATTCATTATCCATACACACAAAACAACTAAACCGTGAATAAGACGGCTCGTTTTTAATAAGCCGACAGTATGATCATCGTGTTGTTTTATTATTGTTTCCTTCATTCATAAAGTTTTATTACTATGTGTATGTAGTTTAGGTGCGAAAAAAATACGAAAGTTTTTTTTAGTCTGTTTCTGCTATGTATATATAGATGGCAGGGTTATGGGGTTCCTCGATTAGATTACAAAAAATAATGTAATATGAAAAGTGGAGCCACAGTATTCGACCAAACTTTCTTTCGCAATAATTCGTCTGTATATTGTTACGGTGACACCTAGAATAGAATAGAATAAGTTAATTTCATTAATTGCTCAATTACATTTATAATTTATACTCAACATTTAGGCGTATTTATATACTAATATATTTGCTGCGCATTTAGGATTATTCTAGAAACAAATATTTTGGTATATAAGGGCGCGCGTTGACGTGGAATGCTGAGTATTATTTTAAACGTGATACAGTGAAGGTTAAATAGAAAGATTATTAAAGTGATTATTAAAGCGATTATTAAAGTGATAATTAAAAAGTGTGTTATAAGTGTAATAATTAATTGTGAATTTCGTGTTGTATAATAAATTGTGTGGTGTAAATAAATTGTGTGAGTTAAAATTTGAAGCAGTGTATTTATTCACAATCCAGTGATTCGAACCTTGGTTGACAAGGCAAAATCGTAACAATATATTACGTTTGTGGTTCTACATTTACACTAGATAGCAGTACGTATTTATTTTGGTTCGTTTCTCGGGATATTTTTGATTACAACATCGTGCGCCATGCGGTTTTCGGAAATTTGTGGAGTTAAACAAAAAGTAGGTATCTCAACTTTTTGGTACTATTAAAAGTTCTTTGATTTAACTTAGATTATTTAACTTAGACACCAAAACCTATGTTTGGTGGTGTTTATTTTGAGCTAAAGAACCTATTCACTTTTAGTGAGAGATACTTTTCATTTTATTCTTTCCAATTGCTGTTTTTGATATCTGATTTGGTACGTTAATATTTTGTTGCATCTTACTTTTCAACTATTCACTGCACGACATTCCCCACATTCTTGAATTTAAACGCCTGAAAATGACTAAAGTTCCGCTACATTTCACCTAATTTCTCGATAATTAACTTTAATTACATAATTACGATCTACTAATAAATTTTATGACCATATAAGTATTGTTGATTGTATTTTTTAAAGAATGATTTATGAGAAAACCGAAGTATTAGCCAGCCTATCAATATTCCCTTAATAGGAGGTTTTAGGCTGTATCCTAAGTGTGTAAGTATTCAAAAAACTATTCAAAACTAACGTTATCATTTAATTCGATTTTTATTCAAAAATTTAAAATATTCACATTTTCTCTATACATTTAATCGAATATCTCGCATTTTGTGTGGCTCAATTGATTATTTATCAAACAAAATAATACAAATTATAGTTCAACTTGATAAATTATGTTTAATCAAAATTTACAATTTTTCTTAATAAAAAAGAAGAAAACAATAATGATCCTCTAGTACTGTTTGTATCAGATGTTCATAAATATACAAATTACATAATTAAAAACGTAACGAATAAAATTCGATAAATGTTTTTAAATTAAATTATATAACAATATAAAATTAATTTATATTAATAAAAAATAAACAAACTACAAATTAATAATTTACAAAACTAAAATTAAATGAATTAATAGTTATTTAATTTTACACATTTTTTTGGTTTTAATTTTTAATTAATTAATTTTAATTCCGATATGGCTTTTTTATTTAAGGCTTGTGCAAATTCTCCAAATTTTAAGGCACACAATTTTGAATAAAACAACAAAACTAAACATCGTATAGTAGTATCCAAAAGGTTTTGGTGTGTTAATTATAATTACATACATATTAACTATAGTAAGCCAGAACAAATTAAAATAAAAAAAATTAACTAAACAATAAATTATTAAAAATTATAAATGGCAGTTAATTTTAAAATTAAATTAAAATTACAATAAGCGTTAAAATTTCTGTTTTTTAAATTTTCTTTTAAATTTAAAATTTCTATATTTATATTTATACTACATTAATTTAATTAATTATTGCTTTTAGATTTTTTTCCTAAATTTTTTAATTAATTTATAGGTTAAGAGAGTAATTTAGAAAAGTAAATAAAAACAAATCGGTTTGACTAGTATTTCCGTTATTGAAATGAATTTAATAATACACATAATTTAATTAATATTTAAAATTATTCTTGTAATTAAAATTTGAAAATACTAAAAATAAATTTATATTATTTTTTATAGATGCTCGTCTCCGTGATATCCACCATTTCGATTTAAAGGTTGTCTTTCTTGGGAATCACTTGGTCGTTTGCGATTGAAGAATCCACACTGAAAATAATAAAGAGTTAAATTTTAATTTCATTCCAGGCGCTTAATCTAAATATGTAATAGCTTACCATATACAACAAGAAGATAAGGAATAGTAAAATTAATGTACCAATAACGGCAGCAAGTATAACAATCCATAGCGGCACAACTTCAGGTTTAATAATTGGCTCTGGTATTGCCGTGACAAATAGTTCATGTGTTTGGATTTCTGAATCAGTCGGTTTACCAATATACGGTAATTTTGTTACACGAGCTACTGCCATTGTGGATAGTGTTAATGGACTATGCCCAGAAATTTTTTTCATTGTTTTTGCCACCAAGCGCATTCTCAAGGCAATCCATGCATCTTGATTTTTTGTTAATTTTTTTACAACACAACGAAGTGCCGCACATTTAGTGGTATTACATTGAATCGAGTCTAAAACGGCATCATCTACGGCATCTCGCCGAAATCGTTGATAATGATTGAATCTACTATTGATGTCTTGTTCGTTGGGATTTAAACTTTGTTCTGCATTTTCATAATAGTGGTCTGTAATTAAAGGATCTTGTTTAGTATAGATGTTGTTACTACCGCCGCCCGATGATTGTGAAAATTTTGAAGACGTTTGCATTGTAGATCCACCACTACTACCGCTCGAATGACTGGAGCTACTACTACTTCCAGATGTTCCACCGCTTGAATCACCTTGCGAATATTTGACCTCGTAACTAGTAGTTCCACCTTGTTGTCTACCTTGGTTAATATGTGCGTTTCCTTGTTGGTGTACTTCACCATCAACACTTCCACGGTTTATTGCTACATCAAACGTTGATGATTGAAATCCAGATCCACCTTGTGCCATTTTATCAAAACCACTAGAAATAGCAACCAAATCCGGCCTGGGTTCCTCGTCGTCTTGTTGACTTTGCATTCTTCGGCGACCACTTGTTGTACTGTGTGAGTGAGATGATTGCTCAGACCCAGATACCGTGGCAGATGTTCCAGATCGTGTGCGTGAATCTGGACC
Organism: Nephrotoma appendiculata; assembly: GCA_947310385.1. Lineage (NCBI taxonomy): Eukaryota > Metazoa > Arthropoda > Insecta > Diptera > Tipulidae > Nephrotoma > Nephrotoma appendiculata. Next base: position 227,740,862 of record OX371224.1, read on the forward strand.
GGATATATCCTGGTTAACATTGTGTTGTACATTTTGGCGATTTATAGCGCCATACGAAGCATTTTGTTGGTAGCGGTTTCCAGACGGGGCGGCATAAAAACCTCCATAAGTAATTGAGCCTTGATTGCCAGATTGTGTATGACCTGCTTGTCCTGATTGAGATGAATGACCAGTTTGACCGGATACCGAAGTACGACTTATTTGGGCTGGTTGAGTTGATTGACCAGTATAACCTGAATGGGATGTATGGCCGGATTGAGATACTTGTGTAGCATTCCCGCCTCTAATAAAACCAGCTGACTGTGTACCTCTTGATGCTTGGATCCCGGATTGTTGACCACCGTGTCTAAGTTCGTTTAATCGACTATCGAATGAGGCACCCTCTCGTAATCCTCCATAATGCTCGGTACTGAATTCAACCGTTTTCTTTTCACCTGTTATTGGATCATATTGTGTGCTGCTGTTCCAATGAGTGGTATATGTCACAACAGGTTTTCCTTGGTGAGACGTTTGTGTGAAAGTCGTATGAGTACCACTTCCGTGGCCTGTTCCGTGGCCTGTAGCTGCTGCGGCAGCAGCTGCTTGCTGAGATCTTTGCCGATGCACAAAGGATGCATCACCAGATGAACTACGTGTTTCTTCTTCTTCTATCATTCTTGTTCTTTCTTCTTCTGTATAGACACGACCGGTTCCATAAGAAGTTGAACCACCTTGAGAAGATCCGCCGCTTGTGCTGCTTGTTATTGTTCCAGAAGTTACACCACCAGCTCCTCCTCTACCTGATACAATGATTGTAGAACCATTTGAAGAACCTCCAACTGCTTGACCACCCGAAATGCGTGTGTCAGATGTGGCTCCACTGCCTGAGGATCCAGAAAACGAAGTGTGAGTAGAAGAGCTCGAGCTTGAAGCCGAGTTTGAGCTAGTGCTTGAACCAGTTCCAGAGGCTGAACCACTAAATTGTCCGGAAAAATGTTTATATTGATTTGTAATAGATGACCGCGTAGCATCATACGTACTAAAGTAACTTTTTCGTGAGAGTTGAGGGTCAATAAATAAGTTTTTTGGGTTTACATCATAGCTATATGAGCATTGGACATTACCGTTCTCCTCAGCTTGGTCTAACAAGTACATAAGTTCTTGGCCATCATTTGTTTCGATTGACCACAAAATAAATACTTCGGCTTCTTCAATTTCTGACAATCCTTGATTTCGAATATTATACATATGCACAACCTGTTCACCAATTTCTTGTTCGCGAGTCGCATTTTTCATATCTAAGAAATGAGAGGAATTGTAATGGAACTCTGCTGGATCAGAAGCACCTTCAATTTTAAGAACAGATTCCAACCAAATAGTAATATTTTTTGCGAACACATTATCTAGAGTAG